>BMAO01001474.1:0-404447 GCA_019973975.1 Trichonephila clavata | reverse complement strand
TTGTTCGCTTTGAAAGCTTTAAAAAAAAATCTATTTATTAAATCCCTTCAATTAAAATTTACAGAATAGTCTCACCAAATTAAATTATTAGAAATGGAATTCGATCGAATGTTTTCTGATTTTAAAAATTTTGAATTACTATTCCGTTTTTTAACTTCGCCTCTATCTATCGATATTGTAATTGTTGAGGAAAAGTTATAAATGGAATTAATTGAAATCTATTGTGATTCTTTGCTGAAACAAAAATGTTTTGAAGTGGAACTCTAGATGTTTATACATAATCAACATTTTTTTTAAAAATTACATCAGTTCAATATGTTCAACCAAATTTTGACGACTTGCTTTGAGAAAATAAGAACAATATTAACATTAAATTGTATTTTGTATAATAACTTTAATTTTTGTTTTTATTATAAAGCAATATAAAACATGCATAGTTTAAAAAAACAAAATGAAATATTAAATGATTATGTATGCACACTATATAATACATTGAGTTTTATAAATATAGAATATAATGATTCAAAAAATCCGGTTTTATTAAATTTTTGAACATTAGAAACATCAACTTAATGTAAAATACCTCATGTGGCGCCTGATATCAAATGACTTTGACATGCCTGTGTTATACCAAGCGTCGGTAACATATGGCACGCGGGACAATTTTCAGAGCATCTATACAAACTTGTGAAATAACTATCTCCATAAAAATTGAATTAATGCATCTAACGCATTTTAATTTAAAGCTATACCTTGTATTCAATTCTTTGCCATAAAACAAAGAGACACGAGAAGAGCAAATCTAATTTTGTTACGAATTTCTTATATTGGATTTAAAGAAAAATAACAGCTGACTTAGCTTTTTCGAGAAGGAATGGGACTGTTACAAATTTGTGTTTTAAAATGTTACAGCTAAAAACACGACACATGTTGCTTATTCGAAATGTGAAAGATAGAATAATCATTAAAGAAGGCAATTTTATATAGCTGTATTTCATTCTCAATTAAATCTTCAAATCACTTTAATCTCGCTTCGAAATTTTGAATCGGTCAGTTCTTATTTTTAGTTTCCTAAAATTGATTAAATTTTAATCGAAAGCTAATTTAAATTGTTGGATATCAATGCCGAAGTTATTCAATTATTTAAAGAAAATTGAACGTACTCCGCTTTCCATTTTTGGTTCCACTTATATGTGAACAACAAACAAATCTTTTCTCATATGAAATCTAATTTGAGTCGACAAAGAAGGCTGCTTACAACTGAACATTAGAATCATGTGTCAAATTGAAAGTCAAAAATTATACCCTAATATTGCGTCATTAAGTATCACTTTACTAGGACAAAGTTCTCATGAAAGTTTTAATTTTTTATTTAAATGTATTGAAGAAATGATTTTATTTCATGTTGTTTATTTCTTATTTTAATAAATATTCTTAAAAATAAATAAATATGTACAATTTTAATTTGTTTTCATTTACCTTGAAGTAATAATTACATTTTATGTTGTTTTTTATGTTAAAATATTTTAATTATGCGTAATTATAATACGTAAGGAAATTCTAAATCTGTATTTTGACCTCTGATGAAGAGATTTAAGTGGTACTCGTATTTCAGGACTATTGATTTAAACTATACATAGAAGCTTTATCAGTGTGAACATGTTAGAAGAGGAAACTTTTGTATTAAATAATTACAGAAATTAAGAGTTATGTGAATAAATGTGTCGATAATTACTTGAACGAGTAATATAGATGTGATGGTGTAATTAGAACAGTTAAGTGTTAGCTCAGTTATGTTGTCCTTTTCAAAATTATCAGTCTTCATGTTGACTCAAAATGTAACATTAATTAACTATCAATTAATAATTGGAAATATACTCTATATATGAGATGTGAATGACATTAAGACTAATTAATAACATTCTACGGAAGACTGGTTCTGTAATTCTAAGCTCTTGGGTGAGAAAATAATAACAGCTGCATTCCAGTTCAAAAATAAAATGATTAATTCTTTCTAATAAAAGGATTGAAATAATGATTAATTCTTCATATAATTTAAGCCAATCGGACCGCCTTGTGTATATAAAAGTATCACAATTTCGATCGAGCAGGTAAGATTTCGCCGGTCATGAATTTATCAGCAATTCGGAATCTAAATGTGACACCAATAGTAGTCATACCATATAGTAGTCAATCAATGACTACAATAAATAGTAGTCATTGATTGGTAATGTTAATTATATAATAAGAAATAGAGTAGAATTTTTTTCTTCTTTTAAATGTGGTCATGGAGATAGGGATTTTTAAAGTATGATCAAAGATCGACTAATTATTGAAATATTAAAAAAAAAAAAAAAACTTTTTTCCCCTTAATTAAATAAAACCAGGATTTTACAGTTACAATTTTTTCTTTAATATTCAAAGAGCAACAAAAAATTCGTCAGTTCTTAAAGAAAAAATCATCAAAGCTTCATGGGCAGAAAAGTATCAGTAAATGTTTTTTAGGTTCGGATAATTTAGGCAAAAAATTTTTGAAATTGAATTTTAACAATGAAAATGAACGGTACTTTTTTGATTTTTCTTAAGGAAACTATAATTGAAAATTTAATATTTCAATTATGATTCATTATTCGTAACGCAATTTTACGTATCAGGATAAATAATATAGTATTATTCTAATTTTAATTATTTAATACCATATTGTAAGTTGCTTAAAATTGTTTTTGTGGCTGATTTAAAAATATATTATCAGATTTTGGAAAGGTTTATTTACAGGTGGCTTCATTTTATAGCAAAATAAATTTAAAGGAATTTAGTGGGAATACATGTTTAGAGAGATAGATAATTTATCAGTTACTTCTTTTTTACAAATAATTCACCCATTAACCATTTTTTATATATATGCGATTTGTTTTCCCAATGAAAAAATTGTTATAACTACACATACTATCGTGAAAGACATCTTTTCTTTCAAAATCCGTTGCGTAAATAAGTCATCTATTGATTTTTATTTTCAAAGGATAACTATACTTTTGTGTATCATAAAGCAACTTTTATTTTTAAGACGTCTTAAAACAAAGAACCGATTTTAAAGAATTTAATGGATTTTATGATTTGATTAACAGAGAGAAAGTTTTACTGTTTTTAGAAAATATGCAAAAAGATAATCCACAAGGAAAAAAATCATAAGCAACGTATAATGTACAAGTCAAACTTAGTTTCATAAACTTTCATGCCCCTTAATTGTCAATAAAGGCCATTGGGACTCGCCATTGTTGATCGGGGGTGGCCAGCCCGTGGCACGACTGTGCTTTAATAGTAGCACGCGAAGACTTATGAAAAATTTAAAAATTCAAAAAGATAATTAATATTATGACTACAGTTTTATTCCTTAGGTGGGTATGGTCGGTACTCTTTTGTGGTCACACACAAGCGGTTCCCCCCCCCTCCTCTTCCACAAACGTTTCCTGCCTTTTTTTCCTCACCCTCTTTTTTTTTATTCTTAATCTCTAAACCCTATTTATATTTCACAATATTTTGCAGCTTCCTGGTTTAACTCTTGGTTAACAATATTAGTATACTTTCAGGTTAATTTCCTGTTTTTTTTATTATTTTATCTTTTTATTTTTTTAGCAAAAAATGATATCTCCAATAAAATCCAATAATCTATCTCCCCCCCCTTTTTTTTCTCTCTTTATTTATTTATTTATTTTTCACTGCTGCTATCTTCTTTTATGCTTCTTTAAAAAAAATGAGGGAGGAGATCTCGAAAAAAGTAATCCTCCTTCCGATGAATCATTTTCTTTTTCTGAAAACTAAAGAACCAAATGGCGGGAAAATATCATCAGGAAGTGGTGTCATCAACTGAAAAGTTGATTCCAAAGAAATTTTTTTTAAAGTAATTATTTATGCTTCCTGTTTTTTTTTTTTTTTTTTTGTCTTTATGGTGCATTTGTTTTGTATAATTTTATTATTTCTTTTGTATTTGTAAAAAAGTTGGAATTGTTTAAAATGTAAACTTTGATTTTTTTTTTACAATAAAAACTGGACGTGAGGGGGGGGGGTTGTTTCCCGAGGGATCGGTTGTAGCTTTAAACCCTCTTCGGGTGAGCTCGGTTCCTCTGGGCATTCATCATCATCATCATCAACTACAGTTTTATTGAAATGTGGTTGTCACAGACAAAAAAAGACATCAAATTTATTTGAAATACACTTAATTGAATTGCAGTAGAAAATTATAAAGTAGAAAATACTCCTTCATTGTTGTGCGAGCTGGCTTTTCAAAGGAAGTGCATTCGTGAGATTTTGGAATTTGATGGAGCCTGTTTTAAAATATCTGGAAGAAAACAATGAGAACTACCCAGTGAGTGTTTGATACTCAAGAATGTAGATTGACTTTGGGATTTAGCTTTGCTTACCAATACAATGAGGCATTTAAATAATTTAAATTTATGACTACAATGAAAAGAGTATACTTTTCCTACCGTAATTGATCATATATCTTCTTTTCTTCTCGATTTTGGAGATAAAGATTAACAATTTCACTTTAATGCACGAACTATCTATCAAAGTTAATAATGCCTCGAGTTACAATAGTTTTAAAAGTTTAATATCCATTTTGCAATATTTATTCAGTGCTAGGTTTGAAGACTTTCAAGACAATAGTAAAAAAATGTTGATATTTTCATACATTTTTTGCCATAATTTCTCGGCAAAACGTTTATTGTTACCCACCTGAAACCCAAATCGGAAATATTGATCTACAGCTCCATACTACATCAAAAAGCAAAAATATAAGGAACTTATTTGAACTGCAAAGAATCCGAATTATGTTGAATTTTGAAAAGTTGTACGAGCAAGCAATTTCCAAATTTACTCGATTTGGCTGTCAGATATTGTTGTAAGTTTGGATCAATATGTTTTTGAGCAAATGTTTTTTGTTATGAATATAATAAAATCAAAATATAACCTAAAATTTACTGATATACACCTAAAAAACAACATAATTTTGTTAGCATCTCCGAGTACTAATCTTAATATTAATGAGTTGGTTAAAAAAAAAAGACTACAAATTCAAAAGCCACGTTAAAAAAAGTACTGACTGTTCAGTAATTATTTAGAACTAGATGTCTCAAGTTACTTATTTTTTTTATAGCTAACCTAATTAATTTGTGAACCTGTAAAAAGTTAATTAACTATAAAACTTAAGTTTGTACTTGTGTCTTATTTATTATATTATCTCTTTGAATTCCAATCTTAGATTTACATAAAAATGCACTATATGCATAAAAATTTCATAATAAGCCTACAAGTAACATTTTTTCACCTTTTCCTATTGTTTTGTTTGTTGGAAATGTTACAAGTGGCCCGCCTAAAGGTTGGTCCCGCACTCTTCCCAAAAAGGTTGGTCACCCCTGCCTTAGACATATGGTTCTGCCTCTCCCTCTTCAAGAAAAAACAGATACCATCTCTTTACCATTGTCCAAGATTTCGTGAAGTCTGAGTAAAGAACATTCTCCCCCCCCCCTCTCGTTTCCTGCGGGATGGGGGGGATACAGTGTTTATGAGCAAAATGACAAGCCGAAAAGGCTATGAGCTCTTCGGATGTTTACATTAAGAGTGTCGAAATTTACAATGCTTTCCAGCGTTTTATATTTCTTTCGGAAAGTTTAAAAGCTTAGTGTTAACAACCCATTTAGGAGATCGGCTTTGCGAAAACGGAAAATTAAATTTATAATTTCTTTTTCGTACTTTAATTGTTGATTATATATTAATTTTATTTTCAAATTTTGAAGAAAAATAATTTAAACTTGGATCCTTAATGGGTTAATGATAGTTCAAATGGTTAGTTTGAATTTGGTGTGAAAGCTATTAGAGAGAAGTATTATCTCAGGTGTCGTTCTTGTCATCAACCTGTGGTTAAAAATTAAGTCTTTGCGTTGCTTCTAAATGTGATAAATATAACCTTTCAATCAATTATTAAAAATGCAACCTATGTATCGATTGAGTAAGATTAATAAGATTTGATAACATTATAGGAATCTTGTTCTGAAGCTTTAAACTTTTGTTGGGTTATCTTGGTCCCTCTTAGGTAAGAAAAAAATAACAGCATTCTCATTCCAATTTGCAAATAGAAGAAAAACATAAATATAAATATGTATATATTTATTTTCTTATAACGTAGGCCAATCTTACCACTATGTGTTAATAAACATATTACATTTTCTATCAAGTAGATCAAGATTTCACCTTTTGCATGGCTTTATCAGGAATTCCATGATTTGAATACAACACTATGGTATTTATTGATTTGAAATGTTCACTTTTATGAGAACGAAAAGTAGAGTTTTAATTCTTTTATACATATATATACGTATAAAAGAATATATATATATATATAATAATAATAATGGGCAGTAGTGTACACAGATTTTTATGAGGGGGATTATATTTTTAAAAAAAAACATAGACGAAAACACCAAGACTTGATCTTCATGCTAAAATTAAAAATTTATTCGTCTTTGGGTGGGGTTTGTACCCTATCCTTCTGTACTCCTCTTATAATGGGATTTCTGATTAGAAGTATGATTAGGTTGTCTGATTATTCAAATATAAAAAAGGGATAAAAATCTGTTACTCTCTCTCCCTCTACCATGTTTTTATTTTTCTTCCATTAAACAAAATAGAACTACTTCACACACACACATTTATTAATCGAACACTAATCATTTACCATTTGCTATAGAGAAACGCATTAAAAATGTACCAAAAAAAGTATCAGTATATGTTTTTTATGCAACTGCCAGGAATCACTTTATTCATAGTATTTTACAAAAGATAGAAAATAAAAATTTAAGCATAAGCTTTATTTTTAGTTTAGTTTATAATAGCTAAAAATTTTGTAGTAAATTTAATTCTTAAAATAAAAAGGAAATAAATTATTGGACAAATTAGTTTAAAATGTGAATAAATAAGCCTTTCACACATAAAAAAAATCACCTAATTACATAACAGAAATTAAGATAATATTTTCACATTTTAAAATAACACTTACATTAACAGATTTAATTAAAGTACTTTCATCTACAAAATGTGCATTAATATACCAATATATATTATAAAAAACATCAATTTTCTCTGCTTGTAATTAACTTTTTTATATCAAACATAAGAATAAAACTCGAAATATATAATTCATTTTCAAAGTATTATTAATCACAGTAAATGGATTATTAAAAAATTATATAACAATCTTTTTTTATTTGTAATTAAGTTTCTCATTTACTAAGCTCAAAGATATATTTCTTCTGCAAAATTAAATTCACTAAAAATTTTGATTTAGGTGAATGAAAAAAAAAACAGATTTTTATTTGTACAGTGAAAATTAGATACGTAAGGGAATTTCACTATTATACTCAAGACATGGAAGAAAAAACTGCATGAAAAACAATCTCCCAAATGGAGAAAAATCTTTTGTTTCAATGAACCACTAGTGCATAGAAACATGCTATAACGCCAAACCAGGCAACCCATAACAATGACGTCATTGCACATCTACCAATGACAAGCAACCTCTTTTCCTTTGACCGTGCCGAAAAGGAACACCCAAGTCGTGAGTAACTCAAAAAGTTCTCTCTATTTAACGTCATGCGAAGACGCTAAAGTGTTAAACAGTGTTGCCAGAAATTTGCACAGCAAAGTAGCACAAAGAACGAAAAAAAGTAGCAAAAAGTAGCGAAACGATTTTCACTTGCAGTTTATAAATACCATTTATTAAATTTTGTAAAACTGTTTTAAAAAAATACGCTAAAATTCTTTAATTATTTAATTCATTTAAAATACGTTAAAATTCTTTAATTATTTAATTTATGTAAAATACGTTCAAATTCTTCCCGCTCAGTATTGTCTGCTGTCTGTTTTATAGATTTCAGAATTATATTGAAGCATTTGTGAATATATATATAATGAAATCAACGCAGCAAGTTCCTCTTTCTTCTAAAATCATTTTGATTCTTACAGTCGGTCGAATAAATAGTCGAGCACCGTGACCCGTTCGAAAAATGATGGAAAATGAAAAGCAACCCTTTTTGAAACGTGACCCTGAAACCGTATTTTGGTTGGTTTTTACACGTTTCTGTCCAACCACTTCTTTTTAAACGGCTCTTTTTGTAGGACTCTTGTCCCCCTACCCCCCCATTGCGTTTACAGTCTGGATTCAACGGCTCTTTTGTGCATGACTCTTGTCCCCTTTCCACCTACCCTTCCCCCCTCCAAACCTGCAGCAAACTCTGCCGAAAATTAAGTTTGTCTAGAAGTCTGTCTGAGTGCACTGGATAATGAACAAACAAACTTTTCCAGTTTCCCCCGAAAAATATTTTTCATGGGCGCGAGAAAATTTTTCATCCCACCCCAGACGGATGATTGAAAAGGGATATAGACAGATAAAAGGAACAAATAAGGCCGAACGTGTAATGCTCAATTTCGTTGAGGCACTCAAGTCTATAATCTACAAACTAGTGTGGGTTACTTTGATATTTTTGGCCTCTTTTTGAAAATCGCCAAGTTCATCGTTAGCTTAATTGAACCTACTAAAATTATTCATGCTGTAGCGCTCGTGCTGAAAGGTTCGTATTTGAAATTCTAGCGGCGAGATTTATTGATTAGGTATTTTATAATTTTGAATTATAATGTTTAATTGTTACATTTTTTTGCAGTTTTTTTATTGTATTAATTTCCTGTTAAGTTTTCCATCATTTTAACATATGTGCTGATTTATGGAATTTCTAACTTCTGTGAACAACTAGAAACTTTGATTCATAATTTTGAATTATTATTATTTTACTCTTTTTATATTGTATTTTTTTTATTTTGTGCTTTGATTTGATATAATTAACATTTTCCGTTCATCGACTTTCTAGTTTCTGCCGTGTGATTGCTCGATTCTCCGATCACGTGAATGTAAAAATTTTATGCTTTGATTATTTATAATGTTTTAATAATCCGTTTTAAAATTTCCAGATATTTACTATTGTAGTAGATTCATTATTTTTTTAGTTCCTGCTGTGTGATTGCCCACTTGGCCGATCTCGTGAGTGTAAAACTTTTTCTTGTCGTTAAATCGAAAGTTCTATTGATTGTTATGAAAGATTTGCGTAAATATATGAGGTAAATTGTTTGGATAAATTTTTAAATGATTGTGAGAATAATAATAGGAAATACAAATTTTCTGGAGGTGTTCTTGTAAAAGAAGGGTGCCCTGCTAGGATCCAACCAAAGGTAATAACACTACTCTTAATAAGAAAATACATTTATTTAATCAAAGTAAGAAAAAAATCATTATTAGAATGTTTTATCTATCGCAGAAAGTTTTATACGAATCACATGTAAAGATCTGCGCAATATGTTTAGATTTAACTTTCCCTTAACCTTTTCCATATCATGAGTGAAATTTCCCGAGTATCAAGGACTACCTTGATACCAATGACTTGCCGTTGAAAGCACTGCTATGCTATTGGACAATGCACCAGGACAACCAAAGGATCTTAAAGATAATTTGTTGACAGACTTTTCCTGGCTGACAGTTCAGTTTTTACCTCCGAATACGACTTCGCTGATTCAGCCGATGGATCAGGAGGTTATTGCGGCTTTCAAGAAATTGTACACTCTCGCGCTGTTTCGTCGGTGTTTTAAAGCATGCCAATTCTCCTCAACAATGACTTTAAAAAAGTTTTGAAAAGAAAAATTTGACATTCTTGAAGCTATTCGTATCATTCAAAAGGCGTGGTCAGAAGTCACACAGCGACAGTTGATTTCTGCTTGGCGGAAGTTGTGTCCATCCTTCGATCAAGGAGACGGAGGTGATCAGGAGACACCCCTGAAGTTATGGATGAAATTTTGGTAACTGCTAGAGATCTGGAATTAGAGGTGAACGAGGATGGCATAGAAGAGCTCATAATGGGATATGAAGATGAACTGACGACAGAAGAATTCCAAGAAATTTTGAATGAAGAACACCAAGAAACACAGCAAAATGTGTCTCCTTCTGAACAAGAGGAAGACGAAAGAGGACCAATGCCGACATCTGCCATTAAAGATCTTTTGAAAAAGTGGGAGGATGTCAGAGCAATGGTCTTAGAATGGCATCCAAACCAAGCTGATGTCAGTAGGGTTAGGGATCTTTACAACGAGAATGCTTTTAATTACTTCCGGAAAATCCTGAAAAAGAGAGAAAAGCAATCGACATTGGACATATTCTTCAACGCCCCATAAGCAAAAAATGAAAAGGACTGATTAATATGCAAGACTATATGTATGTATTATTTTTTTAAAAACTTACTAAGAAATTATACATTTTTTAAAATTTAATTTTTAGGGTCTC
Source organism: Trichonephila clavata (assembly GCA_019973975.1). Lineage (NCBI taxonomy): Eukaryota > Metazoa > Arthropoda > Arachnida > Araneae > Nephilidae > Trichonephila > Trichonephila clavata. The sequence goes on along the minus strand of BMAO01001474.1, from coordinate 394,069 downwards.
CAGAATGAATTAATCGATTTCACATAGAAGTCTATGTTGAATCGATGATCAGTTAACGAACAATTCGGATAGCAAACATAGTCTTTAAACTGATTATGTTCGTTAACCATTCACCCACTGTATTGGGAAAAACTATGAATAATCTTTCAGTATATATGTATGTATAGAGTATGCTGTTCCCAATTCCAGTCCCCTCATCCAACAACGGATCTTCACCTTCATTTGTAGAATTATATTTATATATATATACACAGGGTGTCCAGCCTTAATGTGACCCAATAGCTAATTCCCGAACCGTTCGGTTTAGATATGCACTTGCAATTTGAAAAATGTTTTAAAAAAGGTAAAACATGTTTTTACGTGCTTTTCAAACCAAAAAACCCATTTAGAAAAAAATTACAAAAATTAATTTTTTATACGGTTCCCAGGTCTTATCACTTATATTTAGGAAAAGATGTAGTATACAAAAACAAAGTAAACACAAAAAGTTTCATTTTATTACGATAAAAACTAACCGAGTTATGGAACTTTGAAAATCGTATATTTTATCCATTTTCTCCGCTATTATCAAGAAGCTAGTAAGGGGCTGTCTCCAAAGTGAAATTAGTTGGAGCTCTGCCAGGAAACTTTCACTCTTGCACGTCACTTTTATGTAAATTGTTTGTAAATTTAAAATAATTTTAATACAATAATTGAGTACTTAAGAAACAAAATTTATTCCGTGTACGTGTAAAACATAGAAAAAATAAAATATTTTGGACGAAGAAAACATTTTAAAAGCAGTTCCAAAAAATAGACTTATATGCTGCGGCTTCAGTCTGATTTGCTGCGTTTTTACTGATCATGACGAACGTTAAAAATCTGTTGTGTAGTCCCTTGCAATTGCATACAGTCGTATTTTAATATTACGAATTCTAGTACGGAAGAACGAGATGTATACAAATGAAGAATACTGCGAAATGGTACTGTTTTATGGGCAGTGTAATCGAAATAAGAGAGAGGTGGCAAGACTTTATGCAATTAAATTTTCCACTCGAAGACATCCATCTTATTGTACAATTGCCCGTGCTGTTCAACGCTTGTATAAAACTGGGAGTTGTCATAGACGTATTCCCTTGTCTCGTGCCACACCTCGTGCCTTCGCCATTATTTAAGTTAATTTGGTCATTCTGATATAATGAATAATTAATGATTGACACATCATTCCATATTATGCTATACTTTGAACGGCAAATCCTGTATTATTTTGCTGCTATTTGTTAAAACTAGCTGTTTTAATCTTTTCGGTACAAGTTGTATTTCTTTAATTTAATTTTTATTGTTTGCCATACAGCAATACAAATTCTCAATCTATGATGTTTACTACGATGTTTTAATATTACTATGATGTTTTTCTTTCTCTCTTTCTGTAGATAGTGAATTTCTGTTCTCTAAACTCAATTTATATACGGCCCCCTTTTCTGAGCAACTCTGATGCTTCAAATTTATGTAGGCATAACTCTGTCAGTTTTTATCGTAATAAAATGAAACTTTTTTTGTTAACTTTGTTTTTGTGTAATACACCTTTTCCCAAATACAAGTGATAGGACCTAGGGACCGTATAAAAATTTAATTTTTCTAATTTTTTTGTAAATGGGTTTTTTTGGTTCGAAAAGCACGTAAAAACATTCTTTTCCTTTTTTTAAAACATTTTTCTAATTGGAAGTGCATACCTAAACCGAACGGTTCGGGAATTATCTATTGGGTCACATTAAGGCTGGACACCCTGTATATATATAATTAATCATTCTTTTTCCCAATTCTTCTTTTTTCTTTTTCTTCATCTTTTCACCATCAATTATCAAATATGACTTGAGATGTTGATATTCCAAGTTAAGTTCCTCTCCATTAATGTCTTTATCGTAAAATTTTGATATTGTCTCGCAGGCTGTTTTAATTTCTGTTTCATCTAAATTAGAAATACTTTCAAAAAATCCACACATTTCAAATAGTTTCTCATATTTTTTACTACCCGTTTGTATATTGCAAATTAGAGAGTCGATTATTGGTAAAAAATTTCTATTTTAAATTTCTGGCTTGTGGCGGTTTTCAAACGTTGTGTCAGTGTGTCTCTATTTTCCTTCAAGGAAAATTACCCTAACACTCCGTTGTCTTTACGCGTTTGTGAACACTTTGATATTCCTTTATAAAGGATGCTTCCTTGGCTTTTGTCTCATAATAGTGAAGCGTCTCTTTTAGCTTATATATATATCATTAATGATTTTAGTAATTTTACACCTTTTGATAAATCCATATTTTTACTCTGGAGAAATAGATTTACTTTGTCAATACGTGTCAAAATGTCACTCTAAGGGATAGTAAAATAATTTGTTTCCAATTCATACATCTTAATTTTTAATGTTTTAGCGGAAAGTCGAGTGTCTTCTGCCTGTGATTCATCGCTTATTAAATAATCAAGCCTCATGACAATTTCTGAATATTCGGAGCTTAAAGCTTTAACTGTATCTGCGCGTGCTGACCAACGTTTTTTTTAGAATACTTTTCGGTACTTTTGGATTTCTATCACAGCTCAAATTTAATGTTAGTATATTTCAACGATGGGTGGAGGAGGCGGAAAAATTATAAAGATTTTTGACAAAATCAAAGTAAATTGTAACATTATAGTGGCATTCTACTGCTTGAAAGTCAATTAAATTCAAAGAATGTCCTACACATGGCACGTATATAGAGTATTTATTTTTTTCTAGAAGTCGGGCTTGTGTGTGTGTGTGCAATCTTGAATGTTTCTCAGACATATTCGAGGCATTGTCGTATGATTGACCTCTATAATCACTGAAGGAAAGTTGCTATTTTCCAAAAACGAAACCACAACATTCGTCAAGTATTCTGCAGTATGCATTAATATTAATAAATTGCAAAAATCTCTCAATGGGGGCACCATTTTGGACATACCGTAAAGTAAAAGTTATTTGGTCAGCATGAATCACATTTGGAATAGAATCAACGGAAATAGAATAATATTTAGCTTTCTGTATTTCAGTGATGATAGTTTCCAAGACTTTTGACGACATGACTTCAATGAATTCATCACAAATAGTAGCAAATGGATAAGAAGGACGATGAAGGAAAATCTTCAAAGTGTTAGAAACATCTCCTTTTATAAACGTTTAGGGGGGTGGGTTCTGTTTGTTCCCCAACAGTAATCGGTGCTCGATTCGCAAATACCCCCCCCCCAATCCCCTGTTATTTTTGTTCAAAACTAAAGATAACGATGCCGTTTCTATGACCTCTATAACACCGTTTCTATGACCTCTCTTTATTGCCCTCTTTCCAATCGTTCAAGTACATGAAAACCACTCAGCACATACAAGTTTTTACAAAGAAACTGCTTTCCTCGCTGTTTCAGTATGTAGTCTGCTTTCTTATTTGAGGATCAGTTTCGGCTACTTCATTTTTATATCCTTTTATTTATTAAAGATCTACAGCGTTAATTAAATATTTTCATTGAGTACGAAAAAAGAAACATTCCGAATTTTGTGCAGTGATTAATTATTATAAAAATATAAATTTTAATAAAGGCAGAAACCGACTCAGAACAATTTGTGGTTATATATGTTAATAAGATATATATATATATATATATATATGTATTATATATATGTATATATATATATATCGCCTCAAAAACTTTTTTTCAAACAATTTATTAAGAATACAATTGCAAAATCTAAACTTGAATGTATAATGCCTTTTTTAATACTTGTTTACTGTAAAGAAAAAGGTATATAATTCATTCGCATAAAGTCTCCCCCCCCCTTAAAATGTTATTCAGGCTAAAAAATATTTACATTATTCTATATTATGGCTATGTTTTTAGTTTAAATCGAAAGCGATAGTTTAGTGGTTATGGTCTCGAATTCGTGACCGTTTTTTCTATCGCATCGTGGGTTAGAATCCTCGAGGCGCCTAAGACCCATCATATAAAGGAGCTCATGCACGCTAAATCTGTACAGGTTCAATCTTCGAAAGTATGTTTCAAGATCAAGTGACGTCTTGGTCGCTTGAACAGTGGTTAAAAATTACGAGGTCCATCGCTAATAGCCCTCGCGTTGGTTTGAAGTGTGACGTTAATAATCAAAGCAAAAGACACACAAACAGGCTTAAATAACAAAAAAATTTCTTAGTTATATAATTATGAAATGGCAATTAAAACAAGTCTAGAAAATAATGCAAAAAGAGAAACTAATAAATAATTTTAACAAGATAAAATAAAAAAACAGATAATAGCTTATTTTAGAAAACGTATTTGTAATAATTTTTAAATGCAGCCTCAGCTTGCTATAAAGAGCGACGGGATTGTAAATTATTTTTTTTTCGCTAGAACACTCATCGACTCCTGAGAAAACTACATTTCTGGTTCGAAATACACGGAGGCAGTCATAAATCATCGTTCATCAATGAGAGATAGGTAGGAATTTTATGTATCTTTACTCAAAAAAAAAAGAGTGTTGCATGCCCCCCCCCCTTTTCAACTGTGCAATGCTGACTTTTTTAGTAACTTGCAAGTAAGGGAATTTAAAAATTTTAAAGTTCATGCTTTGAAAGAGCATAGGTTCTCCAGTTTTATTTTATTATCCAATGATTGAAAATATTTTTATGATCGTTTCAGTGCGCGCGATATAAATTTTTAGATCTTTAATAAATATTTAAAAATACTTGCAAATTTTTAAAAAAATCAAACACTACAGAAATATTAATTTTTTCCCCGGTTTTTTGAGTGAGTTTTATTCCATGCAATTAAAAGCAATACCCTAGATGTAAACAGAAAAGTAAGAAACTCCATAGGATTTACATTACACTCAGGATTTCGTGGAATCATGTCGACGGAGCCTTAAAGGTTTCATCTCAATACTAACTAGAGTACCCATTGTCCTCATGAGTCAAGTTTTTAAAATGAGGGATCAAAACTTATCTAGTTAGCTTGGAATCCACTTTTAAACTGGTACTAGATGATGTACAGAAAAATTATGAATAATTTAATAAATGATGGCTCTCCTTTTATTAATATCTTAAAAATAGAGAAGGTTTATAAGAAGGTCAGATTTAAAAGGTTTTTTTTTTTTTTGAATAACTCATTTTGGGGACGAGTTATTCGAAAAAAGAATTGTTATTCTACAACGAAGAACAAAAAATAAATAAATACATTGTTCTAAAAATAATTTTATGCCATATCTGACACAATATACACATAACTATGTGTAGCATTTCACTTTTCATTTATTTATTTTTTGTTCTGTTCAAGGAAAGAAAAAGAAGACCCACTCACAAGTTTGTAAATAAAAAGGTGTATGCAATGAGAGTAATATATAACTCTCGTTTTTCGTAAAAATCCTGAAAGTGATAAGATCGAACTTTTTAAAGAATTTCTTTTAATTCTTTCGTAGATAGAAAGGTCATAGCTTCAATAAGTTATAAGTTCTTGTATAAAATTTTGTTATTTTCATATTATGATTATTTCATCATTATTATTAATGCATAAAATATAGTATTTCAAATTATTATTATAACGTAGATATACATATGTACTACATACTAATATATATCAATATTAGTTTTATTACATACAGTTAATTATTAGGTTACCCCATAAATAGTTTTTTATTTAAACATTTTTTAAATTGCAAATGTAAAATCATATCTTAGAAAATGTTGAATAAACCATTTCAATGGGAATGACAAGCAGAAAAATAGTTTTTAAGTTTCTACATTGTATTGTCTTACATAATATTTTGAATCTCTTAAAAGTTCTCAGATAAATATATATTTGTAACAACACGAAATATATATACTTGTTATTATGCTAATCAAATGAAACAAGGAATTATGATAAAAAGGAAGACATAAACTCCAAAAATTAAGGAACATTATTGCATAAATTGAAGCCCTATGGCCGAGTGGTAGTGCATCGCGCTTCCACACCATATGTCCGAGGTTCAAATCTTGGGCTTAGCAAGGTTGACTCAGCCTTCATCCCTTCAGTGAATACCATAAATGAAAAGAGTACCAAGCTTACTTGGGAACTTAACACAGGGGATTTCGCGTCAGACTGACCACCTGATCGGAACATTTGCTCATGCACCTCAGGGTCCAAGGTCATGTGTACTGGTATTGGCACAGTAGGATTTGGCCTTCACAGGCTGTGTCGCCACTGAGTTAAATTTATTACATAAATTATTAAAAAGGAGAATTATATATACTTATGTAAGCAATTTTTTCATTAAACGTATTTTATACCAATATGTGATAAAGTATTAAAAGTTTTAAAGTATAAGAAAACTAAAATTAAAGTATACATAATAAATTTTGCAGGAAAATCTGATTAAATACACATATGTAAATAGAAAATTTCTAGTGAGGAATCTTATACACTAAAAATCTCTTATTTTATCTTGTGTTGAATGAGCTTTTCTACATTTTTGGTGTCTATTGTGCAGCATTTATCTAATTATCAAATCGTTCTCTGGTATTTTCATTTTATTTTAAATTAATACGGATTGTTGATTGTTATACAAATTGAGATATTCATTTTAGAAACGTTATATATATATATATATATATATATATATATATTTGGGTTTCATAATAATTAAAAAAGGCAGTTATTTGAATTAAAAAAAAAGTAAAATAACGCTTTCCATATCAGAAGCAAATAAAAACACTTCTCTGAATTACAATACACATCGAAAATTCTTTTATATCATCGTGCATTAAAAAGGAAGGATGCGCGCACTTATACATGTTAATCAATGTAAAAATATTCTAAGAGCACATTGAAATACGTATTTATATACAATTTTATAAACAGTTATGAGATTATTTTATGTTGTTCAGTGAAAGAAAGAAAATTTACAAAAAAGAAAAAAAAAAAGCAGAATTTTTTAAAATTTGATGTTATTTTTATAATTTTCGCTGTAAAACACAATTAAATATTATTTCACTTTTTTAAAATACGATATAAATATTTGTATATTATCTTAAATCACAAAGAAATACAATTCAAAAATTAAAACCTTTTGCTGTTTCAAAAAATTTAAGTGAAGGAATAATCGTTTTAGAACTGCAGTGCACTCTTTCCTTCGGAAAAGTGGGATTTTCTTCTGGGCTCAGGGTTATTTCAGCCCTCTTTTTATTAGCCCTGACGCCTATAATAAAATAGGGAATGTGTTTTGTCCCTTCTTTTTTTGTGGGGGTTGGGGGGGGGGTTAAGTGTATCTCTTTTCCATCACATGGGCAAATAAATAAAAAGTCACTGGAAGAAGTGTCTGTGACTGTCTTTTCCACAGCAGCTTTTTTATCAATAGATTGAACATATCTCACTTTAGAAATAAAACTAATATTTTCTATGATTCACAACAAATGTTTTAAATGAGAATATTTAATGCAGAAGTAACTGTCTGCAGCCAGTCATGTCTGGGAATAACATTTGACGAATAAAATTATTCTGATTCTGATCTTGTTGAGAACGAGACAAGGCCGTGACTTTTTATTTATTTGCCCATGTGAGTTAAGGATCCCTCAGGAATGGACAAGAGATACACTTAACCCCCCAACCCCCACAAAAAAAGAAGGGACAAAGGCGAGGCCCTGGGCCCGGGCCCAGTTGGCCCATACCTTAAGACGTCCCTGAAAAAAGACTTGTCATTTTTAACTGTTTTACTTAATAACTTTTTAATTGCTATTCGTTTTTAATTATTATATTTAAGAAATGTATACTCTCTCTCTCTCTAATTTTTCATGCTGTATAGAATAAACAGAGGGACGGTATTACTATAATTAATTTTATTTCAACAAATTAATTTATTTTGACATTTTTTAACACGCTTTTATAAGTTTCACTTGCATGTAACGGAATCTTGGAACTCGATTTTCACCCACTTAAAAAGGTCAGATTAATTCGAAATTTTGCACACTTATCAAGGACCGATGACAATACAATAATTTCATAATTTTGTTCCATTGTCCTCATCAGGATCGTCAGGAATCACGATAATCAGATTTGGCGACAATTCCATATACCCTTTCCAGATTTGGCAACTTATTGCACTTACAATTTTCAGATTTGGCGACTAATTCGATATACCATTTTCAGATTTGGCGACTAATTTCATATACCATTTCCAGATTTGGCGACTAATTCCAGATTTAGCGACTAAAAGAAAAAGGTGTAACCCAGAAGCGAGTGTTTTGAATTTAAAGCTAATTATATGCAGTATAAAATACACTTGTGGTTTATATAAAAATAAAACAAACAAAAAAAAGTGTTCTGTATGTGAGAAAGTGGAGGGTGGGTGTATGTTATCAAATTCTTACTATAATATAAACATTTTTCTGAAAATGAAAATAAAAAAAAAAAGGCTGGTGATGTCAAAAAAATAATTTATGTTCTAACTTCTAAATATTTTTTATTTTTATAAAGCAATACGTTTAGAAGTGATGATACGAATTAACATTATAGCAATACGTTTAAAATGTGAGAATACGATTGACACTTAATATTACCATGTTTATATTAACTCCCTTTCTTTAATGTCTGTCCGGGTGGAATTTTGTAATTGATTTTAAACTGTGTGACTTTCCGATGAGCTATAGTCTTGAAATTTGGACCATATCTCAGAAGTGGATGACAATACATGAAAATGTGAAAAAGAAGGAAAAAAAAAAACGAAAAGGAGGAATTTTATACTTTTTAGTCCGTTATAAAAACATGGTACATTAAAATTTTTTTAAATTCGAACTTTTACACACTTTTATTTGTTTGACCTGTTCTATAGAGACGGAATCTAATATAACGAAACGGGACTCATCCGAAGCCCCGTAAACGGAGAGAATAAATACACTTCAGAACCTTTAATTAATATCTATTGAAGAGCAAGATTATTTCCAGCAGCCACGTAATTCCGGCTCCAAATATCAAAAACAAGGACAAATTCAACAATGAATAAATATTTGTTTAAAAAACTAAAAAACACGCTTTTATATGGAATCGAACTAAAAAGCAAAAAAAAAAAAAAATAATACTTAATATAAGAATAAAATGATGAACGAGAAAATTAATGTCATTGGGGTAAAAGCGTGGGGTGCTTAGTACTACATTTTTACATTCACTCAACATTTCGGAAGTTAGAAATTATATCAGTTGATCAATATATGAAACACCCCACGCTTATACCCCAATGACATTAATTTTCTCGTTCATTTTATTCTTATATTAAGAATTATTTTTTTTTGCTTTTTAGTTCGATTCCATGTAAAAGCGTGTTTTTTTTTTTTAGTTTTTTTAAACTATAATTTTTAACTGAATCAAACCTCGAATATTGAAGACGGGTGACTGAGAGCTTTTTGAAGTAAAATTGTGAGTTATTGGCGTTGCGGAGGGAGTTTCAATGTTGTAGAGTATGTTTTTAAGATTTTTAAAATAAATGATTTAGTTATTGTAATTACTATAGGGAAAAAATGAGTGATATGAAGTATGGCTGCTATGATAAAGTTGTTGCCTGCGCATGTATTATAAATTATATTACCAAATAATTTTGCCTTTTCTATGGTTCCAGGAGGAAAAATTAGTATTGAAATCAGTGATCAAGACAGATGTGGTTGCTTACACAGATTGCTTTTATGGGGGAGGTGTTATTAAAAAAAAAACCAGACGAAATTGCCAAGACGTAATATTTACACTCAAGAGCCAAAACTTTATGACCACCCCTACATTTTGCAATGAGCTCGCCTGGATGACGTGGAAGGCACGTGATCAGGTGGAAGTGGTATTTAACTGCTGCTGGAGAGTCTGAAGAATCATTCTTTCACTTACTTCTGTGTGTGTAATTTGAAAGGCTGCGGATCTAAGCGACTTTGATAGAGGGTAGATTGTAATGGCTCAAAGGCTCGGAACAAGTATTTCCGAAACTGCACGACTAATGGGTTGTTCGCGGATCTACAGTTGTTAAAATTATGCAAAGTGGATGAATGATGGTGAAACCAGCAGTAGACGAAATGGTGTTGGACGTCCACACGCTATCAAAGAAAAAGGTCGCCGGAGACTGTCTCGCATGGTGAAGCAAACCCGGAGCCAGACAGTGGCTCAGCTGACAGCCCAATACAATGCAGGACCAAGTAGAACAGTGTCGAAGCACACTGTTCAGCGGACACTTTTGGATATGGGGCTAGGCAGCAAACGTCCCACTCGTGTGCCTTTGCTGACCAAGCGTCATTGCCAACTGCATCTGCGCTGGGCCCGGGAACATCGCGACTGGTCCATGGATCAGTGGGAGAGAGTTACCTGGTCAGATGAATCATGGTTTGTCATTCATCACGCCGAAGGCCGTGTCAGGATACGCCGTCTTCCAGGCGAACAGTTGCTCCCTCAATGTACAGTAGGTCATACACAGGCCGGTGGTGGCGGTATTATGCTCTTTGAGAGACGTTCTCTTGGGAGTCTCTGGGACCCGTGGTTGTGGTAGAGCAGACCGTGAATGCTACAGGGTATCTGAGCATCATTGCGAACCAGTTGCACCCTTACATGGCCTCTGTTTTTCCAGCTGGAAATGGAATGTTCCAACAGGACAACGCCCCGTGTCACAAACAAGGTCGGATCTACGTATGGGCTAAATGGGCTGCAGCCCAGGGCCCCCATTCCCCGTTGAACATAACAAACAGAAAAAATGCTTACAATCAAAAGAGTAATAAAATAATAAACCAGTAAAAAATACACACAAATCGAAAATAAAATACCATATAAAATTTATTTTCGAGAGCAAGAGCAATTTACTTTTGTTCTTCCGCCCTACCACCGAATACATGGAAATTAATAATCATTAATTTCGAAAATCGTCTATATATTTTATGTAAATACCTTAATACAAACAAATTAAAATAGTATGCAGCTGATTTTCTTTTAGAAATTACACTATAATTGGATGTAAAATGTTTAAACCTCAAGAGAATCTCTTGTTTTTCTCATGATCAGAGACAGCCTGTGAGGTCTAGAAACAATGATTTTCATCTAATTGCTTGTGGCCAAGGTACCGGACTCATGGCAGGCATGTCATGAGTTCGAGACTAGTACTGCTGAAGACCCTCCGTGTAGGGAAGCGATGCATGTTAAATCTGTCGAGAGCTCAAACGTTCTCCTGTATATGTGGTGTGATAGTTAGCAGAGGGGGTGCCAGCTCAGGTATCGTCCTCGTCACTTGACCATGGTTCCAAATTACGAGGTCCATCGCCAATATCTCTCGTGTAGCTGAATAGTGCGACGTTAATATTCACTCATTCACACACTTTTCATCTAATTGCTGAGAAATTGATTTGCCTCATCAAGAACCAATATTTACATAGATTTAACTGGATAAAAACCACTGTTGCCAAATTGCCCAGGCTAAATTGTTCGAAAGAATTCCTTTTCAAATAATGTTTTAGCAAAAAATATCGATTTTACAAAAAATCCTGATGTGATGGGAAAAAATGTAGGTCATTTTCGAAATCAGCACACTAAATAATATAAAAACCACTGAAAACCTCTTTTGTACTTCTCCAAAACTTTAATTTTGTTGCTCGGTGTAATTAAAAGAGTGTCTATTTAGTACACTATTAATTGCAGTCCATTAATACAGTCTATTACACTCTATTATTAATGCAGTTTATTAATTACACTCTTTTCTACACGGCGCTGCTCTATGATAGAGTAGGCTCTATCATAGAGCGGCCCCGATGAGCATAGAGCATTTATACAAATGTAGTGGCACTATTTCTGTAGCCATTTATTTTTGTGAAATAAGAATTCTAAGTTACAATATTATACTGATTTGGTGCTATGTCCTATGCATAATACCTGAAATTAAAAGATACTTAGGTACCTGTTTATTGGTTTCAAGTAAAAAGTAAGTACAAATACACATTTCTAAATTATTTAAGAATGAAGACACGGAGTAGGAAGATTAGGATTATGTATGTAGGTTCGTGACCTAAATCACTAAGTAATAATTTTATTGATTATACCTCTCCAAATGAAATGAGTTATTTTCAAAATTAAGATCCAAACAATATATATATTCTATTTCGCTAAGAGAATACAAAGAACAAAAGAGATACTTTTCTAATAATCATTTAACTAAAGAACTTAAAAATGGCCTGGTGCTGGAAAGATCTTTTTTGGCATTGTTGTTCAACTAATATTGGTAGTGTTTTTTGTTTCACTTGCAAACTTTTTTCTGAAACAAATTCTTAATACACAATTAGCGTTTCTGATTGGAAACACGTAAGAAGTTGTTTAGAAAATCATGAAAATTCTATTGAACATATAAATTCAATGTTAGTTAGGTTGACACGAAAAGAAAATAAGTCTTTTTTAGATAAACAATTACAGGAGCAGCTAAGAAAAGATACAGAATGTTACCACAATTTCCTCAAACGTGCTATTGCGGTAGTAAAGTATTTGGCTACACGATGTTTAGCATTTAGAGCTGGGGTACTCAACCTTTTTTTACGCCGAGCCACATACATCTGACATGTATTTTACGAGGGCCACAACGTGAGGATTAATAGAGAGGGGGAAGCTATAAGATCGAGGACATTTAAAATGTAAAAAAATTGGTCAAAATATAGAATCTCATAATTTTGGATCTTATTTTAAAACTATACCAAACTCTATCAAACAAACCTCACAAAATATAGGTTTCATTCACTTTTTACCCAGTTACGGGGGAATTTTTCAATTTCCGTTTATCAATGATCCCAAGCCCTTTTTCTGCATTCTACTGTCATAAAAACAAAGCTGCCAAGTACTTGGATAATTTGATTTTTTTCTTTTGACAAAGCATTACATATTTTTATTTCAGATATTAATTTGTCCATCGCAGGATGTGGTAGCAAAGAGTTTTTATTGAACTACAGACTGAAATCAGTATTATCTGTATAAACTGTCTGTTTTTATTGCGTATTTTCGTTTCAAATTTATTCAAATATTTTTTGATTTTATAAAAAACAATATCTGAACAAATAACTGAATTCCTCAAAGAGTACATCGGAAGCATTTAAGAAACACTCTAATAATTTCTGCAATAATTCTTAAGTTTATCATTAACAATTTCATGTTTGTCAATATATATAATGTATTAAATTTTATGGGATGCTTTTGTTACCTCTGCATTTTGTTACATTACCACCTGCAAAATATTTATTGCAGTTTCAAAGTTTTTTTTTAAGAAAATCAATTTATCTCGTCTTTTTAAATGGATCCTCAAGAATAAGAGCCATTGAAAAATTTGTGTTTAGTAGTACAGTGACGAGATCAAAATTATATTTTTTATATATAACATTTTCACGACAAATCAAACAAGTTGTTGATCCATGTTTGTTTTTTCTACGAAACAGTCAAGATCCCAATAGTCTTGAAACAGCAAATATTTTTTAGACGTGAGGGTTAGTTAAAAATTAGTTACATCTATAAAATGGTCGCTACTGCATTGTTATTTGTTATCACTAACCATTACAATAACAAAAAGAAAAAGAATTATTTAACAATTTGTACTAGAACGACATCGATAGCAAAATTGATAGATTTGATTGCTTGATTGATAGAGTTCGCTAAATTTTTAATACATTATTCCTAAATAATTGAATTTGTTATTTTAACGGACCTAGACTGGTCCACTCAGAATGGTCGAGTGGGCTACATGCGGCCCATGGGCCACAGGTTGAGTATCGCTGATTTAGAGGTACCGAGGAAGTTTTTAGTTCTCCTCATAATGGTAATTGTATGGGTACCCTGAAACTGCTAGCAGAGTTCGACTCATTCATTCGTGAATATATTGAACTGCGAGAATTACGACAAAAATCGTTAATATCGTACTTATCAAAAACAATATATGAGCAAATAGTTGAGACCATGAGCAAGCAAATCATTAAACAATTATATAACTCAAATAAATAACAATGACAAAGTACTATAAAATAGCGATGGATTCAACAGGAGATTTGTTCCATAATGACTAACTTGCTATTATACTACGATAATGTTTTCGGGGAAAAAAGTATGAAAGATGTGTCTTATTAATTAATATTAGTAGTCACACAGGTTTATATTAAATTATCTTCAAGAATTTTTAGAAACAAATCGACTGCTTTTGGATAATTGTAGGGGGCAGTCATATGACAACGCTACCACTATGTCCGGTCCATTTAATGCTGTGCAAGCTCTTCTAAAAGAAAAAAATAAATAAATTCGCTAATTATGTGCCGTGTTTTGCACATTCTCTTAATCCAGTTGTGCAGAATCAGTTAAGGTTGCAACTGAAATCGTGAACTTCTTTGGTTTAGTGCAACAAATATATGTTTGCTTTTCTACTTCGATCTATAGGCAGAAACTTCTAAACCGTGAACTTAAACTGAAATTTACCTTAAAAAGTTCTAGCCAGACCAGATGGTCTTGTCATTACGATCCTTTTGAAGCCTCAAGAGATAAATATTGTAATATCATGAATATTCTTAAGACATTTAGTGACAATGAAAATGAGAAAATTAATTTTTAAAAGAGGCAGCAAATTTATTTAAGAAATTAACAAAACTCGAAACTTCTATTTTAATTATATATTGGGAAGAAATTTTAGAAAGATTTAATTCAGTTAACAAAACATAACAGATTCTTGGGGTTTGGACATCTGTGAAGGGAATAAGTTCATTGTGTCATTAAAAACGTCTATAAGCAATGTACGACATGTGAATCAGATCAAAAATGAAAGAAGTATCAAGACCCAGCCAAAAAATTAAGTCCTAATGTAGAAACAGAATATAGTGATGTGAACTAGAGACGGGTTGTTTCAAAATTTGCAGATAAATTCACAGAAAAAGCTGTGTATGGCGCAGAAGATTTTAAAAGAGACACGATTATTGTAATGTTAGATAAGCTGATCCTTGATTTAAATAGAATTCAAGTGTATATATATGCAGAATATAGTAAGAAATTAAAATTTTTGATGGATTTGCAAGGTCAAAGTAAGGAGAACGTTGACCCTGGAGAGTATACGCGCTATTACTGATTACTATTCAGATGATGTAGACCAACATTTAGTAAATGAAGGTGTTCAGTTAAAAACTTATCTAAAATTGAGCTAGAGTCTTATACTTGTAGTGATATATACAATTTAATTTTTGAAAAGAAACTAGTTCAGGTTTTTCCAAATTTGTATACCATTTTAAAGATTTTTCTAACGATCCGTATTACTAGCTGTGAAGTGGAGCACGCGTTCTCTAAAGTGCCCTATTAGAAAACAAATATAGGACAACAGTGACAAATACTAGGCTTAGCTTTAATCATTTTTTTTTATTAATATTGATCTCACCAAAGACTTAAAATGTGATGAGCAAATAAAAGAATATTCAGCATAAAAGTGTAGAAAAGTTTTTTTTGTAAATTATGTTATTGCTTATAACGTATTTAAATTGTTTTGGGGGGGGGGAAACTTTAAGTTTCGTATATTTTAAATTTTTCTGCACAGTAATTTTTTAGGAAAAAGGCAAAATTTTTAATTATTTAGGGGGCCCCCAGATATCGTTAGCCCAGGGCCCCCAAAAGTCACGGTCCGGCCCTGGTCACAAGGCTAAAATTTTGTTGGAGTGGTTCCAGGAACATGATGCTGAATTCCAGTTAATGTCCTGGCCGTCTAACTCACCGGATCTCAATCCGATAGAACACATTTGGGATGTCATGGGACGGCAGCTCAGAGTTCAAAGACAACCAATTCCCAATATCTCGGATTTGCGGGACCATTGCTTAAACATCTGGTACAATCTGTCTCCAGCCATCTACCTAGGATATGTGGCATTCATGCCAAGGAGGGTTGAAGCTGTGTTGCGTGCCAAAGATGGGCCAACTCGTTATTTACAGGTGGATAAAAATGTTTTGGTTCTTGAGTGTAGGTAAAAATTTAAAAATCTGTGGCTATTTGGAAGGGTTTGAACCCCCAAATCCAACGCTTGTGTTCACTACTTGTCAAAAATATTTTCTAGATCGGAAAATTGATGATGTTGGTTTTGGAAGGGATAGATGTTAGAGAGAGTGTGAAGAACTGGTCATTTCTGTTTTTGATGCGAATAGAGGTATTTTCCGAAGTATGGAGTGGAATGGTTTATTAGGTAGTATTAGATAGTAATTTTTACTATTATAGCTGTACCATCTTCGAAGCTATTAGATCTATCTGAGTGATGGATGGAATAATTAGGAATATGCAATGAATCAGTCTAGTTCAGGTCAGTTTCCTAGATCCCAAAGATGTCTGGGAAAAATTTTCATGGTTGTCATTTGTTCTTAAACAGACTAGGGCCACAAATAAATTCTGCAACTTCAAAAAGGTACAGCTATCAGCAAAAAGAGCTGAAATATTTTCTGTATTAAACTACTGATATAATACCGAGTAGCTTGACCATCATCATATTATTGGTTCTTATTTAGTTCATTATATTATCAGAAAATACTTGAACCCCTGGATACACATACATCTCATCTCGAGCCTATTGCGTCAACCAACAAATAAGTATCAACAAACGGCTAATCGAGTGAGATATGGTTTCAAAATTGAGAGCTGTGTTTACGAATTCGTATGTACTAACGACGAACATTTTATAGAAATGTTAACTTCTACTCAATAAGAATTTTTTAATACTGGTACTTAATTTTTTTACTAAATCGAAATATTACTATAAATTTAATTCACTTAATTTTCATACTATTAATTTATGTGCAGTTTTTCTTTATAATAGATTGATGACATCCCGTAATTATAAGTAATTTCAAACCTAACATCCTATATATATATATATGCACACATTGTGGGAAATAAGATGTGTGTAATATTTACGTTTGCTGGATAATTGTAGAAGTTAATTTTCTAACGTCCATGCTAATTGTAGTGCGTTGATAAATTCAGTTTCTTACCTTAGTATTTGATGGATGCAACCAATTACTCAAAGTTTTTGCATTTATGTTAATATTTAATTAGGTGCTTAAGGATACAATAAGTGGCTAACAAGCACTTCCTACCAAATATACATATTTGTATATGATTGAATTAATTCGATGTATGCATTCAAAATGTAATAAGTTCTTTGCTATGCAAAATGTCATTTTATTTCCTGTTTGATCCTGATTTCCTGTCTTGTGTGATATTTTCAGTGTTACTTTTATTAATAACTTTTTCTTTGATTTTACATTTTGAATCAGTCATTTAGAATACATTAAATGTAACTAGATTTCTTATATATTTTATTTTATTTTGTAGTTCTTTTTCTGTAGGGGGGAGGAGAGTTTTTAGTAATGATATACTAATAGAAATTAAATTGTACGTACAAATTTTTTTTGAGTGAAGTAGACTGGGGGGGGGGGAGAAGAGTACTTATGTAATGGATACAAAATAAGTGAAGGTTTTGAAGAACTTTTGTGCCAAAGTTTGTTTGCATGAATAATTAAATTCAAATTGCATTTCATTACTTAAGTTCTGTTACTTTGACAAAAAAACAATCAAATTTCAGTTGAATATAGTATTTCCTTCCTTCCTCAGTGACTCGATAGCCCAGGGCCTTCACCAGAGGCTTTTCCAGGCCAGTCTTCTTCCTGCTAGTGTTCTCCAATTTTTAGGTTTCAAAACTAGGAGATCATTTTCTAGGCCATCATTCTATCTTCGATTTGGCGTGCTTTTTCTCCATGTGCCAATTGGTTGGGCATTGAAGACTTTTTTTTAGTGATGTGGTCTTTGTCCATTCTGACAGTGTGGCCTGCCTTTTTAATTAGTTGTACTTTGATGAAGTTAACGATGTCAGATTCTTTGTATGAGTGATAGAGCTCAAAATGCGATATTCTTTGCCATATGCCATTTTCCCTGAATTCTGCCAAAGATAAATCATAAAATCTTCCTTTTGTAGATACTTATCGTGTTCCCATCTGTTTGATGCATGGACCACAAGTTTCATATGCATAAGTTAATACTGATCTTAAAAGACTTATACAATAGAACCTTTGTTTTTCTTTTGATTAAATTCGATTTCATATATTTTCGTATTCCATTACGACATCTATTAGCATAGTATTTTACAATAAATATGCAGGTTGTGACTTGACTGTTTTTAGGTAAATAGTCATATTGTCTCTGTATAACACACTTTTTGTCTGATGGAATGAACCCATAACTTTGGAAGAATTCTATTATATGTTCTTTTCCTTTGAAGATAACTCTCAAATTTTGAGCATTTTTTGCAAAAAAATTATGAGAAGAAAAATAAAGTAACTTATAAACTAGATAATTGTGTTTGGGCCTGTGCAAGAACACTTTTTGATTGTTCACTGTATATCACAGCGATTACAATGATTTTTGTTTTGTCAAAAATCGTTGATTGGCGATGAGCAAGTACCAAGAGAAAGTATATTAAAATTTTGAATGTAGAGCCCAAAGTATTAGGAAAAGAAAAAATGCAAACATATCCATTTTTGACTTTGAAAATGCATAGTTAAATTGATAAGGCAAAGTACCAATAAGTTTGTTTAAAAATGATCTCTTAAGGTAAATTTGAGTGAGATTTTTGAAATATTTCTTCTTGTAAATATCATTTTTTTATGTATAGAAAACTTTTATATTACATTACATAAAATCTTCTTTCTTATCTTACAGGTATTATTTTGAATTTTTTTAATAATCTGGAATTAAAAACCATTTACATACAGTGAAAAATGCCCTTTTTTATGATTTTGAAATTGAAGAAAATTTGCCTTAAACTGTTGCATCTGTCCTGTCAATTTGTTGGCCGCTGCAGCCTAGCGGTCAAGATAACAGATTTGTGGGTAGCATGTTGTGAATTCTAGCTGAGTACTGCTGAAGACCCACCATCCAGGGAGGGCTGATGCACATTAAATATGTTGATTCTCGAATGTCCTCCTGTTGGTGGGGTGTGAAAGTTAGAAGAAGGGGGTGCCAGCTCAGGTATCATCCTCTTCACTTGACCATGGTTCAAAATTATGAGGTCCTTCACAAAAAGCCCTTGAATAGCTGAATAAAATAAACTAATTTCATGAACAGTTTTAATTGAAAAGAAATTATATTTTAAGTTGTAAAAATTTTTTAGATTATATTGCATTTCCTTAGATTATATTAAATCCATGAAATTTTCACATAATATTGAGTGAACAGTAATAAAATAGGACTAGAATTGTTGTGAAATTTCTTCTGAATATTTTCTTTTAGGCAACATTTTTCAGTATTTACCACCTCGTATTTTCAAAATTTGAAATTAACTGATTGAATGGAAAAAGAAAAGATATATATATATAAATATATATATATATCTTTTACAATGTTACATTTAATAAAGTGTAGATTATAGGATTCTCCTTGGTGATGTTGATTTTTTTGACGATTGATAAAAAAAAAACACTGTTAGCTCAACCAGTGATATGAATTGATATTAATTCACAGAGAGCAAAGTAGCAAATTAACAAAACAAAATTACAAATTGCAATGCTTTTAGAATTATAAATCATGAATTAGTCATAAGCTTTCCAGCAGTTTGATGTCATTAATCCTCCTTTATATTTTCTTTGATGGATTCAAGTAGAATTTCCTTCAATATGTCCTGAACTGTTTAGAAAAAACACCTGTTGGAGCCTTTTTTAACCTCTCCACAAGCACCTTTCTTTTTCCTCTATTATTCTTTCACTTGTCTAATATACTTTCACCAGTTTCTACAATCACATCAAGACCTCCAAGCATAGAACTTTCTAACCCATACATTTTCTTGCATTCCTATCTATAAAAACTCATCCAATCCATGATAGTTCTTTGAAATATCAGTTTTAAAAGAAATGAAGTCATGGTTCAACTTATGTACTCATATTTTTTATCATTAAAATCTGAAGGATACTTATCTTGCTTTCTTCAAACAAGCTATTTTTTTTATACACACCTTCTAATACAATACCTTTTTTGTAGTATTCCCACATTCCTTGTAACATTTTTGTCAATTCTTTCTTTTTAATTAAAGGAATAGCATTCTTGCATACAATGTTCAAGTCAGTCAATTATGCATCACTGTATCACAGTCATTTTTCCTTTTTGTTCTAAATCATGAAAACAAATCATACTTCACAGACATATTATTCAGGATAATTCAAAGTAACAAGAATACAAATGAAAACTGGAAGAAAAAGTTATCAATAAAAAGCAGAAATACTATCAAATCCAAAAACAGCAATTTTTTTTCCAATAGTACAATAAAAAGGTTAATCTGAAAATTGTCTATTTTTGTAAAAACATCTACAAATTTTAAATAATGAATAGCAATCAAGTACAGAAAACAAATGACATTTTCAGAACAAGACTGCACTTTATAGTATTAGGGCTACTGAAGTAAACAGTCTGCCAGAATAAAATCGTTCTCTCTCTCTCTCTCGCCTTGAAATGTAAAAGCTATCACCATGAAAAAAATTCAAGTTGTTCCTTAATCTACACTCTGCCAATAAAAGAATGTAATACAGAAATACTTTTTTGTTGATTTTTGGCATTTTTAATCTATAATAAAATTTAAAGAATTTTATTTATTGAATAAGATTGTTCTCTTATTTGTTTTTGTGATGATTCACTGGCATTCATAAATTTATGGACTATGCATTAGAACTTCTTTTATTCTTTATAAAAAATAACTTTATAACATTAAAATTTTCAATATTTTTCACTTTATAATCCAGTTAAAATGCTTAATTTGAAAGCTCTTTCATTACAGTTGAATGAACTGGTTAATAATTTATTTAATTTCATTTAAATTTTAAAGTAAGATAAGTGCAGAATGTCCAGTAGCTGTCAGAAAATTATTTTTCATTGTTTAAGTTATATGAACCATTTGTAATAAAGGGCCTAAATGACTAGATGATTCCTGATTTTAAATTGACACTACTTGTTTGAATAATTTTTTTCTTCAATTGTATTACATCTTATACTTTGAAGTTTGATATAATTCACACATGTTCACACACACAAAACTAATTAATGTTGAGTTTATGAGTCAAGTCATTTACATAATTGAGACACATCTAAGTCTTAAACTATGTTTCCTACTGAAATAGATTTAGGTTAATTTACTATATGGTATGTTAATTTTTTTCTGGCAAGAATTTGACTATAAAAAATATAACTTTAACTATAACTGTTCAAAGCATTTGAGAATTAGAAAATTTTCTTTTCAAACTAATAAATTTAGTTTATTTTTGTAATTAGTTTGTATTCTTATCTTAAATACTTATTTATCTTATAATAAAAACTATTTGTCTATAGTTTCAATATTTATTGGGCATACCAGACTTTATATGATAGCCTACATTTTTGTTACAAAAGGTAATTAAAGCAACATCATTTTTATTTACATTTGATTGCAAATAACTAATAAGTACTTTAGCTATCTACATAACTTCATAGTAGTTTTTATGTAAAAGTGGGAAATAACTGTTAGATAGGAATTAGATGGTTTTCTAAATGATCAAACCTATTACAGTTTGAACTTTATTATAAATTGTATTTTGAGAGTTAGATTTGTTAAATACAAAGAAAGTAAAAAAAAAAATATATTGAGGAAAAACTTATTATATATTTAAAAATATGTTAGTTGTTAAATAAATACATAGACCTCAGACCCAGTGTATTAAGGTCTAAAAAACTTCACCAAGAAAATTTAGCTACTGATTAAAAGTGCTTGCTTTTCTTAGTTTATATTTCAATATCTTAAGCAACTCAGGGCACTATTATTTTTTTCATTACTCAATTTTAAGGGGTTTGGAATCTGAATTTGAAATGCAGTAATAGTAACAGAGTAGGGCTGTCATACATGTCCAAGGTCTGAATATATTTGTAGTCAGTATTATGTCAGTATTTTTACAAAACTCGAAAATTGTTTGTAGAACATTTTGTTGTAAATCATATTTGAATCATATGTTTACAAAATACTTTCAAATCATATTTTGTAAAATTTGTTTGTCATTTTGCTACATTCACAAAACAAACAATTTTATCTTTCTCTTCTATTTCTGAACAGAAAAAAAAAAATTCTTACGTTTCTGAAACCAAATTATATATTTTAAATTTCTTAAAAGATAAAATTTGGTTTCTTTGTTAAATATTCTCCTTACAAATTACATAAATCTCCATTTTCTGTTATTTGTATATTTATGTTTTAATTCTATTTTGCTTTTAGTTTGACTTTATAAATGATTATTGTTCTGCAATATGTGAACTTGAATTTATTGGTTTATAAAAACTTTCAATATTTCAAGATAATTTTTTGTTTTATATTTTTTATAATTCTTGCTTTTTGGTTAAAATTTTTTAATATCTATTCTTATTTGTTTTGTTATCCTGATTTGGCTTCATTTTGTAAAAATCAATGATACACAGAAATTATGCTAAACACCAATATAAGGTTGTATTATTATTATTTTGGAGATAGATATATAGCAATTTTATTCATATAATTATTAATAGTTATTATTTATCAATCTCATGATTTTTTCCATAATTTTTTAAAAAAAATCCTGGTATCTGAAGAAAAACATAGAATTAGTGTATCTTATATAAATAGATCCATAAATCTTAATGTAAATCTTTCAATAAATCTTATTTGTTTGAATGCTTAATGTTGCAATGTGAATTCAGAATTTTGTTTTGATAAATGTTTATGTGAAATAGTTATTTAATTCATGCATAAATATCCATATCTTATTTTGGGAAAATTTTTATTTTTTACTCTGCAACTGTTAAAGTAATGGAAACAGAATAGGCATTAATTACAACAAAAATTGCTATTAAAAATAATCTTAGGTTTTGAAATAACTAAATATTTGTTAGTAAAAGTCTATGCTTTCATTAGATTCACAATAATGTTTCCCAAATTTATATATTTATTAAATTTATATTTTAATACTTTGCTATTTGTTCTTTTAGAAGTGAATTTTGAGCTTATTAGTAGCAGTACAAATTCTGAAAGAAAAAATAATTCATTAGATTATCTTAAAACTATTAGTAGATTCCTAGAGGAATAGAAAAAATTATTTGAAATAAATTGTTTAGATTTTTAGGAGATCCCATTTTTCTGTAAAAGTGAATGATTAATACTTTTGTTCTAAGTTTAACTGTTAAAATCACAATCAGTGAGAGCTGCCCACCACAGAAGACATTATGAGTAACACAAAATTGAATCAAACTATCATTGAGAGAGATAAATCTTATCTTGCATCATATTTATCACAAAACATTGAAAATTGTTTGGATGTATTGCTCTATAAAATTATTTGAAAAACATTGTCTGACCAAGTTTGTTACAAAATACGCAGTATGTTTCTCTCTCTGGAACAATAAACTTAGGCTCATAACTTTTCAATGTAAATACTTAAATAATCTCTATAAAATTCCAAAAATAAATATTTTTTTCTAATGAAAACAAATTCTGTATTTGTGTGGTATAAAAAGATAAAAAGTTTGATTAAATGCAACTTGTTAAAACTTGATAAAAATTCTAATTTTTCCTTTTTGACTAAGTATATCAAGATTGCATGGGTAGCTGTTTTGTAGGGAATTGTGGGAATTTTTTTGTCTGTTATGGATAGGTGGACTATTTAAACATTTTAAAGACAAATTTAAACTAGAAAAATTAGTGGTGTATGACCGTTATTTTCATTATGTTGATGAGCTCAAAGCTCTTGCTGTGTTAAAATACTTTTAACAGCTATATTCTCTAAGTCACCAGACTTATCCAATAAAACAAGATTTCTCAATTTTTTTTGATTTATGATTCTATTTCTTTTTCTGAAAAAAAATATTTTTACAACCATGTATATAGAAAAACCTAAACTGGGAATAGAAATTGAAATATTTGTTGATAATTGATCATAAAGAAATTTTGTATGAAAACAGCACTTTAATATATGAATACAAATATAATTTAACCATTCATAACACATACAAAATCACTATTTCACACTAATTAATCTAGTGTGAAACAGGGGTGGTCTAGTGTAATCTAGTGTGAAATCACACTTTAACTTAAAAATTGAAATATTGAATAGTTATTAGATATTAAAGAATAAAAGTTTTTTCAGTATTTACAGGTTTTTTGAATTTCTGTTGTTGCATGTTCAAAAAAATCTTCAGATTTAAAATTAGCTACTTAGGGGTCATGACCATACATGACCACTTTATGGGTAATTTGCTCGATTGATCTGATCACAAAATTCATATGTACAATGTTACTTCAAAAGACTCGTTAAAAATTGTAGATGACTTGAGAGTAACCTACATATTATTCCTAAGAATGTAATAACAGAGTTGAATGTTCCTTGTAAGTATCATCAAATAAAATAATTAAAGGTAAAAAAAAAACAAAAAAAAAAAACTTATAGTAATGTTTTAAAATTAAGGTATCTCAAGATGCTATTTAGTATACATAGGTTTTTTAATTAAATTTTCCTCTTGTGTTAAAACAGCACACAAAATATTATTTTGCTAAAAATATTTTATGAATGTTAGATATGTTCAACTTAGATTAGTTATATGTTAACAGGGTTTGTTGAAAGTGAGAGAACTAAAAATATATCTTTATTCATAAAAGCATTTTCAATATTTATGTAAATATCATTACCTAATTACCTGTACAAAAACAGTAAAGGATACAAAAAGGGTAAATATTTTTATTTGACCTTTCTAGCATGCAATTATTGTGCATATATTCAATATGTTTATTATATATACATTGAATGTATTTTGTTGAATATTTTTAACCAATCCTTTTTTTATTTGAATACATTTTAAGCATACCATTTATATGTTAGCTTTTATTATTCCTGCTGTAAATTAATTTTTTCAAAGATTAATTTGATTTGAAAGTGCATACATATTTATTAATTTAATTATGTTTTGTTTGTGTGTGCTCATGCAAGCTTAGTTATGTTTTCTTTACAAAAAATAGATTTTATAATCTCTCTCTCTCCGTGAGATACATATTTTTTTTAAAAACTCCAACCAGAAGAGAGTATACTATTGTGTGAAATTTTTTTTCTTCTTGAACTGGGTTAATTTTGTGGAAAACACAAAATATATTTATCTCTGAACTGTATTTTCATGTCTCAAAAATTGTTAATATTTACATCAGTAAACAGAATATAAATATTATATGGCAACTTATGAATAACTAATTTTCTTTTAAGTAAATGTAGAATTAATTTATTTGGCCTTATGTGGTAATCCATATGTTTGTATATTCATAATATGTTGTGGAGCAAGCTTCAAAGAGCATTATATTAGTACTCATTTCAAAGTTCTTTTTTGAATGACCCTTATTTATATGAAATTCTTTATATATAATTTCATTTTGATTGTTGAAAGTAAAATTTTCCATTTTCTAGACAATATGTCACTAAACGAAAAAAAACGAAGTAAACAGTTGCCAGATATATACTTAACTGAAGGCATATGTAGAAGCAAATCATTTGCTGGTTTGTCTCATAGAAGGACTAATTCTGCTGATGCAACTTTTTCTTCTGGTAATGATATTACATTTGATGGAAGTACTACTAAAACATTGTATAGTACTGTTGGTATGTATATTTTGCATCAGTCATTTCTAACTTCTCACTTTTTTTTAACATTTTTATTGATATATCTAATTAATGGGCAGCTTATAATAATATTTTTTGGTAGATGAAAATTTTTTTATGCTTGTAATACTTTTGGGTTCAAAGAAATACAGCAGTAGGCTGAGGAGGGAATATTATGTGTGATAACTTAGAATTTTAGTCCAGTACAATATATTCTGAGAGAAAATTTCTTGGGGAGCTTGTGTGGTGTTTAATAGCTACTTTCGAAGCTGTACTATGGAGATTTAAATGCAGCTTTCTTATTGTAGCGTATTTTAATTATATTAGCATGTAAGCCATTTATTAAAAAATAGTGCTAGAGAAAATTGATTAGTACACTTTGAGCCTAAAGACATCTTTTTATTATATATTGATGATTACATTAAAAAAAATATGAAACATTTTATTTTGGTTGATTTTTTTAGTAATTTTGTTACCTTACAATTTCTCTAAAATCAAATATTTATTTCCACCTATGATTTCTATGCATTTAAAAAAATATCTTTACAAGTTATGCAGAAGGGGCTATGTATGCAATTGTTTTACCCCTTTTTATAGCTGAAGAAAAGTTGCACAATTTCCACCCCTATGGCCACTGTTTTCCACACAGATGCACTCAGTTATGTAGTGTACTGGGGGAAAATAATAGACTTAAATAAAAAAAAAAAGTAAATCCTTTTTGAAAACACAGTCAAGGTTATTGTATTGCATTCCTAAGCCTTTGGAATAGTTTTACAGATAACAACATAATGCTAGGGTTCATAATTTGGAAAGGCATATATGTCAATTAACACAATGGTTAAGCGAGGCGTATATCTGTGCTTTGCAGTTAAAAAAGGGGTTCATGCATTTTCTAGCTTTCTTAAACATATGTAGTCATTGTTCTATGATCTTGTTGATCTACGCATATATTTTATGAAAGGCCTTTTCATAGATTATTGTTTAAAACCAGCATGCATGTTTCTTAAAGCGATTATTAGTTAAAAGTTAAAATATTTTTCAAGTAGCACAGCTAATTAATACTAGAGGTTAATCCTGTACATTCATTCATTTTCGTTTTATTTAAATATCTTTGTTAGAGAATAATGGTATGAATTTTGTGTTAATGCTAGGCGATAGTTGCAAAGTACCTGAGAACAAATATCTTTTATGTGAATTATTAATGGCTGTTGCTTAGTAAATTCATATAAACCTTGAAACTTTTGCATTATATGTGTTAGTTTGAAGAGTGCCATTTCATTGTCATTATTGTCATCACACAAATTGTGCTCCTAAATTAGAAAGGTTGTCGTCCATAACCCATTCAGATCTAGTGCAATTTTTTGGAAAGTGAGCAATTTTTTTCATGACCCCCCTCCCCCCGATGGTAAGTGTATATCAACATTTCAGTATATATTTTAGAAAGAATTGTTGATGTGGCATTACTTCTAGTTTACAAGCAATATTTTTTAACTATCTAAATTTGCTATTTTTAATGAACAAATTAAGAAACCAGCACTTTTGATTCATAATGTGGAATCCTATTTAAAAATAAAAATTTTATAGGTTTAATTCTTTTAGCAAATTTTATTTAAAATGATATTTGAATTTATGTAAATTCTTAATTTCACACAAGTTTTGTAATATTTTATGGACTTTAAACTTTCCGTGCTGACTACTTCCCCCCTTTCATTTGAGTATTTATTTTCAAAAATTACACAGCTGGCCATTAAAATTTCTATACCAGAAAGGAATGATCTGATGAACATCAAAATCATGTGAAAGGAAGAAGTTGGGATATGCAATTGACTTATTGTTGAATTGCATTGCATTGCATATGCATTGTTGGGATAGTGCATTTGACGACGCAGAAGGGAGAAATGATATCTGAAGCATTGCGTAAAGGAAAAGTTGTGTAGTGGATTTTTCTTTTGGAAAGCACGTTGCCAGGCCGGAATTTGTTCAGAATACCGTGTTATGTTAAGAGGAAGAAATGCTTACCAGCATGTTTGCTGCATGCGCAGTATCCGCTCGTACATTGCAAGGACGTTTGCAGCAGCGTGGGCTGTCAGCACGGCGGCCATTACTTCGACTTCCCTTGACAATGCAGCATAGAGAGAGATGGCGACTTTGATGCACCGATTGACAAAATTGGATACAGGAGTGGTATAATGTCTTCTTTTTAGATGAGTCAAGGTTCTGCCTAAAGTATTCTGATGGCTGCCGGGAGGCTCCCGGTCTACCGCTCGTCACCTGCTTGCATTCAATATTGGCATAGGGGCCCTACACCTGGTATGATGGTTTGGGCAACCATTGGGTAAATGACACGTACATCTCTATTTCGGATTGATGTAAGTTGAACGCAGATCGATGCATTTCTGACATCTTATGTCCAGTGGTTGTGCACTGCTTCCATATCTGTCACCCATTGAAAACATCTGGTCATGGGTTGCTGAGAGCCTGGCCCACCACCCCTTTCCAGCTAATATTGGTGAGGAAGTGTTGCATAGACTTGAATCAGTATGGAATGAGTTGCCCGTTTCTGTCATCAAAGCCCAGTTTGTCTCCTTGGCTAACCCGGTAAGGGCCATTTTAGCTGCCACTGCTGGCAGCTGTTTCTACTATAATTTTGAACCCCCGTAACTACTTGCAAATTTAATCATTTTGTGTTAATGCTACATTGTTTACATACAATAAATATCTTTTTTTGCATTTGCTTTCGTACCAGGTGTTGCAGTTTTAATGGCCTGCAGTGTGCTTAAAAGCATTAAATTTGTTTTTGGTAAACAAAAAATGTTGAGAAAGTATTTTTATATAAATTTTATTGTTAATTCCTTACTTTGTTTAATATTTCTTCAATTAAAATATTTTTTATTGATGTAATCTAACTTTTTATTTAAAGGTGCAACCTTCAGTCCAAATTCAAGTTTGAATTCTTCAAAAAATTTACCATGGGCTGCTTGGATTCATGCAATTAAAACTTCTAAATCAGGAAAATATAATAAATCACCTCGTCCAGAGCGTACACAAATTATTTTTGATTCTGTATGTAAAGGTTTAAAGTAAGTTATATTTCTTTTTTGTTGTTACTGCTTCAAATATTTTATTGTATAATATATTTATAAAAATATGATCTCTTTCAGAAATAGTATTGTGTTAGCAAAGAATGATATTTCCAGCTCCAGGCTAGCATTTGATAATGTATCAGTATCATCTGTTATGGTATGTTGATTGATGTAATACATTTTTTATTGTTGTAACTTAAATAAATGTAAAATTAAAAGTAACAGCTGTTTAGAACATTATGTGTACCATTAAAATTTTTGTGAAAAATTGCAGAAAAATGCTTTCTAAATTTCTTTTATTACTTTTATTCTTAAATCATTACCAAAAGTATAAAGTTTCATAATGGAGAAAAATAAATGAATATTCTGTTGTTAAATTTTTTAATAGTTGAAAAATTTACTTTTTGTACTATGAAATAAATAAAAAGTTATTGGTTATATGAAAAGTACTTCAAGAGGTCTATAATTTGTTGATTATTTTACATATTTTATAATGAAGGTTATTGTTTCACTTAATATATTAAGATATTCATTTAACTATATCCAGAGTGTTACCCCATAAATTCATCATTTCTGCTTTTCTACAGATTTTTATTAAAGTATGTTACAAAAGCTTTTAATAGTAACCTGTTTGTTAAACTATTTTGTATCTCAAAATATTAATTTTATTTTTTAAAATAATACTTCACCATCTTGTTTTGAAAAATTTTGTAAACTGTTGTATAATTTATCAATTATATATTAAATCAGCTAAAAGGCAAAGGCAGGCACCTTTTTTTTGGCTCACGTGTCGCATTGTGGGAGTGGAGGATACTGGAGGGCAGCATCTTTAAAAATATCAAATATGTTATGTAAAACAGTAATAGTGTTATTCAACTTATTTATCGAGCTAATTTCATATTGTCTCTTTAGTTACACTTGCACATTTAATTTTAGAATTAGTTTAATGAGACAAATGTACCATTTTTTTTATATGCAGTCGACTTTCGATAATTTAAACCTTCGGGTATGAACCTCTCGCTAATTCGTATATGTTCAATTCCTAGAAAAACTCTTGATATTTCGAACTAAAACAATACTTTTTGGTACACTCAATATTTTGAAGCAAAATCTGCGGCTGGTCAGGCTACAACACGCAATAATTCGAAGTTATAAAACTTTCGGCAATTCAAACATTTACTATCATGTACAGTCCTGTAGCAAACAGGTTGGAGCTTACATGTTTTGTGTTGTCTTGTCTTTGCTTGTCTCCACTGTAATGTAGCCCCTTTGATGACCATCTGTCTACTACCCCTTCTTTTTGTTTTCCGGTTCCTCAGGCGAAAAGACACTTTTATTGCTTTCCTTCTTCAAGTGGTCAATAGACCAACTGCACCTGTTGTCAGTCGTTCATATCTTTCGTTTTACTCATGGCCTTGTTTTACATGTGTTGAGAAAGGATGGTCCGCTATTGTGGAGAAATGCGTAGGATTGTGCATGCATGTATTGAATGGATTCTTTTAATACAGGACTTTTAACTTCTGTATATTTATACTGTACTAGCTGTTACCCGCCCGCTTCGCTGGGTATTTCATGATGTTTTATAAATTTTTACTGCTTATATATATGTATAAATTATTGATATCTAAGTCCTAGCATTAAGAATTCGATTGAATTAAAAAATATACTTATACCTGTAACTGTCACCTGTTGATAAAAAAAAGGGCAGAACTCAACTAATTTGTATTTTCTAAAAATCTCTAAAATTGAAGCATAGAATGATGTTTGCTCTTTCGTAACTCAAAAACCAAGTGGATTCCCGCAAAACCAATTTTCGGTGGATCTCTACTCCGTAAATTGAACATGCAAGCCAAATTTCAAGTCTAAATCTAACAGAAAAAAGCAAGAGCTTTACTATAAATATCCCGTAATCCCGTTGAGAGCCGTTTTCCAAAATAACCGCTCTTAGTGGATTTCAATTTAACAAAAGAAAAATGCAAACCAAATTTCATTATTATAGTCCTTGTAGCTCGAAAAAAGTAATTTTTTTTGTCAATACGTCCCAGTAACCCCCTGCAACCCCCCAGAACTTGATTTGCTTAAAATTTATTCTTAGTGGATAACTATTCAACAAAAGAAACATGCTTAACAAATTTCAAGTATATGGGTCTAACAATTAAAAACAGGAATTTTTTTCTGTAGCTCCTCTTGACCCCTCGCAAACATTTTTGTGGGTCAATTTTCATTTTACTCTTTGTTAGGGGAACTCTATTTCATGAAAAGAACATGCCAACCAATTTTCAAGCAGGATGATCAAGTAGTTTAAAAATTGAAATATTTATCGATTACGTCTTTTAATCTCCCGAAATTAAACTTAGTAGTTGATATTCGCAAAACCCATTTTGTAGCGGTTCTCTACTTTACGAAAGGAATCTGCTTATCAAATTTCAAGACTGTACGTCTAACAGTTTAAAAATGGGGGTAATTGTCTATAACGCCACTTGAGCCCCGCAACGCCACTTCTGGGTCTGCTTTCACAAAACCAATTTTGTAGGGGAATTGCACTCTATGAAAGGAATCTGCTTAGCAAAATTTGAAGACTGTGCGTCCAATTAATTAAAAATGCAAAAAAATTATCAATAACGCACCTTGAACCCCCGCAACACCACTTAGAAGTATGTTTTCACAAAACCCGTTTTGTAACTGATCATTATTCTACGAAAGGAATCTATATATCAAATTTAAAGATAGTGCATCAAATAGTTTAAAAATGGAAATAATTATCTATAACGCCCCCTAAGCCCCTGCAACGCCACTTGGGGGTCGATTTTCAGCAAACTCATTTTGTAGCGGATCTCTACTCTCTGAAAGGAATCCGCTTACCCAATTTCAAGATTGTACATCAAGTAGTTTAAACATGGAAACAATTATCATTAAAGCCCTTAACCCCCCGTAACGCCCCTTGCGTTTCGAATTTCGGAAAATCCTTTCTTAGCTGATGTCTACTCTATCAAAGGAACATGTCTACCAAATTTCAAGTCTGTAGGTTGAATAGTTCCAGAGATTTCGTGATTAGTCAGTCAGTCAGTGAGTGAGTCGCTTTTCTCCTTTATATATATAGATAATATGTACTTCATAAAAATATTTTAAAATAAATTTATATGTACAAATGTTGTTTTATTAAATTTTTTCTCCTTCTTGATTGTTTGAACTCTTGATAATTCGAAGTTTTTCATTGGTTCCACCAAATTTGAATTATCGAGAGTCGACTGTATATATATTTATATCATACTTTTTTACATTTTTTTTTAAAATCAAGAGTAAGATTGCTTGTTAAAATTCTCATCACTACCTGCAAGTTAATGTCAGTCAACTTGCATCTATATTTACAGTTGCTGATCTTCATGCAAGGAAACTTTGCTCACAAATATTTGTCAACTAAAATATAAAGAACAATTTCCCTGCAAATTTCTTCATGCATGAAAAATTTTCAACTGACAAAGATTTGTAAAATTAATGGAATAGCATTAAACATTTTTTTTTGCATTGCGATCTGACATTCAAGTCAATAAATTCAAGCTATAGCTCCTCGAGTGCTGTATCAACATCAGCAATAATGAGATAACAGAGCAAATTGATTTTAAGTTCAATGTTCTTAAAATCCTGAAATCTTCTTGTGACCTCGTCCGTCAAACTCTGCAGATTTCTTAGTAGAAACACTTTCAGGTATTTTGTTTTTCTCTTATTGAAATAAAAGAAATCTTGTGGTTCAAAATGAATTTTCTGACTTTCTTTGCGGGCTGTATAAAAACTCTTTGTGGGTTTCTAGTTGCCCAGCCCTGAGCTGAGGAATGTGTATTTCAACATAGCATGCTTTAGTTTAACTTTTCTCAACTTTTAATTTTCAGATTCAGCATGAAATTTTTGGAATATGTATTTGAATATACAATATAAAAATATAATCAACTTCAATAAAATTTTTTTGCAGAATCGATTTTTATTAAATTCTATTCCTTTAATTTTTTTTTTTGATTCATACTTAATTGATTTGATATATACATATCATTTGTGTAAAGCTAAAACTTTCATGCATTTCTGTCTTAACCCCTCTACTCCAATTTTTAGAGCATTATACATAGATTTAAATGATGTTTTTAAGTTTAACTTGTGCATATTTTTAATTAAATATTTACTTTACTTTGTAAAATCCTGAAAAATTATGTTTTAAAAAACTTATGAATTCAAAGCCTTTATGCTATGAAAATTTTATTCTTTAAAATATTTTCTATTTATTTGAAATAAATTTGTTGATTGAAACTCCAAATAATTTGTTTATTTAAATAATTATTGAGAGTAATCAAATTTATTTATTGATATCCTAGTCCCAAGGCAGACTGTATGAGTTAGAGAAGGTGAGTTTTTCAGCTTATAATCTTGCATGTTGTGCTGAAAATGACTTCAAGTCTGTGTATTAGCTTAATTGTTGAAAATTTATTAGCCTTGAAATGCATGTCTCTTCATCCAGAGATAATTGGTTTGAGCTGTATTTTTTGTATAACAGCTTAAGGAGTGTTTTAATTCTTAAGTGCATGTACGAAATAAGATCCTTTTATTTCATTGCATGATTTATGAACTAATTTAATTATTCTGAAAATATTATTTTAGTATGTTCCATGTTTGAATTATTCTTCATTCTTGCATTTAACTTTGTGATTTTAATTGTCTTAGCTTGAATTAGTTTGAACTTATTTTGAAACATGTTTTGCTGCATTTTCATGTACTAAAAGAAATATTTTTGATTTTGCATGTATAAGATTGAAGATAAGCTAAAAAGGTTTACTTTTTCCTTTTGAGAGCTAAAGATATGTTTACTCTTTGCTTTTAATATTCAAGATAAAATATTTTTAAAAACAAATCTGTGAAGTTTAAAATTTGTAATTGCATCCGTATATTTTCTTATTCTTTTCATTTTTAAGTTTTCCATAAAAGCAAATTAAATTTTCAATGAAACTCATTAAATGGTTTCCTTTTGCTCTACCTAACTGAAAATTGTCTAAAGTAAAAATTTGCATAATTTTCTGATATTTGTATTGTATGCAAAATTTCACACATTTTAAGAGCAATACCATCCATTATTGGTTTTTAATTTCCTTTTTTTATTTATGTTCTGATATCAGTAATATTAGAACTTTACAAAACCTTTTCCCCCACACATGTGGCTGCAGTAGCCTAGGGGTTATGGTCTTGAACTTGTAGTCAAGCATGTTACAGTTTTGAATCCTGGTGCCAGTCTTAGACCTTCAATGTAGAGCAGGGGTACTCAATCTTTTTTTCTGCTGGGCCACATACATATGTTAGGTATTTCACACAGGTCATACATATGATGGCTATTTCACATGGGCTGCAACATGAGAGTTAAGGGGGGGGGGGAATGCTTTAAGACCAAGATAACAAAGAAAATTTAAAATGTGGAAATTGATCAAAGTATTAAACCTCCTATTTTGCTTTTTTAAATTATTTTTTATTTTTGTCACTGAACTTTTCTAAATAGGAAACATTTAAGAATCACTCTTTCACATTGTTTGCATTAGTAAATGGTTTCATAGGATTACCAGTAAAATAACAAATTTCATAGGGTGCCTTTGATACCACTGGCAAAACACTTTTTTACTGTTGTAAAGATTATTCAAGAAAGCCTATTTATCACCTCTTGAAAGAGATCTTTGAAGAAAAGTGTCATCGAATGATTCCTGTTTATTGGTATTTTTAAAATTCTACTCTTTCATGACAGACAATTATTGACCCATGCTTGTTTTTCACTACAATAAAGTCAACTTCCCAATTGTCTTTAAACAATCTATTTTATTTGAATATTTTTCGTTTGCAAAATATGAAAGATAGTTAAAAGTTAGTTCCACTTATAAAATGGTCGCTACTCCACTGTTGTCTATTATCACTAGTCAGAAAAAAAAATATGAATTCTTACCCATATGATATCTACAGAAAAAAGCAATATTGATATATTTGATTTTTTAACAAAGAATTTCCCACCAAATTTTCATAAATTAATTTCTCAAAGCAGTGGGCCATGACCGGTCCACTTAAAAAGGCCTGGTGGGCTGTACGTTGAGTATTGCTGATGTAGAGGAACTGATGCACCTTAAATTTGTAGAGGTTTAAAATTCTCCAATTAGTATTGTGGGGAAGTTTGGAAAGGAAGGTGCTAAATCAGGTTTTGTCCTTGTCACTAGATCGAGGCATAAAATTATGAACTCACTTACTCACTCCTCACCATGCACACATATAATTTGTAAGAAATTTACATCTGTATTTAATTTACTTTTTAATTCAATATGTATATATATAAAACAAATTTTCATAATTGGCTTAACTGGTTCCATTGTCTTAAATTGTTATTTTTTAAATTAGGATTTTGTCAATTTTATACTGCATCCCAAAACAATGTGGTAGAAGACATATAACTCATCTTTGAAGAACTGGACATCTGCCTTTGCAATATGATTTTTTTCCAGTAGTTTCCTTCAAAGGATTTTTCATTTACTATGATAATTTCATTTTTATTCATGCTTTAAATATACCAATGTTTCATTTCTCAAAACACAAATAAATGAAGTATGGTAGACTTTAAATTTATTATTTTCACACTAGCAGTTCAGAACTACATTAATAGGGTACACTAACAAAACTGAAATGAAATATTTTAAGTGCTCTCCCTTACATACTTTGGTTTTTTAAATAGTTATCTCTTTCTAAGTTGTGAGGTCCTTTACCATTATTTCATGCAGTTGTAAAGAGCAAAGTTAGATTTTATGTATCCTCCAACAATATTACCAATGAGAGGCATTAACTACGATAGTCTTTTTTTTATTTGTTTCTTTGATAACTTTAAATGTAATATATATTATATATGTATATGCATATAAACAAGGATAGAAAAAAAGTACTTATAAATTATATGTAAATTTCTTTCATTAAAAAGTATTTTGTATTTTGAGGCAAATTATTCCTTAATATACTTATTTGGAATTTAGGTTCTATATAAATGCATTTTTATAAACTCTTTTCGAAGATATATTGGACTAGTATAGTCAATACATTTGAAATTGTTATGAATAGGGATATAAAAATATTTGTCTTTATTTTATTTATATTTTTTTTCACAATCCAGTTATCTTCTATTTAGATATTTTACTTTTGTTTTTTCTTTATGAAAAAAAAGCATTCTTTTAAAAATTTGTACATCTAGAGATCGCATAGTATTTCATAAAATATTCTGCTTATTTTTCAAAATATGTTCCTGTAATGAATTTAATAAAAAAATATTTTGATTGCCAATTTGCATCATATTAAAAAAACTACTAATTTGTGAATCAAACATGCATTAAATGGAGATATTGAATTTTCTTCGTATTTTTTACAATTTTTTTTATGAAAAATTCATTCTTTTTTATGTAAAAATGAGTTCATTACTCTTTATGTATTAATTACTGAATGTTTGCATCATTTTTTTTACAGCAAATGAAAGCTGGGGAGAGATACCTCAAGAAATTGGAATTTCATTTATCAAAAGTAAATGTTTCTTTATTTTTTTCCCCACTTTCCATAAAACTAGCTATTTGAGTAATCATCTCATACTTTTCGCACTAATTCAATTGTAAAATGTTTTGTAGTTAGAAGAACTTAAAGAACAATATGATGTGCAGCATAAAATACGTGATGGTGAGTATTTTCTGTTTTTCGTTTTTAGTATTGTTTATTTAAAATTCCTTGAAAATAATTATTTTTCTAAATTTTTTTTTCTGGTTATAAATTGAATTTGTGCACATTTTCAATTTAGGACAAGTTTCTTAGATTTAATAGATATCTTTTTATATTATTTGTATAACTTTAAAATGTTTAAATTTTCAAAAATTTTAGGGTAATTAAATGATTTAAATATGTTACTTTGACTACAATATTAGACTTGGATCACTCTTTTGAAATTTTAAATTGATTGGATATGTGTAGCTATTTAAAAAAATTTCAAATAAATTTTAAATTCTCTCTAATTAGTCATTAAAATATCAGTAAATACCACCAAATTAACTTGTTTGTCGATATATATTAGCATATAAATAAATATGAAATTCTAATTAGTCCATTACACATATTCACATTCCATCCTCGAAACAGGTCAAAATTAACTTATTTTAAAATAAAAAAAATGTAAAATATCATTACTTTTTGGAATTAAAGTAAGTATTATACTGTGAATTGGCGAAATAAATGGTCTGTCCTATTCAGGAATTCTTTGTCTGATTTGATGCAAAAGGAAGGATTATATACAGTTTTAAAAACTGCGAAAATGTCGGAAAACTTTTCCCTGCTGTCCTTTGGAGTTTTTCCTTGGTAGATGACATTACAAGGGTGAATCAATCATTAATTTTAATGCTCTTATTTGATATATTTTTGATCTAATTGCATTTTCCTAATTTAGATGGTCAAAACAGATTCCTCAGATTACTTTCCATCTTTTGGTTTATTTGGCGAGTTTGTGGAGGTTGTGGTAGCCTAGTGGTCAAGGTAACAGACTTGTGGCCGGCATATCATGAGTTTGAACCTAGTACCACTGAAGACCTGCCGTGTAGGGGAGCGATGCGAGTTAAATCTGTCGAGAGCTCAAACGTTCTCCCATTGGTGTAGTTTGGTAATTAGGATGGGGGGGGGTTGCCAGATCAGATGTCGTCCTCATCATTTGACCATGGTTCAAAATTACAAGGACCATCGCTGAAAGACCTTGAGTATCCGAACATGTGATGTCAATACTCACTCACCCACTCGACGCATTTCTGTGTTCAGCGGTTTGTGAGAAAATAGCATCACATAGATAGATACTTTTGCTTACTCTCAGAATTCTATAATGTTGATAGTAATCTCAGTCTGACAAAGTGGCCAATAGTGTTAGCGACCTTACACAGTCTATGAATTGGAAAATATTTTTTGCAGAGCGATTGTTGAGAAACACTGCTTTTGAGTGTTTCAGTTCTCTTGTCACAAAAGAGATTAAGGGGTGAATTTTTAAAAATGTGATTGTGTGAGTTCAAGTGATGCATTGAGACAAAAACACAAGAAATGAACAGAAAAAAAAATTTATGATCAGCATCGTTGACTAGTGAATCTTTACTGCAATGCTTACATTATTTACTCAAAATTACATCCAACAACAGTAATACTTGTTTGGCAGTATCAGTCACAAGAACTTGTCAACAATTCTGCAAGTGAACAATTTCATTCTATGTCTGTGTATT
The DNA here is from genome assembly GCA_019973975.1 of Trichonephila clavata. NCBI lineage: Eukaryota > Metazoa > Arthropoda > Arachnida > Araneae > Nephilidae > Trichonephila > Trichonephila clavata. The sequence goes on along the minus strand of BMAO01001474.1, from coordinate 356,030 downwards.
GTGTTTATGCCTGAGTGTGTCACTTGGGTTTAATTGTATGCAAAAATGTTTAGTGTTGGGTGACTTATATATATATATTGCCTTTAAAATTTATATCATGTTCTGAAACACCTCATATGTATCATTTTTAACGCTGTCTAAGTCAAATTAAAATATTAAATTAAAAGCTGTTAAGTACAAATTTTATAGAACCAAGATTGTTTTATATTTTGAAGAAAGTTAAAAATTTACTTTTATTACTTAAATTTTTTTCATATATTTATTCATGTTACTTCTATGATTTTGGTGCTCCTAAGATTAATTTTTGTGGAATCTGTACTTGTATAGTACAAAAAGATTATTCCTTTTTAAGGAAACATTTTAATGTATTTTTACAAACATATATGTTTCGTTTTATCTGTTTATTTTTTGAATTATTTATCTAATGCTCATAATAGTTCTGAATCAATAATATTTCAAGTTTTTTTCAAAATCTGTAGATTTTTTTAATGTATTATTTCTTTTCCAAAAATTCTTATAGGTATTTGTAGGTTTTTCTTATAATTATTTATAGATATTATTTTGATGCTTATATGCTCTTTAATTTGTACAAGTGATTTAATTGTGGACTTTAAAGTTTCATCTCAAAATAACATTAAGAAGCAAAGGGTTACATAAATTCATTTGGAAACATAACTCATTGCCATGAAATATTAAGAATTGTATAATATGCTTGTGATCTTTTGAGTAATTAAAAGTTAAAATTTTTATATTTGTAGCTATGTGTTTTCAGAGCTTTAGTTTTTTAATAATTATTCTTATAGTTTTCAATATCAGTTATCTATTTTAGGTATACGTTCAATGGGGTATGCATACATTTTATCTCCTGGTAAACTAAAAGACATGGCTTTGCAAAGTGTTAAATCAGAATTTAAAGAATGTACTGAAGTTATGTGTGCATATGAAAGTAATTTGGAATCTTTGATGGGAACGCTAATATTTGAAATGATTGGTAAGCTTTCAGTAATGAGTAGTATATGAGTATTTTTTAACTTTGTTTAGAGTTTAATAAAATAATAAATAATAGCATGTACAAAATTGCAAGTGGTTCAAAATTGAGATAGCTGTTTTTTAAACATCCATTTAAATTATCGTATCTATTCGTAGTTGATGGTAAACATGAAATAATCATTTTAACTAAAAGCAGTCACTTTTGATGAACTTCACAAAACAAGCAAAATTCTGTAAAGAAGATCATAATGAGCTGAAGTGGTATGCCAATTCTAGATAAAAATATGTTAATGTTTTTTTACCTAGGGTTGATAATGATTTTTTAAATCGTTGAAATTCATTAAAATTGCTGATTTAAAACTTTTTATTTTAAACTTGAAATTAAACTGTGAATAAATAATGAGCTTTCTTTGTGCATTTCAGATTTTTAATCATAGATTTAAAATAATTAGTAAGATCCACACAAATATATATTATGTATTATAAATGTTCAGTATGAACAAATAATACTGTTAGAATAATTTATAATTGGAGGTTTCTGTGATTGGTATTAAAAATAATTCTTCTGTTGTATAAATAATAAAAAAATATCAAAAATATGCCTAGTTTAAAATATAAAGGATTTTCAGCTAATCTACAAGTCCCATTGTAAAAAGTTCAACAAAATCAAATGTCTCAACACCAAAGTTCTAAGATTTTAAGAGTAGATTATGTTTTAAAGCTCGACACATTTTAAAATTTTGATAGATATTTATCTTTATCAAGGGAGTAAAATGTTTCTACATAAAATATTTTTTGATGAATTTATATTTTCTCTTGCATTTGTGTAGTTATTTTTTAATTATTTAATTTTCCTGTTAAGTAATTGCATTCTTGTACAAATATATAGTACTGCAATTTGATAAAATGTACCTAGCTTAAACATATACACTCAAGAGCCAAAACATTATGACCACCTGTCAATAACGAGTTAGCCCACCCTTCAACCCGCCTTGGCATGGATGCCACAAGTCCTTGGTAGATGGCCGGAGACAGATTGTACCAGATGTTTAAGCAACGGTCACGCAAATACGAAATATTGTGAATTGGTGGTCTTTGAACTCTGAGCTGCCGTCCCATGACATCCCAAATGTGTTCTATCGGATTGAGATCTGGTGAGTTTGGAGGCCAGGACATTAACTGGAATTCAGCATCATGTTCCTGGAACCACTTCAACACAATTTTAGCCTTGTGACACGGGGCGTTGTCCTATTGGAACATTCCATTTTCAGCTGGTAAACCAAAGGCCATGTAAGGGTGCAACTAGTCCGCAATGATGTTCAGATACCCTGTAGCATTCACGGTCTGCTCTACCGCAACCACGGGTCCCAGAGACTCCCAAGAGAACGTCTCTCAAAGAGCATAATACCGCCACCACCGGCCTGTGTATGACCTACTGTACTTTGAGGGAGCAACTGTTCTCCTGACAGACGGCATATCCTGACACGGCCATCAGCGTGATGAATGACAAACCGTGATTCATCTGACCAGGTAACTCTCCCACTGATCCATGGACCAGTTGCGATGTTCCCGGGCCCAGCGCAGGCGCAGTTAGCAATGACGCTTGGTCAGCAAAGCACACAAGAGGGACGTTTGCTGCGTAGCTCCATATCCAACAGTGTCCGCTGAACTGTGTGCTCCGATACTATTCTTCTTGGCCCTGCATTGTATTGGGCTGTCAGCTGAGCCATTGTCTGGCTCCGATTTTGCTTCACCATGCGAGACAGTCTTTGACAACCTTTTTCTTTGATAGCCTGGGGACGTCCAATACCATTTTGTCTACTACTGGTTTCACCGTCATTCATCCACTTTGCATGAGTACTTACAACTGTAGATCGTGAACAACCTACGAGTCGTCCCATTTCAGAAATACTTGTTCCGAGCCTTCAAGCCATTGCAATCTGCTCTCTATCAAAGTCACTTCGATCCGCAGCCTTTCTCATCACACACAAAAGTAAGTGAAAGAATGATTCTTCAGAATCTCCAGCAGCAGTTAAATACCACTTCCAGCTGATCACGTGTCTTTCACGTCATCCAGGCGAGTTCATTGCAAAATGTAGGGGTGGTCATAATGTTTTGGCTCCTGAGTGTATAATTCTAATGTTGTTCTGGATATTAAAAAAGTGCATTTTTATTTGTAATATCTGTATAACAACTACCTTAGAAAATTCTTATTTTCTTTTAAAATAAATAGATTTTTTAAAATATTCTCAATTTGTTTAGGGATACAAGGTTTTGCCAGAATTTGCTGTGGTGATGTATTTGAAGTTATCATAAAACATGGGGATCAGAAGTGGAAAACTCGTGGACGTGTAATTAAAAATGGTGATCAGATATGGGAAAATAAATCTGTTACATTCAAATCACTATTTGATGAACCTTTATGCATTAAAGTTAGTATAACTTATTTATTTGTTTATTTATTATTAAAAAATTCTTTAATAATTTCTTTTGGTACATTTTTCTCTGTGCTTTTTGAATTAGCTGTACACAATTTCTTTTGAACATTAGGTATTTTTAACAAGGATTGTAGATTTATTTCATCTACTAAATGTCTGGCTAATAATTCTAGATGACTTAATTATTTATATTTTTATCACTACTCATTGCAAAAAAGCTATATCACAATTTTACAGTTTATTTAAAATTTAAATTATTTTTTGAACCATTTAATTTGCATATGCTGTGATATGATTTTATTCTTTTATGAGTTCATATATTGGGCGGTGATTTATGTCATTATACAGGAATAAGAATAGTTTGTTTTCCTTTATGGTATTGAAATTACTCAAAAGAGAATCACTGTTTTGATAATGTTAAAGAAATGATACATGATTATCTGATTTCTCTTATCTCCAGTGTTTTGAATTTTCCAGTGAAGATTATTACATCAGAATAGATTTATGATTACTAGATGTGTTTTTGTGTGTTAATCTCATTCTAGGATAATTACTCCCATTATATGCCTTTTCTTATTAATGTTGGATATTCATTCAAAACCTTTCATACTTGAAAATATAGGCTTTTTTACTTATAAAAATATTTTTGTGTTGTATTGTAATGAATGATAGGAGGGGAAAATGTAAAAGCTTATTAGTAACGAATTTTCTGTACAATGAATAATTTTTTTTTATTTTTCTCTATGCAGAGCTATGTCAAAGATTTAACATTTTTAATATGCATTTTATTTGTTCATATGTATGAGTTATAAAAATCAGTTGCAGTACTTGTACTTTATAAGCCTCCTTACAATGAAAATCCTTTGGAACTGAATTTATGAATTTTTGCGATGAGATTTATTATATTGAAATCTATATGGCGAAAAAAGTGCGAACCAAATATCTTGCTAGAGGCTAATTGATGTTTTCTCATCTGAAGAGATCATATTCTATTAAATGTGGTTATAAATATAATGAAATCAAGAAGAAACATAAGAATCTAAAAAAAAAACTAATGAAATTAATTAAAATTTTTTATTTTTAGTCTATTAATACTTTATACACAGGAACATTATTTAGTATGTGATGGAATTCATAAACTGTTTCTAAAAAATGCAACACCATGAAAGAATCATCAGAATTAAATGAAATTTAATGCACAGACCACTTCTTTAGTTCAAATAAATGACAAAATTTTCAAAGCAAAAGAACAATATTAAGTGTCCAAAATCAGTATTTGGTGTAGCCACCATGCGTTGCAATAAGTGCTGCTATACGACATGGCATGGAGTCAAACAGGTTTTGAATGTCTGCTTGTGGAAGAGAATTCCATATTTCTTGTATGCAAAGCAAAAGTTCTTTTGAAGCTGCAGGATGCAGATCATGAGTGAGATTCCGAGACCAACTAAATCCCACACATGCTCAATAGGTGACATATCCGGCGAATAAGGTGGCCAAGGAAGAAGTTGCATGTGTTGGGCTGAACAAAAGACTTGAAAAGTCTTTGCAACATGTGGGCGTGCATTATCCTGCTGAAAGATAGCTCCAGGGATGCCTTGAAGTAAGGGAATGACTTTGGGCTGTAGTACTTCACGACGTACCTGTTTCTATTGAGATTACCCTCAATTTGTAGCAAATTGGATCGTCCATGATACGAAATCATACCCCAAACCATAACTCCTGGTGTAAGGTCACTATGTCATTCGATAACCCACTCTGGAAGGCAGCATTCACCGTCATAGCGTCTAACATGAATGCGGCCATCAGTCCTACAAAATGATGCGTGATTCATCTGAAAAGACAACTTGGTGCCAATCAGCTTGCCAGGCTCTGTGCTCATGAGCCCATTGCAGATGCAGCCATCGTTGGTTTGTCGTAAGGGGGATCCTGTATGAAGGCACCCTTGCATGCAATCTATGGTGCAGCAAACGTCGACGAATTGACGAAGCCGACATTAGTACACCTGTAGCAGTAAGCCAACGCGCTGCCAACTGCCTGGAGGAAGCTGTATGGTCATTCATCGCCATGTGGAGCAGGCGTGAATTTTCGCACGCTGGCGTCACCTCTTGTCATCCACTGCTAGTTTTCCGAGTTGTTCGGTGCTCGTCAGTCCACCTTCCAAACTCACATCGCTGGGGAACTGTTCTGCTGCACACGAGCTCCTATTACACAATAGGAAAGTCCTCCTTCTCGAAGACCGATAATCCTCCCCCTTTCAAACTGTAAGTTTTTGGAATTTTTCCTTATTTCATCGTGGAGGCATACTTAGGTCTCACTGAACGTTCGCCACTCACAAATAATAATTAACTATTTTCAACGTCTCACTACAGCCCTCTATTTATACACTTTCAGCATCAGTTCAGGGGGCGATGCACATGCCTGGCATGTGCAGTGGCTCTGAAACCTTACTATTTTATGCAATGTCTTATAATTGATATTTGCTGCAAAGTTAATTTAATTCTGAGGGTTCCTTCATGGTGTTGCATTTTTTACAAACAGCAGTGTACTTCTGAAATTTTCGTACAAATTAATAAAAGATTCTGATTAAACTAATCATATATGTAAGGTGTTCATATTTAAGATGACAAAAGTTAATCGACGAACCATTTAATCAGGATTATTCTGATAATTTACAATTAGGGTTTGATTTATGTATTCAAATGTATGCAGAGAAAACTGTGTCCATCTGACACCATGTAAAACATCGATAACATAGGGAGTAATTTTGTCTGTCTTTACTAAAGTGATACACACATGTCTAGTACAAGTCCTTGCAATGGTTCCTGGTGATATCTCAATTTGTCTTTCCAACAATGATGAAAATGCTCGAATGTCTTCGACTGTTGTAGAGTTTCAATAGATATTTTCACCACCCCATCTCAAATGGGTACTTTTCGGGGCAATTCTCTTAAGTCGTCCTAGGCACTGTAGGTATTGCTATACTACATATATAATAATTGAATTAATATTAGTGAACTATTTTGATTGCTTTAAACAAAATTTTTATAACTGAAATTGGAAAAAATCCTCTTTAATATGTGTTTATTTTATTTTTTAGGCAATGGAGGTTCGAGGTTTGGGAAAAAATATTCTATTGGGAAATAAATTTTGTGAAACTCGAGATTTATTTTGTGCCCATCCTCAGCAGATGACAATTAATTTAAATCCATCTGGTTCATTAAAACTTAATCTTATAATTACTTGGAAGTAAGATTTCTCTCTTGCTTTTAGGATATATTTATTTCTATGAATATGTAAATGAACAATTGTTTTATCAAAGTTTTATTTTTTCAGTCCTTTGAATGGTACTGCAGATGGAACACATATGATTGGTTTACCTTCATCTTCGGGATTGTCACACTCATATGGACGTCATAGTATTAGCCAAACTTCCATGCATGAAACTGATAATTTTTCAGATATTTCTCTGTCTGGAAAGCGGGTTAGGTTGATTTAGTTTTAAAATTACTATTTGACATTATTCAAATGATAAATATTTCATTTTACCAATTATATTATTAAACATGCTAAAATAATTTTCTGTGTATATATGTCATATTTTCTTAAACAAAAAACATACCAATAAGTACAAATTTGCAAAATATTTATTTCTTTGTATGTTATACTTTCACTTTATAGAAAAGTTTGAATGAAAACGAATTTATCTGTGTTTTATATCATCAACATTCTTATATATTGCTTATATTTCTTTTGATAGACTTTGGTGAGTGACCCTAATATCTGTGATAATACAAATGCGAGTTTTAGCAGTGAAAGTATAAGTACATCTACTCCAAATTCTGCAATTGGAAGTCCAAATGTGGAGACGATGAATAAACCATATCAAGTCATGGATTGTAGCATTAGTAATGATGATTCAAATGATGTTCAAAAAAATCTTTTGCCAAAAAACTCAAACTTAAATGATTCTTGGTCTGCCCTTCCTAGTGATGAAAATTCTGATGCTGAAGTTCATAGTATTTCTTCTTTAGACCAAAATTTGACAGAGGTTTTGAAAAATTTGTCCATCATTTTAGAAGATATTTCTGAAACCTACCCTGAAATAGAAGAACTTTCAGTAATACTGGAAGAATTAGAAAAAACTTTAAAGGTATTTGTAACTTTTTAAATATGCATTTTTCAGTCTTAATATTTCCTGATTTTTGATGGAGATGTATCTAACTTTTGAATTGTATTTTGAGTGTTTTACCCACCTTCTGTTCTAAATTATTTGTCTAGATATTTATATTTTTAAAAAATATTGGCTGAACAGTATATATAATTTCAATTTTAAAGTTTTTTCTATAAGAGCTTGTTGATGTTTACTAGCTTTTTAAATTTAAAGTTTTTCCTTCCTAGTAAATAGGATTAAAAAGTTTGGAAATTTAGACAAAAAAACAACCCATGGTTATAGTTATATTATGTTAATTGCATTCCGCCACATCTTTTCCTCTGTTTAATATAGTTTTCCCTTAACCTGATAAAATTGCCCACCCAGAAATTTTGTTCTATGATGTAAGAAACATGCATTTTCAAAAACAACTTTTCAGCTTTAAATTTTGTGAATGTTTGGGCAAAGCACCTACATTAGCATTAAAGATGTAGAGTGATCTATGATGTCAAGAATATGTTGATGTCACAATGGAGGTATATTTTGATCCTGGAGGGATCTTTCATTCTCAGAAATGTTTTTCCCGAGGACAAAAGATTGAACATTATCTAGAAATTGTACGCTGTTTGTAAGACTTCATTCATCGCTAATGGCCTTTTGTGTAACAAAGTAAAGAAATGGAAACTGCAGAGATGTTTGTGTTATCAGATGAGGCAAAAGTTGTATTGCTGCGCACCATACAGATGGTTACAAAAGAAGCTTTCAGAAGTAACACAAACACTAGTAAAAGTGTATTGTCGCTATGTATTGTTATTTTAACCAAATTTGTGGATTGATATTTTGGTGTTATCAAGGAAAAAAGTTTCAAGATAAGTCAGTGAACCTTTGGATACTATCTAGTATTATTAGTTTTGGTTTTACTTTATGAAATTAAAATCATCTGAGAAATTATTTTATTTAAAAGTTTGTGTATTTTAATTCATCTTAAGTTTTAGTTTTCAAAAGTTAAAGGTTTGTTTTTGTGATAAAAACTTAATTTCCTTTATTTTGTCAAAAAAAGCTCTATTAGTTCTTATTCCTAAATGGAAGAGTTGAAATTTTTGTTTTAGTTAGATTTTTTGTAACCTTGATTTTAGTACACAAATGGAGTTTTATTTCTCTTATTTTTTAGGGAAAAAGTCAAAGTACATCTGGTTCAAATATTAGTATCTCTATTGAAAGTGCACTGGGTTGTTTTGACTTTTTGAATACAGCGATTGATAATGTGGAAAATGAAGAACTTGAAAATGTGAATGACAGGTATGATGCATAATTTCATGTTATGATACTCTTTTGCTTATTAAAATTTCCTGATACATTTTCTACTTTCTTAAATGAATTGTTGATTTGGAGGATCAGTAGCAAGGTTTAACTTTTACATATGTGAGTTTTAGGTTAAACTTCTGATAGTTATTTAATAAGAATTTAAACCACATTTTATAAGTAATCTGCTAGAGAGATTTGCTTCCTCTTTTTTAACATTAACTGCCTTTCATATATGAAGCTGAAAAAATTTAAGAGCATTCTATTACTATTTTTTGTGGTATGGTACTTTCTTACCTGATTTCCGTAACTTGTGATATTTTCTGATTTATTGAGCATGATTCTGTTTAAACTTATTAAGTTGGCATGAAATATTGATTCAATGTGTTTAGATGTGAATAATAAAATAATTAGAAATCCTTCCCATTTTTCTAAAAAATAAAATTAAGAAACTATATATTGTATAAGTTAAGGAATTGCTCTGTATTTCTTTATTTTCCATAACTTTTTAATGTATTTGTTTATTGAATTATAAAATTAAATTTTGTTAGTCATTCATTGTAGAATGGAATCACTTCATTTTTCTTGTTCATTAAGAGGATAACTAGTGACTGATAAGCTTTAATAACTAATCTTTAATGTATTAAAAAATAATGAAAGCAAATTTTAAAATAATCTGTAGAGTAACAATTTTTTTTTTAGGAAAACTTTTCGTCCAAGTGTTAAAGTTTTTTCATATACATGGTAATTTTACGATTATGGGACAAACTTGTAGAGGCGATTGAGTATACTAAAACTTGTATTTTTTGTATAGGAACGTAGGGTCTTAGGCTGAAACGCAAAAAAAATGTCACGGAAAGGGAAATGTGCTTATTTACAAATCAATGTGAAGTGTTTCTTTGCAACAATACAGTATTCACAATAAATGTTCAAAATTGTTACCACCAAAGGTAATATGAACTACAGCTGTGACTGACTGGCAATACAGAGGGTACAGGATTGTAGTAAACCAGAAAAATCTTGATCCAATGCATCAATGGAAGAATGTCATTCGTAACTGTGATTTTGACCATGATGGGTGAGTTTATAAATAGTGAAAGAATGCTGACAGGCATCTAATGTTTGGTGCTGCTAATGGGAACGGCAGAGCAGGGCTACAGTTGTACCAGGAACAGTTCCTTTGTGAAAGAGGGCCATTTGCCGCCAACTTTGACAGTAGGAGTGGAACAACAACCATTCATGGAAGAATCTGTCTTGAACATTCTGGGTGATACACCCCTCACTATCACAAGAGTTATTGCTGTTCGTCTTAAGTGAGTCAGCCCACCATTTGAAGCGTATTGCATGAAGAGCATATGCATCCATACCATCTACATTGAGTCTAAGGCGGGGGTGAGCATTAAGTCGATCCCGGTAGACCGCCAAGACATTTTGGGGTCACAGCCTTAAGATTAGCAGTAGTAATTATCCAAAAATATTCACAAGATTGGCTGGCAGTATGCAGACTAAGTTTAATACTGACTATATCTGAAAGAAATATCTTTAGAAGAAATTTTTTATTTTTTAATGTATTTTGAATTGTTTGATAATAAATGCATCATTTGGTGTTATTATATTTATGGCTATTATTATTAAATTTGTACCTTGCATTTTGCTTTAAGCATGAGTTTAAAAGTGCAAGTTTTTATTTTAGTTATATGAAGCTAAGTATACACATTCAATGTTTATTATTAAGTTATAATAAATATTGTTGACCTTTTTCTTAGTTCACCATACCTACCCCATTAAGTAGACCGCAATACCTTGAAAAATTAGAAGTAGACCATATGCTGGATAAGTTTACTCACCCCTGCTCTAAGGCTTGAAAATGACAGATTATCCTCTGTGCATTGTTTCTGTTATTGATTCTTGCAACAGTGTGCAGCGCAGGCCAATTTCCCATTGAATGTGTTATTCAAGGACGAGGCAACTTTCGCATAGGAAGGGGTCTTCAATATGCCCAACACTCACGTGTGGGCAACTGGTAATATACACGTCACACATTCACATACATTCCAAATCCACTTTTCTGTGAATGTATGGGCAGGTATTGTTGATGAGTACCTCATTATCCCTTATCTCTTACCTGCACATCTCAATGGCTCACGCTATTGTATTTTTCTGCAATAGTTTCAAGATATTCCATCGTTTGTGTTAGCATGATGGTGCACCAGCCTTTTACGACCTGGCAGTCGGGAATTACTTGGATGTAGATTTTTCTCAGCGATGGATAGCGCGTGGTGGACCTGTCCGATGGCCACCCAGTATGCCAAACTTTTCCAGTTTGGATTTTTTTATAGGGGCATCTCAAGGGCATCATTTACTAGACTCCCCTTGACTCACTGGAGGACCTTGCTGTATGGCTATCCATTACTTCTGCAAGTGTGCATGAAATGCCTGGTATTTTTCAATGTATTCACCAATTGATGCGATGCTGCCAAGTATGTATTATTGTTGGTGGTTGCAATTTTGAGCATTTGTTGTTAACATTGTTGCTGCAAAGAAGCACTTTGTGTTGATTTTGTAAATAAACTCATTTTTTCTCCTGTGTCACTTTTTTCTGTGTTCCTGCCTAACGCGTCCTGCCTTAACGCGAGACCCTACATTGTGGCCATGGTAGCCTATTAGTCAAAGTAACAGACTTGTGGCTGGAATTCAATGTGTTTGAGCCTAGTACCACTGAAAAACTCGCCGTGCAGAGGGAGTCCATGCTTGTTTAAATATGTCGAGGTTCAAACGTACTCCCGTTGGCCTGGTGTGGAAATTAGGAGAAGGGGTGCCAGTTTGGGTGTTGTCCTCATCACTTGACCATGGTTCAAAATTACGAAGTCCATCGCCAAAAGCCTTCGAGTAACTGAATAGTACGATGTTAATATTTGCTCACTCACTAGATCCTGATTTTCTGTACGAAAAATGCAAGTCTGCGGTGGGTATGACATGGGAAATTCATTGTAAGTTAGAGACTGTGTAATAGTTGTACTCCTTTAGAAAGTTCAATCCTCAATGTAATCGCGCCGAATGGACAGTCGATTTGGAAAAAATAGCCTTCGGAATTTGTAAGCTTATATACAAATAAGTTTAATCAAGCTCTGTTGGCGCAATGGCTTAGTCGGTAATGTACCTGCGTGAAACGCGGTCGTATAGGGTTCGAGTCGCGCAATAGACCAGATGTATTCTTTATTAAATTTTTATTATTTTACAATTAAATAATTTTAAAAATGCTTTTTAAATATTAATGATATTTTATATAATTATTTTGTATTTTAGAAAGTTAAATAGTTACAATAATTTAAATGAAATAATTATAATTTTATAATATTTTATATAATTATACGTTTTATATTGTTATAAATTGTATATAATTACATATTTTGTATAGTTATGTGACAGGTTCTGTCTGTGTTTCTTCAATTAATCCTCTTGGGGGAAATTATTCTTTAACTGTGATTTGAGTTTAAAACCGCTTGCTGTAGAAATAAAAATTTTATGCCAATGTAAATGCTATCTAATTCCTGGTAATGGGTGTGTTAGGTTAATCGTGGGAAGTTAACTGTTGATCGTGAATCGTGATTTATTCGTCCTGAAATTAGTGTTCAATCAGAGCAGTAGAAATACTAGAGAAATAGGTTTGAAGACGGTAGGTGCTTAGGAAGTTGTTGACAAGTGATCTACAAGCGGATTAAGAGACAAGTTACTTTGGATTATCTTATTAGCTAGATTAAGAGACAAGTTACTTTGGATTATCTTATTAGCTAGATTAAGAGATTAGGATTGCTCCCTAGGTTATTGAATTAGTTGTAAATTGATCATAAAGTGATAAATCATGAATAAAAGTAATTATTTTTAAAACAATGTCTGCTTCTTCTCTGACCCCTATTAAACCTGCAACCACTGGGTTGCGACAGTTATAAATTTTAAATAATTATATATTTTATATAGTTATAGATTTTTGTATGATTATATATTTTATGTAGTTACAAATTTTGTATAATTATAGTTAATAATTTATATAATTATAATTTATGGCACCTGAGGCATTGCATTGACTGGAGGTAGGGTATCAAAACAACAAGAGAAATTGTTGTTTTGTGTTAAGTTGATCATTTTGTAATATAAAGTAGGAAAATTGTTTGTGCCTTTAATTGCTTTTCTTATTTGTATATTCAACTGTTTTTCAATTTGCTAAAATTTTGATTTTTTTTTGTGACTTTTTTTCTTTATTTTTTCCCCTTGTTGGTATAATTTTTAATGGATACCATCAAGTTTGTATAAATGAGCTCCTATGTATTTGTAAAAAGATGCAAGTACTTGTCTATTCATGATTTTGATTTAATGGGCTTTTGTATATGTTTGGAATGATAACTTTAAATAGGACTAAGTAGAATCTGTTGATTATATCATCCCACTGAGTCACCAGGACAAATGAGACTTTGCTTTCACGAAATTGATAAGGTTTCAGTTTGTCTTCTGACAGTTGTTTTGTGTGGTTCAAGTTTAATTAAACTGTTGATCTAAACTCCTAAGAGGGAGAGTGAAAAAGTTTATATTTGTCATGTGATGCTTTGTGAATTTAAGATAAGCAATAGTGCTATGACGTTAGCTGAAAAAATACGCAGTGTATACAGTGAAAGATTAATAAGCAATTGGGGAAATATACTAGAAAATATAGTTTTTCAAGTTCTGTTTGGGGAGATATTTCTAAGGACTAACCAATAGTTGGACATTCTTCTGATCTTAGCTTCAACTTTTTAAAGGCAATATTGGAGAAGAATCTATCATTCAATAAGAAATATTATAGAGATATTGAATACATCTCAATAAATGTCTGATTAAAAGTTCGGAAGTTATGTAGGACTCAACCTGATACTTATATTATACTGATATTTTGTTTAGTTAGTTCACTTTCAATATAAATTTACTTGATCATATTTAAAATTTTTTTTAGATATGTTGAAAATAATGAAATGAAAATTGCTGATCGCTGCTTAAAATGCGACGGTGAGATTGTGAATGATATTGATAAATGTCACAGTAAAGGAGACATGCATTTTCTTAGTATTTCATCTGGAAAAGAAGATATTGATTTAGTGTTAATTGATCATCTGTTGTATTGTACAAGGCTTGTTTCTGTAAGTATTGTTTAAAAGAAAATATTTACAACATTGTTTTTGAAACAAAATATTAAACATGCTTTTAATAATTAGTGATGTTACACCAAATTTTAATTAATATAGTTGTATTGTTAAATGGAATACAAGCAGTTTTTCTATATTCGAAAATGTTAAATAAAAATATTCTTTTATACTCTTCAGTTTATTGTTTAGCTCTAAAATATTGAATTTCTTTTCAGTTCAGCTCTCTTTTAAACTTCCCTATAAATAATATTTAACCTTTCTCTCTTCTCATGAGGCTGTGGTAGACTAGCAGTTATGATGAAGAACTCGCGGCCGGCATGTCATGAGTTTCAGTTCTAGTATGACTGAAGTCCTCCCATTGGTGTAGTGTGATAGTTTGAAGAGGTAGTTTTTTAAGTACAAATATAAGCAATGTTTCAGTGATATAATTTTTCTATTGGCAATTGTTCAAATTCTGAAAATAGCATAGAGTTGAGATTGTTCTTGAATAATGCTATTGTTTGAAACAGGTTCATTCAGTATATTTCATCAATTTTTTAAAATCTTGAGTAGTCCTTGAAATATTATTCTCTAGGGCTTAGCAAAAACTACCTTAAACCACTTGGTAAATCAAATCAATGTTGTTACCTTCACAAATTATACAGCTCAGACTCTTAACTTTTCATGTATTAACTTTTAATTTATTTATAAATGTTCTTTTCTATAATCTCATTAGCATTATGTATAGCATTATTTTAATAGCTATAATTCAAATGAAAGGACAATAAATGCATAGGAACTTTGTGGGGAATACACCTTTGCTTTAGATTATGATTTGACTGCTTCATAGTGGATATTTTTGGCTCTTCGCTCAAGTTCATCATTTTGTAAATGCATATGCTCACATAAACATACTATGGGCAATGTTTTACCTTTTGGATACTTGTCATTTGATGATACATTTGGTCTAACTTAAAATGAAAAATCCTCTTTGATAGCATTTTTTATATAAAATATGTAAATGTGTATTTTTGGATAATAGATAACATATTCTGTTTTTAGACTTCTTATTATTTTACAAATAAATGATTTATTTCACTAAATAATCTTTCATGAATGAAAAACAATGTTTTATTAATTTTGCTTCTGGGTAAATTTAGTGTATTCTTTGTAATCTATATCAGGTATGTACAAAAGTTTTAATTTTTCAAGCCTCGAATTTCCTATTGCAACTCATTTTCCATCTGGTGTTGTGATAACCGAAATCGTTGGCCAATAAAATGTGTAGGTACTCAGTATATGAATACATGGTGTTTCTTATGTTAGAACATTTGTAAACACATCTGAAGTAGAGTAACATGACAAGTGATAAAGCTTACTTGAGACAATGTTGTACGAGTTTGAGAAAGTCAGTGCTCTCTGCAGATGTTGTACATAAGTTTATTGGTAAGGTGCAGTTAAAGACAACACACATTTAATTAATGTTTTCGTATATTCAGGGAAAGACAAACTGTCAAGGTTTGGATATTCTTCACTCATTTGTAAAAACATCTGAAGTAGAGTAACATGTGACAAGTGATAAGCTTACTTGAGACAATGTTGTACGAGTTTGAGAAAGTCAGTGCTCTCTGCAGATGTAGTACATAAGTTTATTGGTAAGGTGCAGTTAAAGACAACACATTTAATTAATGTTTTCGTATATTCAGGGAAAGACAAACTGTCAAGGTTTGGACATCCTTCACTCATTGGGAAAAAGGCTCTTCATCAAGCAGAGCAAAAAATAAACCCAAATCCTGACTTTAAAATTAACCGAAGCTTTCAGTGTTCACCTGATAATGGTTGAAAGATGACTGGAAGATTTGAGTTACACCAGGAAGTTGGATCATTAGGTCTCAGATCAGCTTAATGTAGATCAATGGAACTAACTTCTACTTGTTTCCTTGATTTCTTGGTTTAAAAATAAGCCATCCTTCTAATGGATTATTATGGGATATAACTGGGTTTTATACTGATGTTAAATGTTGATAGACTGTGCGTCAACCTTGCATTGACTTTGAAATCAAAATATTCATAGTAAGTTTTGTTGTGTATGTGGGGAGATGTGCAAGGAAGAGAATCCACTGGGTGATTCTAATCTAACTTTAGTGCTACTTTCTGACTTCTGTTATACTGTGATCTGCTTTGGTCATGAAGAGATCCAGCATCATCAATGAACATGGTACTATCCTCCATCACAATGACGTGGAATCCCATTCTGCCATCATCACTCAATTAAAATATAATTGGGTTTGTTTTGGAGATTTTATTTCACCCTTTCTATTCTGACTTAGCACGGAGATACTTTCACTTCATTTGTGCACTGACCATCTCATTTAGCCAAAGATTTTGATCTTGATATCAAAATTTTCATCTAAGATTTTTTTCACACCAAATTTGAGGACTTGCCAACATAGGATTCATCTCATATGAGAAAGATAAGAGATTCATAGATAGTAATGACGAATATGCACATTATTAAATTACATACATTTTGTGTTCATTATGCATCTTTATTGTTCACAAATTATGTAGAATTTTATGCATTTACCTGATATATTTTAGTTTTCAGATGTTTTAGTTTAGATGTTTAGTGTAGAATTATGTATATTTAGTTTTACTTTTCATTAGGAAAAGGCAGTAACGTTTTATTATGTTTTTTTTTATAGTCTTTAGTTTCAGTTGGGCCATTTAAATGTGTTGAAGATATCACGTTGAAAAAAATTAGACAACAATTGTTTTGTTTAGAAGCTATTATGAATATTTTAATGAAATCGAGTTTTTGTATATGTAAGTATTTTCAGATATTCTTATGATTTGTTTTTATTCAAAATTTTAACTTTTGTTTTGTATAATCTCTACAATATCTTCAGTAAATTAAGCTCTTAATTTTAAAAAAGATAAGAGCACATAAATTAATGATCTTTTAGCTTGATGCAAATTAATTACTTTGAGCTTCTTTAAATACTGTTTTGAAGCTTTATTAAAATATTGTGTACTAAAAATAATTATTAATAAAATTGTTTTGGTTTATTGGTAAATTTTCACTTGCCTCTTAATATACTAGAAAAATTTTATATTTGTACTGAGAAAGTTTAATTTTTGTATCTATAAGGAAAATGTATTATTGCCAAGAATAAGTTTATTACCTTTGAGAACAGATAGTGTTAAATGTTACATGTTTTTATGTATAAGAAAATCCTATTCAAGAACATTATTGATTGAAATCTTTTTATGTCAAAATGCATTCTTCATGTACATTGTTTTTGTGAAATTGTCAGTAAACTTGGATTGCAAAATGATAAAATAAATATAAAAGGATTAAATGCCTTTAAAAGTAATAAATATGAAGTGGTAGTAAAACAAGGATATTGAAAGAAAATAGTTGAACCAAATTATCAAGCATTGTTAAATCAAGAACACTTGGAAATTCTAACTTCACATACAAAAAAATTTAATTCTAAATTTAAAAAAATATCAACATGCATTTGCGCTGGTGTGCATACCAATTTTTACTGAATTTCATTACTTCCTAACAATTTTTTCCCTTCATCAACAATATTTGTATCAGATTTTTGTGTATTAATGTATGTGCCTATATATTCATTCTTTAACATTTTTAGTTTATTTCATTTTAATCATTTAGTGAAGGGGACAATCTTGTTTAATGCTCGAAGGAAACCTTTTATGCAGAATGATTTACTAGGATAATTTAAAATTAAATTTATAAAGTATACTTTGCACAAGATGCAAAGAAGTTTTCCATTCTGTTTGCAGTTTCACTTATTTGCTAGGACAGATTTCGATAAATACTAAATTAACGAATATATCTATTTATATAAAAACTAGTATTACTATTAATATGAGAACCAGTATTATGATTTGACCGGAAAGTGAAATATACCTTGTGACCTTGAGATTAAAGTAAAAATTTGGAGGGAAAAGTTGTAGGGTGGGGGAGAGGGAGAGCAAGCATTCTCTCTGAAATTTTTTGATTTCATCTGTATGTGTGTATCTAACTCATCAGGAATTTTTTGTAAGGGTTTAATAAGGATATATAATTATACATAGGTATATAATTATTCGTAAACTGTTGCAAAGTTATTACAGTCACTGTGCATTTGGTAGTAATTTAGATGAGAATTATATTTATGTTTTAAAATATAACAAAAGATATAAAATTAAACTCTTTTAATTTTTATGATTTATCATATTGATTGTATTGCTTTAGACAATCTCATGGAATGTATGCAGTATTAAAACAAAAAAGAATAAATATAAAAGTAAATGCTGGGAAACAAATGAAATTACAAAAACAAGCAATTAAATTACAAAGCCAAATGAGTACATTACAAAGTTAAACAAATTATAAAACCAAGCTAGTGAGTGAAGTAGCATAAGCAAAGCAAGGGAATTATAAAATTAGAACAATGCAAAAATAACAAAATCAAATCGATGTTACTTGATCGTTGTTATATGAAGCTACATTTGCATATGGGCAATAATAACTTCCTTTTAAAGTTGTTTTTAACAGCATGATCATCTCTTTTTGTTAACATTCAAGGTGTGAATATTAATGTAATAGAGATCTGCAAGTGAATGACTAATTCTTTGATTAAAAAAAAGTGTTGGTGTTGATTTTTAAAAACCATAGTTCAAAGAAACATTTATTACCCTTTTATGTAATACATTGAACTTATTTTATAAATAATAAGTATATATGCAATATATATTTTATTACATTTTTTTTTGTCTCAATTTCTAAATCAAGATATTTTTTTAAAGTTCTTTTGTTGTATTCTGTATAAAACTGTATGAAATGAGCTTAATAAGTCAGAATACGAAATCAATAAAATAAAATAGATTTATCTGGAATCTTTAGAAAAAGAATTTTTATTTTTTGGGGAAAATGTACCGCTTTTAAAAGTCTTTTATTCTAAATTGTAGGTGATTTTTTTGAAGATGGTGAAGATGATGCTCATCAGATTTGGACCCGAATATGTGGCAATGGGTTATATTGTGTGGCAGATCATTTTAGTTTTGAAATGGAAAATGAACTTCGATCTATTGCTGTCTTGGACAGTTACATGGCTTCCATAGGTATTTTGAAAAGAAGTATAATTTTTTTTTAAAATTGTATTTCCACCACCAATAATCTCTGTTTGTTGATGATTTTTCTCTTCGTTTTTCTCCTATTGATTAGTGTCTCCACGTTTGGTATCTGATATTTTGGATTCCAGCCATTTTGATCCTACCTCACGTATATCGGTTTTTCAATTTAAAACATATTTTGGAGCTCATAATAAAGCACATTCCATGATTTTAGAATTTGTTGCTGATAGTAAGTATTATGTTGTTTTTTTAAGTATTTTTTCTTCTTATTTTCAACAATGTACTTTTATAATTCTAATTTTATTTTTTCGTGCCTTAATTTTAAGGAATGTATACCTGTTTTATTTCTTGAAATACTGTTGTTTTATATACACTGCTGTTTGTAAAAAATGTAACACCATGGAGGAATCTTCAGAATTAAATGAACTTTCGAGCAAACATCAATTATAGGATGTTACATAAAATAGTAAAGTTTCAGAGCCACTGTGCATGCATGACATATGCAGCATCCTCTAAACTGATGCTGAAAGTGTATAAATAGATCCTTAACACAGGCATAGCTAGTTCTCAGTAGGCCCTGTATCAAAATTCTTTGGGGGCCCTTTTTTGACACCGAAGAACATTATATGCACTGATGTAGCTAGTTCTGAGTAGGCCCTGTGTCAAAATTTCTTCTGGGCCCTTTTTTAGATATGGAGAACCCTGTTAGTGGGACTGTAGTTACACATGTTGGGACCCCTACAGCTTGTGGGTCCCGTATCATTGATATGGTTGTAGCTACATCCCTGATCCTTAATCTCCCCGATTGCCCTAAAATCAGTGCTGTAGTTGCCATTTCATGTCGTGACTAAGTATGTTTGTTTATATGCACATCTTTGTCAACTCTGATTAGCAGCTAGTCCTGCTAACTCCCTCTGCTGCAATGGTACAGTGATAAAAGCTGATCATCTCCCCAACTGTTTGGCTCTCACAAGAAACTGCATCTATTCCCAGTACTGGGGAAGCTAGAGATTCTTTGAACAATTTAACTTCTTGATTCTTCGTGTTTCTCATGTTCTAATGCTTTATTAAGTTCATGTGTTGGATGTTATTTTTTATATTTCTGTTTCTGTGTTTGACGTATTTTGTATTTTACATTTTTCTTTGTACTTTTTGTATTCTTTTGATCTTTGTTCAGCGTAAGGATAATGTCTGTATTGACTGCTACATTGGAAATAAAAAAAATTTAGAGGAAATATTACAAGACCATATATTCATTAAAAAAGTACTTATATTTTCTTTTAACTTCCATTTTAAACATAACCCCCCCAAACACCTTGCAACATTCAAATGTAAATAAAGCAAAATATTAAAATATATCTTTTCTTGCAACATTCAAATGTAAATAAAGCAAAATATTAAAATATATCTTTTATAATATATAATATAATGTATGACTAGTGTATAAGCTCTTGATTTTTTACCTTCTTTAAAACTCCCATAGAGGAATTTGATGGATAAAAATTCTCCTTCATTATTAAGTCATCTGTCCATGCTGTAAGTAATTAGCATATGGATTAAATAATTATTTTAATTTGAGTGCAAATAAAAATATGCATCATGCAATTAGATTTGAACAATAAGGTGAATATCCTCCTTGCAAATCCATTTTGGGGGGGGGGCGATCATTATGTTGGAAAATTTGAATGTTAGATTAATTGAAGTAAAACACCCAAAGGGTAAAAGAATTGTACATTTGTCTTCTCACACATTTATTAATAAAAAGTAGTGGGATAAGCCTTTTACATGATTTAATGTATGTATAATGTATGACTTCACTACTAAAGATCTTTTCTCATTATTTATCTTGATAAAAATTTGTCTAAAAATATAGAATATTATTAGTAACACTGGATGGACAAAATAAGAATTTTGTTCATTGCTCGAAAGGAACTGAATAGATCAATTGATTCATTAATTTATGTACTTACTTTTTAAAGAAAAAATTTTCCTCTTTAAATACTATTCTTTTTTCAAAATTAAGTAGAAAGAACTCTTAATAGTCTGTTTCAAACTTCATTCAGATCATAATTTCTCTAGATATTAACTGAAATTGTTAGCATTATTAGATATTACTAGATACAAACAATTTATCTGCAAAACATTTGACATTTCAAATATTGGATAACTGAATCAATAACTAATGTAATCTAAAGTAACCACCGTTTAAAGTGAATCTTTGTTTCCATGTATATTCCCTGAATTATTACATCCACTTTTAAATATTTCAAAATAAACCTAATAATTTTAGCATGTTTTAGTATCTTATTGTAGTTTATTTCACAATTTTTTTGAAAAATATTACATTTTGTTTGTGTGTATTTTTAAAAGTGGAAAGTAATTGATATTAGGGTACCCACTTTTCTAACTTTCATAACTTCATGAATTTTATAAGTTTAAAAATTTTTTGGGGGGGGGGGGCTATTTTCATAACATGAGAATATTTTAAATGAAAAAATGTCATCCCAGTCAGAAAATTCTGTTTCAGAAATTAATTTCATATTAATTTTTCACATTTTAATTAATAGTTTCCTATGAATTATTTGTGGTGCTAATTTTGTCTTATCATGACTGGGAAAATTTTTTTGATGCTACCTCAGCAGGAACTGTTTCCTTTCAATAAATTGACCTATGGGATAATTTCATTACTATTGTGAAATCAAATCCAAGACTCGCTGATAAAGATAATTACTTCTCGAATTTTTTAGAAGCGCAATTTTGTTTCTTGTATTTGAATTTTAAAATACCTATTAGAATGTAATTTATTCCCCAATGTGAAGTACTAATTCTTGTGACAATTATTATAGCTATACATTTACATTAACAAATCTTATTTTTGTTTAAGTTAAGTACAAATGTATTTATTTTTATATGTTTCTCCTAATTTGGATAATTTCAAAATCATTCAATTCATGCATTGAGCTTGTGAGCTAAATATAAGTGTAAATTTTTATTGTTTATTTTTAGAATATTTTATTGAACATATTTAGAATTCTTATAAATTCAATTTCAATAATGAGAGTATTTTTTACAATATTTTGGTTTTTGCATTTGAATTTTTTCTGCTTGTTAAAAAACTGTTACTTTGAATATTTGTGTTTTTTATAGGCCTTGCTGCAGAAGATTTAAAATGTAAAAATGTGCAAAAAGCCTTCTATGCTGTATCTGTTTTGTCAAAAATTGTTCCATCATCTTATTCTTTGTTTTATGTGGGCTCTCTACTTACTGATTCGAATACTGATCTAAAAAATGTTGCAAGTAAGAATACATGTTTTCAGTTTTGTGTCTACAGGTATAGGACAAAATAATAGGAATACCTGTGAAAAAATGGAAAATTTTTATTAATAAACTGTTATTAATAAACAGTCATCTTTGGCCTGAATGGCAGTTTGCATTCAACGTGGGATTAACAAATAAATGTCTCGAACACACAGTTCATCGGAATTCGTACTTATTCCTCGTGCTGAGCTGTCTCGAGATCAGATAGTATGCGTAGAGGAGGATACCGAGCACGGACTGTGTTCTCTAAAAAAGCCCACAAACGTTTATGTTCAGGTGACTGGGGACACCACATTACATGTACTACTTCATCATCATGCCTATGTAACCATGTTTGAATTCAGCGAGATGTATGGACAGGGATGTTGTTCTCTTGGAACACAGGATGTTCACCTAGAGAAAGGTTCTGAAGCATAGGGTGAAGATGATCTGCGAAAATACTTCAATAACGGTCGTCTGTGATCATCTCCCTCAAGACAAAGAGATGCTCCGATTTACAGGAAGATATTGCACTCCACACCATCACAGAACCCTCTCCATGTTTCACGGTTGGAACCAGGCAGTCAACATGAAATGCTTCTGCCGATGTTCGACAGACGAACACATGCTCGGTGGTCAGGAATAATGTAAATGAGGATTCTTCAGAATAGATTACTTGTTTCCATTGTAGTTGCGCCCAGTTTAGGTGGTCTCGGCATCACTGTAGTCTCTTCATAGTATTCCGTGCCGATACTAACGGTTTTGGAATAGCTACTCTGTCATGAATGTTTGCAGTTTGCAACTTCTGTAGAATGGTTTTTATGGATACAGGGTTCTAAAGGTGAGTATTCATCTCAGACGTTATCTGCGGCAGTGTAGTCTTGCATTTTTGGATGGCTATCTTCTTCAACACCTGTCCACCACAGTCCTTCAACTTTGACTTTCGCCCACTGTTGTGATTCTCAGAAGACACCTTACCCAGATTTGTGTAGACTGTCAAAACCCTTGACACAGTGGCCCTTGAAACACCTACAAGTTTGGCGGTTTTGGACAAAGATGCTCCAGCGACGCAAGGTTCAACTACCATGCCTCTTTTCACGTCAGAGAGGTCGTTTAAATTGACGCTTCCCTAACAACAGAATTTTTCCATTCAACTCTCACACTGTCAAATACTTAACTGCCACTAACGTGGCAGTTTATTTGAAAGTTGAAGGACGACTCATTTTTAAATAGATGTTCCTATTATTTTGTCCTATATCTGTATGTGATAAATTAATTAAATGATAGTAATATTTATTTAGATATCTTTTAAGCATGATAAAGCTTATTTTTAATATTTTATAATTTCGAGTAGTGTTACTCTTTTATTTCATTGGATATTTATGATGAACCTCATAATTTAGAAGTTAATGAAGATGAAATCTGAATTAGACCACCTCAATAAGCCCTTCTCTGCTAACTTATCTGATCATGTAAATATAATAAAACTTCAAATGTGAACATTCAGTATCCTTCATTATTCTTCTTGTTATGAAAATCATATAAAATTTTTATATTCATGATGTATCCATCTTTTCATATGCTATTAAGAATTGATTGTTTTGTTAAAGAAATGAATGAATCATCAATGTTCTGGTTTTCATGTCTGGCTGTTCATGCCATCCGTTTCATCATTATCTAATTCATAAATCTTAAGGAATGATATATTATATTCTTTGGGGAATGAACAAGCTGTGATTTTTATTACCTTCATACACTGATTTTTTTGGAATTTAATATTTTTAATTTTTAGATTGTAGATTGCATTGATTTGCATAAAATAAGGGAATTCTGAGAAATTGTATTTGTAATGGAGTCGTGGATATTTGATGTGAAGAATTAGCTCCAAAATTGCACTCATTATCTGACTGTAGTTCAGATTTACGATGATAGAAGTATATTTTGTTCTGTACTGTACTAGTGTAATTAAATTAATGAAAAAAAAATGTTTAAGCTTCTTGATTTAAAGTACTTTATTTTTTTCTAATTAGGGCTTTAACTTTTTTATTTTTCAAAATGTCTATTAGCATATTTGTAGCTTTTATAAAATATAATCTTTTTCAAAAGTGATTAATAAGCTTCATATTTATTCATAGTTTCATACTTGAAAGCAGTTTGTACCAATGATGATCTTTGGATGAAAGTAAGTATCTGTATATCTCCTTCCTCTAAATAAGGGCTTCAAAAATGTCTTTTGAATAGTGGAAAAAAAGAGGCATTTTAGAAAATGTATAATTTATTCTATACAAATTAGAATTGGCATTTAAAACTGTAATAACAATAAATTATTCCCCTTGAAATTTTGTATGAGGACATTTTAATGTGAATGAAAATATTCTTAGCTAGTTTTTTATGTTATTTTGAGGTGACTGCAGTTCAGTTAAATAAAATTTCTATGCTAATTGTGTAATATTAATATGGTGCTAAATTATATCAATGTAAATTTTTTAAAAATTCAGTATGCTAAATATAATTTTAAGATTTATGTTAATTCTTATTGAAAATAATGAGTGTTTAATAGGTTCACATGGTTGAATTATGTGCATAGATTTATTTCATATGCTTAGTAAAAGTTAAAGGTGCTAATTAGATCAAACACTTAGTATTTTTGTAAATGTTTTGTATTGAGTGGTGAGTTCTAATTTTCCCTTAATATAATAAGAAATTACTCTCAAGAAAATATATTATTTCATCATATAATAAAAAATTACAGCTAAGCATTTTAGTTTCAAGATAAAAGATATAAACTTAATTTTGAAGTTCAAACAACTAAGTTTCGTATATAATTATTTTATAAATTTGTACATTAAGAAGAATCAAACATAGATGAAGTTCCTTTTTTTAGATGAATATTTAACAAAAAAAGTTAATTTTACCTTAAATTTTTGAAAACAATGAGTGTTTATGTTATTATAATAACATTGGACCAGAATTATGTAAAAATTATAAATTAAAAAATCTATATTAAAATGTTCTTGCAGTAAATAGGGATTTTTTAATTGTAAGTCAATGAGTAATGTTACTAATTAAGTTTTAAGCTAGTGATAAAACAATTATTTCTATTTTAGAGGTACTTAGAGATTTCTAAATGCTTAAACAAAAAATAGACACTTATGTATTGAAAATTTCAATGGCTACCAACAAAACCCTCTTATATGTTTTTTTTTAATTATATATATACATCTCTTCTATTTACGATTTTTCACTATATTAAATAAATAAAAATATTTAAGAAAGATATAATTATATTAGTAGTCAAAAGTTTATCAGTACATGAATAGATTACATATGTATTTTTCATGTATACAATATTAAATATTACTGTGGGTATTTTTTTTAGATTTACATTATTTTTATACATGTATTTTTGTACTATTGAAAGATAAAATGTAATCTAAATTTCTTTTTGAAACACTTATGTAACTGCTGAATACATTGACTGTTACATTTCTGAAAACATATCTTCAATATTTCTTGCATTTGAAGTGAAACTGCATTTTAAATTTACTTTTGAAATGTTCTTGCATCTTATATCTCTTATCTATTAACTAACTCAGATAACTGAATTTTATGTACTCCTTTAAAATGATGTTGGCTGGAACTATAAAACGTTTTTTTTAAAAAAATTATTCTAATTTATTATGAATTTATTTGTGATGTAACAATTTTTATTTTTCGACATCTTTCTTTTGTAGGTGATTTTTTCATATTTAAAGATGTTACATTCAGGCAATGTGTCATCTAGATTAATATCATGCAAAGCTTTAGAAGTACTCCAGGTAAGTTTTTTATATAAAAAATACACATTTGAATGCTTTCCTATTGATTTATTACAATTATGTAAGTTTTAACTAGTATATAAAATGTATTTTATTTATTTTAGTATGATTTTAATTGCCAATGTCTCAATAGATCTTGTTTTTGATATTAACACATGATCATAAATTTTGTAATTGTATGTTCTTAGTCTTTCAGTTTGTGAATTACATGCCAATGTGTGATTATCAAAGTAATTCATCATTGCTTATGGTTATATACTGTTATATTGTTTTTTTAAAAAAACTTTTGAACTTGATGATAAATCTTTTAATTTTGAAGAAATGAAATCTTTCTCTCAAAGCTTTAGAAGACTAACTTCTGATATATATTTTAGGAAACTTTTTATGTGCTTTTCTGTTGTAAGTTTTATGAATAAGATATATTCATGTTAATACGTTCTAAAATAGCTTTTTTTGGTAAATGAAAGTACTTTCATAAATGAGAATTAAAAAGAAGTGTTTCTTTTTTTAAATACAAATAGGAATTATCTTTCTTCTCATGAAGTGCTTTAAAAATAATGAATTTTCCTTTAGATCAAGCATACCAAACTGGTGAAAAGTTTTATATTTTTAAAAATATTTTCAATTGTTGATATTCTCTTAATTTATATAAAATAATTTTTCTTGTTATGTGTGTGGTATTTAATAATTGTTTTTTTCTGATTGCTTGGCTTTATCTATTAAAATCCTTGAGGCTTTATTTATGTATTTAAATAAAAAACACCAAAATTAAGAATTCAAAGAAAAGATTTTATAAAATATTTGAATGAAGAAAATAATAAAATATTTTAATAGTGAATGTAGTTTTTTTGAATGATAAAAGTTTCAGTTTATGTATGATTTTTATGTAAATAAATTGTCAATGATGTAAACATATTACAATACAGTTTTGATGTATAGTAACATTTTTTATTATAATTCTATAAGTGTTGGGTATTTTTCATTTGCGTATACGTATTGGGGCTTAGTGTAACATTAATGAGCTTTTTCTGTGAAAAATCAATTTAAGTATTTTTAATTATATTTTCAAATCATCTTCAAAATTTGAAGATTGGCATGCTAATGTTTATCTGTAATTTATTTATTATTTATTTAGGCAAAACACTGTGTTGATCAACTTGCTTATGTAGCTGACAAAGATATTGATGCTAGTGTGCGTGAAGCTGCTAGCTATGCTTTGAAATCTTTTGGTAAGCATTATTGATAAAGAATTTTTTTTATTACATTGGGAAACCAAACTCATTCAGCTATAACTTGAAAATTTATGCTGGTTTTACTGCATAAATAAAAAAATTGGAAAGTATTAATATTAAAACACATATTGTTAAGATACTTATTATGGGGCAATCATATCAAAGTGGGGTTA
Source organism: Trichonephila clavata (assembly GCA_019973975.1). NCBI lineage: Eukaryota > Metazoa > Arthropoda > Arachnida > Araneae > Nephilidae > Trichonephila > Trichonephila clavata. Next base: position 328,329 of record BMAO01001474.1, on the reverse strand, counting down.
AGTTAACAATGGTGGATTGCTTATCGCCCGTGGTGATGTTCAATGATCTTCTATCTGGCATAAAACTTTAATTAATGTCTATTGATGTAATACGATGGTTTAATGTGCAATATGGAAGTTAGATATATTCACTAATCGACTGTTCTTGATATGGGACTTTTTAGATATGCTCAAATTCTGTTTCTTACCAATTCTTGATCAATATCCTAACTTATTTCTTTCAGTTTGTCTTATTAATGATTACTATTAATTTTCTTGTTATAATAAAAGATGCAAGAATTATAAATTAAGCTAGCACATGAACATTTCTCTCATTGTATAAAACAATATATATATATTTCTATACTTAAGGTTCTTTCTCTTTACACTTTATGTGCAATTTTAATGATGCTATGAAAATTTTAAACTTTGTTTTAAAGATAAGTTTTAATTTTAAACGAAATATATATCTAATTCACATAGAAGTTATTGGGAACTTGTAAGTGGTTTCTCTGTATTCAAGATAAAAAAAAAATTCAGTTTCATATTTAAATTGCATATGTAAAGGCATTTTATCTCTGATTGGCTTTTCTATGGTACCAATAGTATAAACACTTCAAAAATGAAGAAAAATATGTATTTTGTTTGATTAAGGTGCATTTAATGTTTGAGTGTCTAAAAAATATTTACATTATATTCTGATAACTCTTATTTCACAGTAGAGATAACTCTCAAAATAACTAATAATAATTAATATAAATAGTAAGTAAATAAACTCATTGCACAACTTGATACACTTTGGATTTGACACAATATATTGTATGAGAACTGAATGCCATTAAGTACCAATCAATTTGCTTGACTCGCAAATTACTTATATTAGTCACTTTGAGTATTATATAAAACAATTTCAATAACCTTCTAACTGTATCTCGTAAACAGTAAATAGTATACCATGGGATGCAAAAACAAGGGATCAATTTTGGAAACTTCATAATATCATTGAGGGTGATTGTTGCTGTTCTCTATCTATATCAAACACACTTTTAATAAGTCCCTTTTATTGTGCAATATTGTTACAAAAACATATGCTTCCTCTTGCAACCTCACAATTCTACCTCCTTGCTGTTTCACTCATACACTTCTCCACTTTATGGGAGATACATTTGTATAACTCGAATGTTGAAATAGTGCCATGTATTTCCTAAACAAATGAGATAAATCAAACATGAAATACATCACTTGCTGATGTTCACGAAGAGAATTTTCCATGGTTTTGATGAAATTTTGTTTTTGAACATTGTCAAATAACCCAAATGATTGTCACTTCTAATAATTTTATACTTTTGTCTTTTATAATTTTTCTTTATGTATTTTTGAATTTATAATTTAGTAATTTTTTTATTTACCTTTAATACTGTTACTTTTCTTGTTTTAAAAACTTCAATGTGTACGCTATATTCTGCATGCATTGCTCAAAGATAAAAATTTCAGTTTTTTGTGTTATGTTTTAATATTGAAAAGAGATGATTCGAATTTTGAGGGAAAACGATTTTTGCTGAAAAAGTTAGAAGTATTCCTACATTTTCCTCTTAATTTGCTACCATGCATAATTAGGTATATTTTTACTTAGTAATTTCTTTTCTACTTCAGTGTATTCTTACAAAATTACTTGTTAAAATGTATTTTTTATTAAGAATTTAACATTTTGAAATAAAGTTTTAATGTAATATGTATTGTTTTGACATTCGAATTTTTTTCGTTTTTTTAATAGATGAATCAATGACATCTGAAAAAACATGATTTTAGCAGCATATTTTGCAGAAACAATATTTCAAGCCAAATACAAAAATCATTCCCAAAGAAAACTGCAGTATATGCTGAAAACTAGTGTTAGAAACAAAGTCAACTTGAACTGCATTTCAGAGCTTATGTTTCTGCATGAATTCAGATTAATGATATTTTTAAATTAAACCAAAGATACATTTCATTTTTTACAATCATTTTCTATTATGTGAATATATATCTTGTAAATAATGTAGCATCTGCTTGACATTTGATTTCCTTTAATTTTATTTTTTGTTCTAGTATACTATTTTCAATGACAAAGTTGGTGCTTATTTAAAATATTTATATAACAACTCATCTGAGTTTTTGCTTTCATCTGTTACCAATATTTACTATAGACATTATAAAATTTTTTACATTTTATATAACTTACTTGATTTAAGTCTAGTGCCATAAAAATTACTATTTGATTGATATGGAATGTTTATCTACTTATGGCATTTTCTGAGATTTTCAGGGCTTAATTATTGTTTAGTAGCAATCTTATAACTTTTATTACACATTGATACATCCCCCCCCCCCCCCCCAGAAAAATCAAATTCTATGATTACTCTTATAATTTGTTCAGGAAGAAATACCTTCAAACTTTAAATACTGAATGTGCAATATTTTTAAATTTGGCATTCATGATTTGTCACTACTAGATATATATTCATTTCAGACTGAGATTAAGAAAGCAATTCTAAAAGCAGATGTACTTGATAACAGTTCATTATTTTCTAGTTAATTTTATTTTTTGACTAGTTTTTTTGAATTGATTGCTGAGTGTGTTTCAGATTAACTCTTTACTAAGAATAAATATTTATAACAATTACATTAACATGAAAAGAATATGGTTGAAATAATCTGTTCAAGCAAATTTGCAATATAAATTAAGGGACTGAAACTTTTCTTATGTATGCATATTTTATTTCCCATTATTTTGAATTTTGGTTGTATGTTTTCAATTTTTTCATACCGCACATATTTCATTGAAAAAAAATCTTATTTATAATTTTTTAGTAATTTAATTATAAAGTTCCATTTGTAAAATTAAAAAAAAACCCTTTATTATTTAAAATTTAATAACGTTTAGCTTAATTTTTTTAAATGGGTTGTATATTAAAAAATGATTTTAGTGTGGATATTAAATTGAAATAAAAGAGAAGTATTAATTAAACCATGGTTAGTACATTATAAATTGATGATTGCATTTTTCATGACGATTAATTAGTACATTTTGACGATCATTGCGTGTGATTTAGTACATGCAGATTGTTACAAGCTAGAAATTAAAATTTTGACATAAAATGTGTTTAATCTGCTTCTAAACATGTTTATCTGTGGGAGGATTTTCTAAGAATTCCTCTTTTGTTATAAATTACTCAAGTGTAATACATTGCACCACAATAGTTAAGACACTAGTTGAAGTAACACAGTGTCTGGGATATACTAATAGCAATAGCACTACTTTTTTTGCAGAATGTTATAAAATTAGACTACAAGCTATACAAATCACTTGGGGATCAAAGAAAGAAATAATTGGTGTAAAAGCAAAGCTTTTTTTTTGTAGTATAAGTAAAAGAAATTTAGTTGCAGATATATGTGAAACAATTCTCAATATAATCTAAGATTTCTATAAATTTTTTGACATAGTAATTCTAAATATAATTGAAATTATAGCCACATGCTTTCTAAACCTGAATTTTGCTTTTTGCACAAAACCTTTTTACAGTTTTGTTTTTTATATTCAAGTGTTTGAAAAATAATTTTCAGAAGTATTTGATAATTCTTATTGTTCTTAATTCGTTGTTTTAAAAAGAAAATATAAGAATGAATTCATTGTCTATAAATGTTTGTGGTGTAAATTATTATATGTATTCATTGTATTGGATCAAACTTCATATTAATAAGATATAAAGTTTTACACAAAAAATATTTCCTGTGAATTTTCATGTGTAGGATTATTTGTTTGTTTTGTTTATTTAATAATGCATCGGATTTGTTAAAAAATGTTGGCAACTAAAGAATTATGCATTTGTGCTTTTTTAATATATTTCTTCTCTATTTTAATGCTCCCTTTATATTACGAGTTGCATGAGCTTGTAAAATATCTGTTACTTTAATTCTTATGTACATGTTTGTTATTTGAATTCAATTTGATTTATGTTCCTAAAAATTAAAAACTTGATCTCTTTGAATTTTCTTGTATTAATAACTAAGATTCAGTTAAAAAATTCTTGTGTATGGTGATTGATTATTTTTAAAATTGTTATTGTAGAAGGACTATAATTTCATATTTTGAGAATCTCTGCACTTTTTTATAATCTAATATAACTTGTGTCAATGTTGGATATAAATATATATGTATATTGATTTTAGAGTTACATGTAGGTACAAACTTAGATTTTCAGTCTTTAAAAAATGAATTGATATTTTTTGTTTCATTTTTTAAAAATTTATGAATTTGTGTGTGAAAAATAATACAAAGTATATGATGATCTGTAATTGATATTACTATGCAGCTACAAATGATGTTTATTTATTTTAATATTGACTGCTTTTTCATTTTTACTTTGGAAGAAGTATTTGATTTATATCATTAGATTTGTTTTGCTTTTTATTAATATAATTATGGCCTTAAAACTACTCATTGTGTGAAAAAAAATACTCATGCATTATGAGTGTTTGTATACCAACACACACATAAATGTAGACACTGTGACTTTTGAACTAGAGCTATGAAGCAAATGAGGTAACTAGCTTTATATATTGTGTATCAATTTGTTGTTAGTGTTATTTTTATATTCTCAGTTGCCATAATGGAAACCAAAGATATTTTATCATCAGTTTTGAAATATATTTTTGTGATAAGTTCAATATCATAGTTTTACTCTGTTGTAATTTTTTCTGCTGTTTCATTTGTATTTTTTTAAGGATATATTATTGTTGGAAGTCATTTTTTCTTATTTTATGCAGCTGGACGAATAAAGTGTAAGTTATAAATATAAATTGAGTAGTCATTATTAAACTTCTCTAAATATATCGACTCAAAATTATGTTAACTGCATAAGCTTTGATGACATTTAAGAATGCTTAATTTTTCCGAATGGAATTAAAATTATTCTTTAAGAATTTATTTAAAGTACTAAATCTCATATATGAAATTGAGTGTTGAAGGGGGAAAAAAACCTTGGTAATTTTTACATTGTCATTATTTTATGGATATTTCTTCTGTTTACTCTGATTTGCATTTACTTTTTCATGATGGAAATAATATTGTGTAATATTTTAATGTAACATTTTATCACATTTTTATGATGTGAAGAAATGAAGTCTGAAAAGAGTATTGCATAAACAATTTATTCTTTCATGATATAATAATATGAAACATTAAAGGCAAAATAAATGTGATTTTATCATTACTGATAATATTCGTGGTAATAAACTTTTATTTACCATTCTAATTTATAAACATTTCAATCTATTGAAAATCTCACTTAAAACCACAATGGCCAGCTGTTTTTTTATAAGCATAAACTGTGAGGGCATTTGAATTTATAAAATTGTCAATACAAATTGTTTTATTGAATGCAAAAAGAACCAAAGTTTGATATAATGAGTGACATTTTTCTAAGATGACGAATTTTAAGGAAATATGCTTTAATTTTTTATAAGAAATGTATTGAGAAAAATGTTGAATTTAAACGCTATTAAGAAAATCTCAAAGAAATTTATTTTGTAATTATTACAAAGGCCTCTTGTAGGAAAAGCAATGTTATAACTCATTTTCCTTTAATAAATACATTCTTTATCACATATATTTCTGTAAATTGAGTGTTGTGTTTTGTAGCAGGAAAGCTCTTGACTCTATGGCATACTCTAATAAACATTTTTTTTAAAGAAATGGTTGATAATATACTAAAGTCTGATAAATCTTTCAAAATTACAGTCAAATTGTTACAAATTTGCGGGGGTGTAAAATAGCCGACGGCTCCAAGTAATTGAATAATTAACTTAATGAATAAGGATAAACAAATGACTATATGATGACTAATTGATGTATTACACAAATAAATAATTAAAAAGATTATTTACAGTAATTGAAAAATGCACTCTTTATAAACAAGTTTTATAGTTCTCCAGAAATGGTTATCTAGAACAGATCCACTAGCAGGAACTCAGGCACAGATAGTCTCTCTATCTTTTTGAAGACAAATAAGGAGATTCTGAACTCCACTGAACTTTATATAGCCTCATATATTTTTCTAGAAGGGTCGATGCCAGTGACTTCTCAAAGGTTCCTTACCAACATTTTTTGTCATCGAAGATGATAAAGTCGCCAATCTGACAACCCTCACATCTTTTAGGGCTACTATAATCTTATTCAAGTTAATGCAGGGAAGTGTACTTCGCCTTTGAAACTATTTTTCCCACAAACAATATATCATTGCGGAGAAGAGAACATATTTGATGTGTGTTTCAACATCAATAAAAGAGCTAAAAATAGATTGAAAGCTTTAATTCATTCAGCTAAATTTTCAAAAGCTATTACATTTTAGATCAGGCGTTTTTTATGGGATATTATAGTTGGAATATATATATAATATATTTAATACCAGGTGAACGTATTTCAAAATAATGTCTGTGTTAAATGGTTATATTTTAATACATTAAAAATAAATAAATTCTGGTATTCATACTGGTGAATTCAGATACTTAACGCAGAGTTGATTTCAATTAAGATAATAACAAAGCTTTTGAGTCATGTGTAATGAGGCAAATATGTGCAATAACATATGAGGAAAATGCAAAAGATGAGTTATCAAAACCACTTTTCTGAGTAAAAAAAGGTTGCTTACTTTAAAAATGAAAATTTAATCGATTGATTGCTTATTAATATCGCACTTCAAAGCAATACTAGAGCTAAAATATTTTAACAAAACGAATTCGTGAAGTTAATTTATTATTTGATCAAATTTGACTATTACAACAATATAAATTAAAAAAATTGCTTAGCACAATTTTTTGAAAAATAATTAAATACATTGAAAACCATTGAGTGGAATAAGAGCTAATTGCTGCTCTACAGTGGCATGTTACTTTTATGTGGGAGGGGTTTACATATTAAAAACTATGTAGTGGAAAATGGCGAGGTGTAATCTTTATGCCAACAATTAAACTCTCTTGGTGTATGGGTGGGGTTTCAACCTCCAAAACTTCTTCTTTGTGGGCACCACTATTAAACTATAGATCTTTGTTATGTGTTTAAAGCTCTAAAGCATTGATTCCCAAAGTGGTCTATATTGACCTGCAAGAGGTTCACGTTAGCGAAAAAATAAATTGGGAGTCCATGATAGTGGCTGTCATTAAACCAAGTCGTGATTTTAATTTTAAGAGAATATTTTAATCGCAAACTAGATTCAAACCTATTTCACAGATTTATTTAATTTAGTGAGGTAACTTTGAAGTTACAAGAGGACAGCATAAATTTTATTTAAACAAGGACCATCATATTTCAGCGTTTCTTTCCAGAATTAAGCTAAAGGAGTATAATGTTGGACGTCACGAATTTCCCAGTTTCTTGGACACAGGCAATATGCCAGGAAAATGACGCTTTAACAAACGTTCAACTTTTAAGAGCTCTTTATTCAGATTTTGAAAGTATGTTTGAGAAGGCTTTGAATATATATATATATATGATAATTTTTTTTACCACAGAAGGCAATGAATTCACATGGTCACATTGAAAAAAAAAATGTCACATTTCATGAGGAAGTGAACGGAATAGGCAGTAACGGAGATTTTAAAGTAAAGTTTAGAAAAGGATGTCATCAATTTTGGCTTTAAAAGACATACCAGTTACTTATCTCGAATTATGGGGTATTCGTAGAAAGATTTTAATTGCTTTTCCTTGTGAGAAGGAGTTACAGCGCGGTTGCCAATCTCAAAAATAAAAAGATTGGACTCGACTAACTGAAGAGATGTAGGATTAAATCTAACAAGATTGATGTCAAATGATGAAAATTTGTTATTGAAGCACCAGATTCATTCCTCACATTGTAAACAGTTGTTTGGTGATCAGTTATTTTATATTTTAATCAATTTAATTAACATTTATTTCTAAAGTTTTAAACACTATACTTTGCTACAATTAGAAATTTAGATCTTTTAAAGTAAGCAGCTTTATACCAGCTGTCAAAAAGACATTTAAGTTGATAAATTTCCAAAAATTCAATATTAAAAGTAAGCAGAGGTCTTGCCAAAAAAAAAAAAAAAAACAGCTCAAGGGGTCTTTGAGATAAAAAAATTTGGGAACCACTGTTCTAATGCAATGCTATGGACTATCGGAAAGGAAGGGATCAACTAAAGTGCAGTCTTTCTCATTTGATGATGGTTCAAAATTATGAAGCTCTTGATGTATCGGCACTAATTATAATTAAAACATAAAAAACAAATAATGTTAACACACGTTTCAATTAGATTATAAAGTGCTGCTTCTTTAGGAAGAAATAGTTTTGCCAAATAATTGGCCTAGATGCAATTAAAATTTTATCATAATCAACCCAGCACATTTTTAGCTAAAACAATATTTCTTAAGAAAAGCTGTGCGTGTAATTATGCTATTCATTTTTTCATACTAAGGGAGGGAAAAGGAGATACAGTAGCTGATAAGTTAGTACAAAAGTGATAACTTTGAGTATTTCTATTTTCAAACTGCTTACGGTTGATATTCTGCTTTCTTAAGAAACTTGTCTGAGATTGCATTTTTTCGTATCAAGTTTACAGTTTTCTTCAAATACCTTAGAATGTGAAATCAGATTCCATAAAGAATCTAAGTGTAAGACATGGAAATTGAAGAAAAGTAGCTGAATCTGTTATATTTATAATAAATTGATAATTTTTTGCTGGTTTTTATTTCTTGCATAAACACCGAATTTAAGTATTTTTTTTTTAAAAATTAGTACTCAAAACCCCTTTGCTGATATTTTGAAAGTCTGTTTACTTTTGGATTGATGCAATAGGAATTTTTTTCTTCATGTTTCATATTTGGCGTTCAAAATTTAAAGGGAAATAATTTTTAGAGCCGAAGGAAATTTAAAGACATTTTATTATACATAAATGCCGAAGGATGAAAGGCATTTAGCAGAATAAATAAATATATAAATAAAATAATATGTGTATTATTTCACTGGTGAAAACTGATCAAATTAGTTTTTTGAAATCTTATTTTAATCAAAATGTTTTGAGCCCAAATATTCATTTCGTGTCTATTGTATTGGAACCACTGACGATTTTTATAACTTTCTGGGAATGGAGTTAAGAAGTGAAGGTTTTTATTTTAATTGTTTTTTCCCCAGAGATATTCATTGATGTTCGTTTGACTTCCTTATCATGATCCATTAATTATATAGTAATTGCTTGAATTAAAGTTTCTTTTTTGTATTTAAAAGGAATTACTTATTTTCAATTTCTATTCGTATATTTTCACTGTAAAATTCTTTTCAGAGAAATCACCATAGCTTTTATTTTATTTTTTAGATTGAGCGTTATTGTCCATACAAAAATAAATTTATAGCCATCCTTCTGAAAACCTTACACCGGGGGTCATTCCCTCACTGAAATACACTTAGCTTTTTCCACTCATCCAACATCACACCAGCGTAGACCATAACATCACCACCCACACAGTGGTCCATTGCTTTCATGATGTTTGAGGAATGATACCGGTTCTCTCCCTCTTTTCATATGTAGAATCAGTATTCTGACTGAATCTCGACTCATCAGTGAAGAGAACGTGGGATTACGGCTTCCGTATCCAAAAATCATAATCTCTACATCATGTCCTGGAAGGAGTGGGTTGCAGACCCCCATAGGTCTTTTGTCATAAAGTTCTACCTGATTAAGCTTTCGGTATATTGTATATCTCAAAACTGAAGTACCAGAAGCAGCGAAGGGTTCATTTGCGAGCTGATTAACTGTTATTCCTTTTGCGCATTGTATTTAAAACCGAGAGTTGCAGCCATATTAGCTTGTGGTGGTTCATGACATGTCAGTATGCAGGTGTGATATGTGAGAATGAAATTTGGTGAACAATGCAATTAATGAATAATCTCACAGAGGGTTAGTTCATCAATCTGATGTATTTCTCTTCTATCATAGATTTGGGATAATAACAACAAAGCTGTCTTCCAAAATTCTTCTCAAGTAGATATGGACGAAGTTAATTTATTATGTCAAGGTCTATGAAAATTTAGCATCAATTTTTTATTGGACCTGTGTGTGTGTGTGTTTCTAAACCAAGTATTATAATAATTAACTCCAAGCAAGAAAGAGAGGCTATAGACCTATTGAAAAAACTATTCTGTCTCGTCGATTACAACTCAATGCCCTTAACAAATTTTATGAAAATTCCTGGGAATAAGAAGCTAACAAGTCATAGAATATCAGGAGCAAACAAAAAAATCCTCTTCTAAAAAAATTTTTTTTTTCATGATGCGACACTAGAACTTGTAACACTCAAATTCGACATGTCTTGAATTGCTAAGGTCATCCTATTTATTGTGTTCGTCTACTTTTCATGAGCTGATCAGTATTCAGTGGTACCGTGAAGATACCGTTTTTCTTCCAAAACATTTTTTAGAGTTATAGCTGTCATAGGAAATAGCACAGTTCACACTTTATATAATCAAGACATATGAATCCATTCCTTTCTCAATATGACCTCTGTAAAGATGTTCTTGTTAACTTTTCTTGAAATTTCTGAACTATTTGTAAGAGAGCAATTGCTTTCGTGTGGACATTTTGTACATTTTTAGCGAACTCTTACTGTCATCTGTCAACTTTTCTCACTGGAGTATAACTTTACGTAAGCAGATACTGTGTATATCCTCTGATAATGCCTACTGTATTTTCTGTGACACATCATGCTTCCTTATTCATTGAAAGACATAAAAATATTTAGGAGTACAACACGCTAATTTGAGGACTATGGAGTTCCCCTTGTTTATATAATCTTCCTGCTGTACAGATTTCATTTCCTCCACTGTGTGAAAAATTAGATTAATATGCAACAATAAATTTGTAAAATATTATACTTATAATGGAATTTCATGAAAAGAAAGACTTTGCGAAATTTATTCAATACAAAGATTTTCAACTGAAAACTTTTTTATTATTAATTTATATTAACTTTTATTTTTAATTAATTTTAACTCTGAATTTTTTTCATTTTCCTAAATTATCCCTTTAATAACGTTTTAAATAGTGTTTTGACGATTATGAAAATTCAATTAAAAACACTTTTTTAAATACTTTTTTGAAAAAAAAAGTTGTGCGCAGAGCAAGACTAAATGTTTAATACAGTTTCCTAGACTGGCTGGAAAATATGTTTGATGAAACATTTTAAATAATTCTATAAGTGTAATGCTTTGTGGAAGAAATTCAATTTCATCACTTGAATATGTTTGCTCATATTTCAAATGCTATGCAAAATGCTCTGTACAGGTCAAACTTTCAAATACAAAATAAGTTCAAGCGATTTTTCCCCCGGAAAAAGAATATTATCTTCAAGAGATCAACAGACATCTATAAACATATCATCGGGAGCAAGTAAAAAAATGATCAAATAATGAGGAAAGTGGAATTCTAGAAGATACAAACCCTTATCTTATATGAGTCGACTGTATTGAGCTGCTTGAAAAATGATGTTTCTGAAAAAAAAGAGCCAACCTCTTCTGGAGCTATTTTTTTAAATGTAGTCTAAGTTCATAGTTCAGATTTGTATAAAAACAGCAATTTTGATTAGAAAAATCTTTTTAGGTTATACATATAGTTTTTACTTTATAGTTGTTAACAATAAAGTTATTTCGGAAGTTGAGATATTTGATACATATGTACAAACCCAAATTATCATGGGTAATTAATTATGTTGTTTAAGCAATAAAAATGTAAAATCCATCTACTACTGCTTTTCTGCTGAATTAGCATGCCTCTTTTGTTCGTTGTATGATGTTCATAAAGCTTTCTGTTTAACTCTTTCATTTTATAATATAACCGAATGGCTGTGATAGCTGAGTGGTTATGGTCGTGGATGGATGATCGAGACGCATGGGTTTGAATTCTGGTGCCGTTTAAGACCTGCCATGTGGAAGGGTTGATGCACGTTAAATCTGTCGAGGTTGGAAATCTTCGTGTTGGTTTAAGAGGGGGGGGGGGTTATGAAGTGGGGGGGGGCAGTTCAAGTGTCATCTCAGTCTCCAGTGGCGTAACATACATCCTCGCATCGCAGGGGGCGGGCAGGATTAGAATCAGGATAATAGTCAGGTACTCAATTACCTACGCATTTGAGTACCTGAGTTCCAAATATCTGACTTTGCAGGGGTTCCTAATATTCTCTGTAACACCACTGTCAGTTACTTGACCTCTGCTCAAAATTACGAGGTCCGGTGCAAATAGCCCTAGAGTAGATTATGAAGTGGGGGGCCAGTTCAAGTGTCATCTCAGTCTCCAGTGGCGTAACATACACCCTCGCATCGCAGGGGGCGGGCAGGATTAGAATCAGGATAATAGTCAGGTACTCAAGTACCTACGCATTTGAGTACCTGAGTTCCAAATATCTCTGACTTTGCAGGGGTTCCTAATATTCTCTGTAACACCACTGTCAGTTACTTGACCTCTGCTCAAAATTACGAGGTCCGGTGCAAATAGCCCTAGAGTAGATTTTAAGGGTAACGTTAAGAAGCAATATAAAAGTAAATATATAATGAAACTGAATTTTTATAAATTTATTATGTCTTCAAACTGTTGAATTAACTCTCCATTGTTGAATTATGTTAGCAAATTTAGATGAGGTTCAACAACAATAAAATATATTACTACCTGTTAGAACCATTTAAGTTATGTTTATGTATATTATTATAGGTTATTGATATAGTAGAGTAATATGTATAATAACACGCAAAACAGAAAGTTGTATATATTTGTAAATGTTTGAAAAAATGGCAAATTTTAACAGTTTTATCAGTTAAAAGTTTGGCAAATAATGCTCGAATTTTGAAATTCCTAAAAAAATAATTACCAAATATGATAAATATTCATATAATAGACTATAATGTATATCAAGAGTCGGTAACCAGTGGCACGCGTGTTGCATGCGGTACAATTCTTAGTTGCACTCTGCACTACTCTACAAATATGTCATTTTTTGAAGTTGATAAATTTGTAATGAACTTTAACCCATAAACATCTTCAGAACCATGGTCATTTAGGGAATTACGAAAAAATCTGAAAAATAACTTGAGATAAATTTACGGCTATTTTGTAAATTATTGAATGCCATTGCTCAGGAGATTTAATTTTTTGAAAAGAGAAAACTACATGTAGTCTGCTTTCCGCTTTTGGTTCTACACATTTGAGTAAAAAAGTCTTTTCTCATATAAAAAACATTTCAAATCCGCAAAGAAATTGTTTAACAACTGAATGCTCAAAATCGTGTCAAATGGAAAGTCACAAATTATACCCCTGATTTTGCGATATGAAAGTAGAGCAGTGCAGACTCTAGGTTCACATAAAATTTTTTATTTGTCTTTTTATTTAACTGCACTGCTGGCCACCGTAAATGCAACACCCTGAAGGAAGCACGCAAATAACATGAAATTTACAACACGCATTAGCGGAGGTGAGATATGCAAATGATTAGAATTTCTGCGCAGACACACATCACGCACGCCTGTGGCGCCACCTCAAAGCGCTATTTAAGGCTTGGAGATTTCGACGATTTCAAGTTCGGCAATTGTGTTTTTCTTGTGGTCTTTTTCAAAAAACGATCCGTTATTTCTCGTAGAAAACAGGAATCAGCTTTTGATCAAGTACTCGAGTTCGACAGAGGAAGGATAGTGGCCTACCCAGAGTGTGGATTATCTTTTAGGGAAATCGGTAGTCGTGTTGGACGAAACCAAACAACTGTAATGCGTATATGTGACCGTTGGATGCAGGAGGGTACGACGGATCGACGTGGTCGATCGCATCCACCTCAGTGCACCACTTCACTTGAGGACAGGCAAATTGTGCGCATGGCAGTACGGATCGCTCAGTCACATCACGAACCATAGCACAGCACATTGAGTCTGTAACGCATCATTCAGTGTCTGCGCGTACCATTCGACGCCGTTTACAGCAGAGTGGTCTGCCCGCAAGACGTCCATTGCTTGGTCTAACCTTGAAGTAGAACCACAGATGTCTCCGCTGCCAATGGTGCGATGAAAGAAGGATGTGGGTGGCAGAATGGAATGAAGTTGTCTTTACTGACGAGTCACGCATCTGTCTGCAACCCCACGATGGTCGGATTCGAGTCTGGAGACACCGTGGAGAGAGGATGCTGAACAGCTGCGTTATGCACCGCCACACTGGTCCTGCATAGGGTATTATGGTATGGGGTGGTATTGGATATCACTCTCACACTCCTCTAGTACGCATTGCCGGTACTTTAAACAGCCAGCGCTACATCTCCGAGGTGTTGGAGCCGGTTGTCCTTCCTTACCTTCAGGGCTTGGCCACAGCCATATTTCAACAGGATAATGCGCAACCACAAGTGGCACGCATTGTCCAAAGGTTCTTCGTCAATCACCAGATTGAATTGCTTCCCTGGCCGGCTCGCTCTCCGGATCTTTCATCGATAGAAAACATGTGGTCCATGGTTGCTCAACGATTGACCCAGATTACACCCCCAGCTGCCACACCAGATCTACTTTGCTGGTAGGTAGGAAGCTGCTTGGTCTGCTGTACCCCAAGAACACATCCAAAGTCTCTTTGAATCAATGCCGAGGCGTGTGACAGCGGTGATCTCCAACAATGGCGGCTACTTTGTCTACTGATTCTGTCAGGGAACCACACTTCACAGAAGTCTATAAATTTAATCATTTGATACTTGGTCAACATGTTATCTACAAAATAAATTTTGTTGTGCTATCTCTTGTCTTTTTTGGTGTTGCATTTACGGGGGCCAACAAAGTATAATGAAGGGAAATACTTATATTTTATATGTTGTCTATTACTTATTTTAAAAACTATGTTTAAAAATGCATAATCTATGTACAATTTAAATTTTTTAGATATTTTTGCTGAAGAAATAGTTATATTTTAGCCTGCTTATATTTATGCTAAGAAATATCTCTAAATGAGGCAAACTTAATATATAATAAAACTGTAAATCTATATTATTGATATCTGTTCTCTAACTCTCCACGTGTTATCGTGGGAATCGAATGGTTTCAAAATGTCCTACTGTGTGGCCCTCTGAATCATTTTGGTAGATTGGTTTGTCACGTCACAGCTAAAAGGTTGCCGACCCCTAATATATATGATGTAATACTTTTAACATTTAAATTCTTATAAGAGATTGATTCTAAAACTGAACAGAAAATTAAAACACTAAGAATTTTTAGGAAGTATAAAACGCTCAAGAGAGATGCAAAACAGATACAAATTGAAACAGTTATATCTTAACATTTCATAAGCAATTTAATGCCTATACTGCATACATGCTAAAAGCATTCGAATGTTAATAGAAACAAATGCTAGATATTTTTAATTTGTTTTAATGAAAAGTTAAAGACTGTGCTTTTCTTCTTTATAAAGTTTAGAAAAAGTAATGGAAACTAACACGTTACTTCCTTTTGTTGAAGTTTTTGTACATTTATTTCATTTTTTTGTTATTTATGAGCTGTGAGAATTTTACGGGAAAGATGGAATGTTCTAAGTATAAAATTACTACTAGTAAAAGGTATTTAGTTACTATTCAAAATAAAAAAAAAGAGTTTTCAGACTTGCCTTTTTGAATTTATTCTTTTAAACTAATATTAGAAAATTTTATTATTATAACTCTATTAACTAATATAAGTTTTAATTCATATCCCCATATTAAAGTTACAATAAAATCCTACCGAAATAATAATAAAGTTGTATCGTGTAAGAGTTAATGTACTCTTACATTAAGTAATACATTTTTGCATTTATTAAACCATTTTCAAAATAAAGTTTTTTTAAATATATGAAGATGCGAATATGCTAATCTCTAAAAAAATTAAAAATAAACATATTTAAAATTTATGTTTAGAAAAATATTAAAGTTTTTATTTACAATGCTTCGAAACTTTAGTTTTACTTTATGAAAACGTGCTACACCTTACAATTTCATAGTAAACTCATGCATTTTTGTATAAAAAAAACTTTTTCGCAAACTTTCTTGGGAATGCGGTTTCTTTTAGAAGAATTTGTATATATAATATATATACATGGACTCTTTTTCATATAAATACATCACCACAAGGCCGATAATTTTTTTGACTTGATAAGAGAGATTATTTCATTCAATCAGAACATTAAAATCAATCAAAGGAGATGACATGAGTATGACTCTCGGGTTCACAGACTGCTATAAATATTGAGCTGGCTAGTAAACAATTTTACCCTAGATGTCAATTTAGATATTTCTAAATGTTATTTTCCAAGTTTTTTAGAAATAATGAGGTGAACTAAAACTTGGATTTTCAGTGTCCGTGAACGAGGGAAAAAATACCAAAATTCCCCCATTTAAAATATTATTATAGAATTTGTATATGGACAAATAGTTTTTTACAATAAACTTTTTGCCAGGTGTTTACAAGTTGGTTGTGAACTAGGTGAACGTTTGATTACAGGGATTTTTATTACAAATATGTTTTGTGATGACCTTGTTCCTGATCTTATGTTTGTCCTCATTTTCGTTGTTTACTGCAAAATAATATACGATTATTGAGTGTGAAATCAAGGCTCAAAATATGAAAAGAGTGCTGACAGTAAAAAGTTTATAAAATTTTAAGATGAAAACTGAAGTAAAAAAAAAATGGTTGTATTATTTTGTACAAAATTTCTTTTAATAACTTTTAGTAAGTTGGATCAGAAAACTAGTTAAAATACATTTAGAAACAAGTACGTTTATGAAAAATAAGAAAGCTTATAATAAAGAATCAAAAATAGAATTTTTTAAAGACCTTTTTGATTCGTTAAAGAGAACTGAACAAATTTTGACTGAATTAAAAAACTTTTTTCATGAAAACTCCATATTTTCTTAAAACTCCTCTTTTTCCAGCATTCGAATCAACTTCTGTTATTTGAAAGATCCATTTGTTTTCACATTGGTTTATACGATTCATTCTACGTGATTAATGCCTAAAAAAATTTATTTCATATAAATCTGTTAGAGAGAGAGAGAGAGAGAGAGAGAGAAAGTGAAAAGACGGATAAAAAAAGGTTTTCATCAGAATAGCAATTTTGGGGAAAAAAGCCGGTCCTTTGATTTAGTTCAATATTGTGAAACAAGTTGCATTTCATTTCAGATACGTTGCTAATCTCCTAACAAAAACAATTACATTACACATTAAACTTCATCTTCTCTGGAAATCACATTCTTTTACTCTTCCTGTTACACACACTGGGCAATGAATTAGAAAACTTTGAGATTTGCATTTAAATGCATGCAAAGGATGAAGTATGCTTATATATTTTTATCACATGGGTTCCATGTGGTTAGAATGCTAGTATAAGTTAGATGTAAGAGTACTTTTCACGATGAATAAAGTAAAATGGGAAAAATGACATATCTTTCACCATTTCAAATAGGGCTTATTTTTGGTGCCCTTTTGGCAGGAGCTTCGATTTAGAAGACAACAAATCTCAATGGCTTCTCAAAAATAGCCACATCAAATGTTTTCAAAAGTTGAAATTAGAACCCACAATCCTTCTCTAAAAGACGTGTGATGGATCTATTCGCGTCATTTTTCTACTAATCCTCTTGGGGAAACTTTGGGGCTAGCATTCACATTAATTCACAGCCTTTCAAGAAGAAACCATGATATTTAAATTAGTTTGACTATATAAAGTCTATATAGGTTTTGTAGATGTAAGATAGAAGGAGCTGAGGAGCTGTTACGGTGTTACGTAAGTGTGAATATCAGAATATTTCATTCACAAACATAGCGCGAGTTAAGGAAGTAATTGCTAAGAGATTAAATTATTAGATTGGAAGATCTAAGATAGATGAAACTAGAATTAGTTATCGGTTCATTAGCGTTGTTCTCCTTATCTAGTTCACGTAGTCGGGTTTACTTAGAGTTATACATTGAGATTAGATAACGCTTTATATATCACTCCTAGGTTTCCTTTTGTTGTTTCACTTGTGATTGTTTAAGTGTGTTTAAAGATAAATAAATTAATTGTTATTATGGAAGTTGCTAGTGATGCTTTGTTTTCCCCCCACCTTTAGCTAGGCAAGACGGAGATAGAGGGGTGCCGATTAGGCCGACACCCCCACAGACGTAACTGCGGTTCGAGCACTGTTTTCCAAAAGCGTGATCGGCGTCTTCTCCGATGAATTGTACGGCAGAACAGGAACTCTATTGTACTTCAACTGACTCAAATCGTCAACCAACAGATTTCAACCCGAAACATGTGCTGAGAATTGCAGAGGGTAGGAATGCATAATCGGATGCCTGGGAGAAAATCACTCATTTCTGCCCCAGAATGCGAAAATTCGTTTGGAGTGGTGTCAGCAAAGAAGACACTGGACGCCTAAAGATTGGAAACGGGTAATGTGGTCGAATGAATCAAGCTACACTTTATTTTTCACTGATGGAAGACTTCGAATTTGACGAGAACCCCACAAAGCCATGAATCTATCTTGCCTTACTCGTACTGTGTAAGGGTCTGGGGAGAGTATCTTGATATGGGGCATGTGTTATGCTGTCATTGAAGTGGTGCCCAGATGTTTCTCGCGGGTAAGAAAACAGCCATAAAATACCTAGATATGCTGACAATTCAAGTGCATCCAGCAATGTTACATTTTTACCCTGATGGTGACGGATACTTCATGGACGATAATTCAACTATACATCGTGCCAGAAATGTTCAAAATAGGTTCGTATCTGATTTTCAACACCTTTCCAGGCCATCGCATTGACCGGTTATTAAAACTATGTAAAATGTGTGGGATATGGTAAAAAGACACATTTGAAAACACTCTCCTCTTCAAAATAACTTACAAGACCTAAAATGCTGCATAGTCAATGCACGGAATTCTCTGGACATAAATGCATTCCAGAAGCATATGGACTCGATGTCCAAGCGAATCACAACAGTTTTCCGTCTAAAAGGTGCTCTAATAAAATATTGATCTTGGGGTTCTAATTCATTGACCAATGTGTGTATTTAATGTAACTAAAATTAAGAGAGTTTGCATTCTATTCAAAATTTTTGCTTTGAGTTCAGCTACGATAAATTCATGCAATTTCGACACATGTAACTTTTTATATCTCTGAGACATCTCTCATACATATATTGATCACATTTCTTATTTTAAGCATAATTGCTTGTTGCAAAAAAAAAAAAAAAAAAAAAAAATACAGATGTATATATAAAGGAGTTTTACTAATTTAAAAAAAAAAATCTATTTAAATTCTCTTTTGCAAAATAAGGTTCCTTAAATTATATTGGAAATTAAATACCATGCATTCTTTTCACAGAGAAGTTGTTTTAAAACTTGTCGGACTTTGGAGGCTTAGCTAGTTTTTCGTGTCAAATAAAAATTTAAGCAACTCGTCTGTAAATTTGGTAATATTGCATAAATTATAACAAATTTTTTTTTACTTCAATGTCAATATATAAGAGAATAATTATCATTAAGTTTTACCAAATATCTACTCATAGTGTGAATTATATTTTACCAAACCTTTTCGTAGTAAACTGGTTTTCTGCAAAACGTATCAAATATTTTTCTATATTTAAAATGAATAATGGAATAAAAGTACATTTGTCTAAATAACTGTTCTTCGGGATGTGTGATGTTTATAATAAAACTAGGGCGAGTGATAGAAGCATAAATTACTCGTTTTCTTAAGTCATACTTTAAAAATGTATAATTATTATATTTTATTCGTATTTTTTGTGAGTCAATACATAAAGGATTACACATTTTGTAATTTATGAATATCGTTATTTGTGAAATTATAATTTTAAAATCATAAAAATAACTAATTATTAGATTTTTCAAAATTTTTATTCATGCCTGGTAATTTCTAGAATGACTGTTATAGTCCAGTTTTTTCAGGAAATTCCCGCCAAAGAAAAGAGGCCTAGAAATCAGAAGCCTTACTTCGAGATTAACACCTTATCGAGTCAATGAGTGGCCGGGTGTTGGTGATTTTAGATGACAAAAGATAGTCATTCTTCATATAAAATAGATTATCACAATGTACTGGGGCCTTTAAGTGTATATTGTGGCGTCGTGGACTGGTAGCGAGATAACGCGAACAGCTGGTTGATAGGATAAAATGAACTTTATTTTCTGGACAATACAATCATCTAGACTAATACCTATCAATATTAAATGAATTCAAATATAAGAGTCAGTTTATTTTTGATGAGCTGTTGTGCCACTATCGTCGCTCTTACTTCTCCGACGTCTCTGTCTACAGTCCGAAGGGCGCTCACCCCATAAGTCTCTTTAGCCCCACAAGATCAGGGATCAGGAACCGTCAGCGTTCCTCTCACTGCCCATCGCGTCCAGACTAACACGTAAAGAAGTTTTCCATCCTAGGGCGCTTGCCCCCCCCAATTTCCTTTCAGCTAGCTCAGGTAATATCAGTCGTTCGTCTTTTTTCACAGGATCTAGTCTCGTGAGTCGATCGCTTTCTTTCTCGAATCACCCCCTTTAAACCCCAGGAGTGGGTCAACTACACGCCCCTCGTCAACTCTCATTGGCAGGCCCCAAAGTTTTGCTCCTTGCATTTCAGCCTCAATAGCCCACCCCTGGTGCAGGCCGAACAATGGCTCTGGTCCCTCTCGAATGTTTCCCGCGACAAAGGCTTGTCCGACATCTGGTTCATGATTCACCTCACGCTATTTCCTCTTTGAAGTGACCTGCCACCGTCCGCCGAGGTGCCAGTCTTTTAAGACAGACAAGTACTGCCTATGGAAGTACACAGTATCGTTATGCCCCATCCATTGTCCTCTCAGTCATACCAGCGTCGACAGTCCAGATGCCAAACAAAGGACAATGACACCAAAGCCACGTGCTCTGTCTCCAACCCACAAGTGAGCCACCTGCTTTCCATATGACAGACTTGACATGTATAGAGGGGTGTGTGTGAGCCGTTCCATGTGACGTCATCACAATATGTGCACTAGAAGTGGGTTGAAAAAAATGTAATTTTTTTTTCTTTTTGCTTCTCTAAAACCTGAAAAAGTAACCTATCATTTCGCTAAGTAAGAATGCAAAATAATTTTTGAAATAAAAAATATCTTCAAATCGCGCATCGCCTTTAAAGTTTTAAAAAGTGAAGAAATTTCGGAATTTTTGTGTGTGTCAGTTTTTCTATAGTTATTTAACTTACCAATGTCGGATCGCTATTGTTCTGAATAAAAGGTTTGTAATGTGAGGAGCAACAAAATATATTAAAACTTATAAATACAAAATATTTATTCATCCCAAAAGCTTAAAAAGAAACATTCTTTTTATGAACTAGTTTTTTTTGTTTTGATATTTTATTCAACTTTGCCCTTTCACCTTTAATGAACAAATCTTAACGGGAAAAAAAGATATATTTTTACTTTTATTTATTTATTTTTTTATTGAAGAGAATGATCTTTGAAGTTAGATTTCTGAGAAAATTCGGAGACAAAAGAGCGAGTGAAAACCGGACTATCACGAACAGCCCACGTGCTTCACATCCTGCTTTTCTTTCACGTGATTTGTCTTTGACCTATGATATATTTAAACTACTATACAAACTGATACATTCCTCATCATTTCACCGTAATATTTTGTCTTTTAGTTAATCGCCAACAGAGGGGGATTCAAGGGGGGGGGGATAGTACCTTGCGCAGTTTTGATATTGCACATTTTGATGTATTTTTTCGATTCCTCATAAACCAGTCAATTCTTCTCCTTTTAAAATGAGTTTCTTTACAGTTCGTGCAGCAAAGTACAAAGCTTAAAATAAAAGAAAAAATTTTGCTAAAGAATTAATGTATTTTTTTAAATAGCATAAAGTATGAATACAAAAATAATAAAAACTAAATAGTTTTCTTTCTGTTACCCACACGATAACTTTTGAAAGACTTAAGGTGAATCCTACATTTTTATATAAAATTAAAGTTTAAGAATGCCTGTATTCTGTATATCTCCAATTTTAAGTTTAAATCATATTTTAGTATTTTTTTTAAAATTAAAAGAAATTTAAAAAATTTAAAATTGCTATTTTTTTAATATTTATCATATTACAAAATAAATTCTTCTGATCCTATCCTAAAAATTGAGGCTTACAGAATGCAAATCTACAAGTACATTATACATATAAAATGTCATAGCTCTGCAACCGATACTTTTTAAAAATCTTGTGAGAAAGTGGGAAATTAAGAAAGCAAGAAAATCAAGCTTAAATATTAAATTTAAATTTTTGTACATTAAAATAAATCTTTTTACACTTAAAATGTATCCATTTCATAGATTGAAACTTCTTTTTCTACAAAAGTGTTCCTGCATATTTTTCACCTCATTCTCAGTGTCTTAGGAGCCTTTTTTGTGAGAGATATAGGCAATGTACGCTCCCGTTATTCATACCTGAAAATCAGAAATAACAGGAAAAAAAACTTTATATTTCATAATATCTAGGTGATTAGCTAATCCATCATCAAATATTAATGCTGCTTCATTTTAGACCAATATCAATTGTTGTTTATAAAGATCCTGATATTTTTAGTTTGTCACTATATGTTGTAGAATTCAGTTGTCAACCTCATCACTTGACCGGGATTTAAGAGTACGAGGTGAGTCGCCAACAGACCTCATGTTGCTTCTAAGTGCGAGATACTGATGAAACAAATAACAAAACAAAAATTCTAAATAGAACCTAACGAAAGATCTGTTTTTTTACATTTTTCTAAGGGTCAAGTCTTTTTGACACTAAAATTTTTTATTGCTGAGAGCGTAATTATTGTCAGATTTCGACGTGGTTTGCTTTAAAACGTCTTTAACAATCTATATTGATTTCTTAAAGTGTTTTTGAAAATTTGATTTTCAGAAGGTTCAAAGGTACTATGCCCCCTTGTAATGCCGGACGGTTCCTGCTTCCACCTGAAACTTCTTGTCTACCCGCAGACCCGGCTAGGTGTGTGGGAGAAACTGAATAATCAACAGACATGATTTCACACTAACTATTTTATTGTTACCAAAATATCAATTAGACACAACAATCTAATTAAGATAGATGATCAAATAGTAGAGCGTGGAGGTGAGATTCAATAACACGGGGATAATACTACGGACCCTCAACTGATTCTACGATAGCTTAAACACGCTCAATATAAACTACGTCGCACACTAATAAGCTAACTTCTAATTAAACAAGGCTCACGATACCTGTACTTTTATGAAGCAGATCCTACACTTGAATCTTGCAAGAGATCTTTATCTTAATCTAATCACTGTCGTTGGATCCACTCTCCGTAATCCTTTTCAGGGACAAACTCCAAAATCTCTTAATAATTCGACGATCCTTCAATCTTCAACTAACAAACTAACTCGCCAACTCTTTGCAACCTCCAACTTGCTAACCTCTCAAACTCGCGAAAACAGAATTTATATAATATACTTCATTTGCATAATCACGAACTTATGACACACCGGCCACGAGTCCGTTACCGTGACCAGTAGGCTACCGCGGGCAGAGAGAAGATAGGTAAAACATTGGTTAAATGTAATAAAATAATTATTATAAAGAGTTTTGAATTCCCATTATCCGGTAATCAAGTGAAACTTTACTAAATAAGCTTTTTTTATCACAACGATGTCTTAGAGTGCTGTTTCCAAGAGTGATATAAGATGTTAATACGCTTCACTAACAACTATGTGAGTTTTTGTAAAGTAGCTGAAATGGTGCCTTAAAAAATTAAACAATTGTATACAGTGCCACTTTATCCATTGGATACTTGGGGAGGGCACATAGGGGCCTGGATAAGCTGGATTTAACCAGATTTTCTGGTTATAAATTTCGATCTGCCAGTGCTAAGGGGGCCTGTACATCTTCTGCACCCAGGGCCCGAAATGAGCTTACATCGGCACTGATTGTATACAATAGCTTGAAAAAAACTTGTGGCTTCCTAGTACAGAATAGTGGAACTAGTTAATAATATACTATGATAATTATAATAAATTAAGAAAGTCCTACCATCGCGTTAAAAACAATATTTCACTCATGAAAATGATTTACATCTTCAAAAGGGAATCTGTTTTTCATTCTGGTGTAGTAGTATGTAAATGTTCTATTATCGGGGACTATATTTGCCCCTCCCTCTCCTTAAAAAATTCGTTTATGGGAGAGCATGATTTCAATTGATAGTTCATGTGAAAATTTAATTAAATTACATTAACTGAGCTGCGTTTATGTTCCTGTAGAGAAATTAGGGGTTATGTAAGCTAGGATTGTTGGATTTTCAAGAAATGAACCTGTAAATTAGCAAGGAAGTTTAAAAGAAAGCAAAGAGCACTTCTCTCACACAAAGAGTGCATCAAAGTACTTCGAATGATACTCCAGAAATTTACAAACTAAAGCATACTAACACTAAAAAACTACGAAAACATGGAGGTTCTGATATCGCAGATACTAATGGTGAATTCAAGACTTAGGTATGGTACCAATTAAAAAAAAATCAGGGGTGAATAAGAACCAAGCTAAAAACATCATTGGGTCGTTATGGAGTCTGGTCGAGTTGCGAAAAGGTGATTAGTTTTTTTAAGGTTTTTGTGTGAATTATACATATTTTGTTTTTGCAGGCTTCAATTTTCCCCCCTACTCTTCATATCAGAAATTCCTCATTCAGCATAAAAGCGTAACAACTTTCATATGTTAAGAAGTTATAAGAAAATAACGAATTTCGTCATTTTCCAAAATTTTAAGTGTAATGTGTGAGAGGAAGATATTTTTTTAAAAATTAGACAGTTATTTTGCCTTTTTACATAATTAAGATAAAAGCAACTTTTTTATAGTGTATGGCAACCCAAAATAATAATAAGGAAAAATTGCCTAACTCTGGTGAACACAAAGATGTAAATATTTATTTTATTTATGAATATTTAATTAAATGATTATATATCTCCTTGCCTTTTACTTAAAAGTCCAAAACTAAACTGTAACATACAACAAATAATATATTATTATACATAAATATGTTTTTTTTAAATTGAAACACGGCAATGTTTTTTTTTCAAAAACACATCAGATTTGCTGTTATCACAGCAATTATTATAGGAGCAATGACCTCAAACGAGAACTATTAAATAGCTATTGAAAAAGCTCTTTCTCTTTTCTCAGCTATGGAATACGGTAGCAGTTTGTATTATGCAATAACCAATCTCAGATTACATAATCAACAGGGAACAGAGGTTACTTACAACTGATAGGTATTCACTTTCACATACTTTCTACACAGATGCTTATTGAATGGTTCTACATACGCTTATGCTGTAGCTTTGTATCTTGATGATATATGCAGAAATCTATTTCTGCTCGAGTAATGCTGAAAAATATTGTTATATTTATAAATCAATATATTTTATTTCATTACTTATTTAAATTGTCAGATTATTAATTTGTATATTAATTTTTTTTGTCTTAATGTGTAAATATATCAAAAATTTATTTCATTAATTTTTCATTGGAAATATAAATAATCTAAGCTATTGAGTTTTATTGGAAGTAATGAGCCATTTTAGCTCTCATTGTTCCCTTTTATTTGAAGAAAATGCATGGATTTGAGAAAGAAAAACTAACGGAGATTTTTGTTGCATTAATTTAAAAACTTAAAAAAATACAAAAACAAAAAACTTACTTTTCTCTCAAAATAATTTTTTTATTACTTATTGCGTTCAATAGAAATGATAATAATCAATTAAAATAATAATTTTGCCTCAGGAAATTATTAAAAATCGTAAATAATTGAAGCTTTTTTAATCAAATATCGATCAGTTATTAGTATGAATAAACTAATTGTGATTTTAATTGACTTAATATAGACTATATTAATAAATTCTGGAGTATAATTTTGGACAAAAGTTGGACAAAACATATTTTTAGCTAAATATCTTATTTTTATTATAATTAAAGCCATTATTTCAAAATATGGTTTTTAAAATTTTCGCAAATAATGGAAGAAAAATAAAAGGAAAAGAGAGAGAGAGAGAGAGAGAATGTAAAATACGTTTTTTATGACGCAATAACACGTTTTATATAAAAAATTTAAATTACGTTGTCTTGTATAATTGATCCAATGATCTTTATTTTTGCGCTGGATATTTTTCATAAAGAATTATCTTGCTAAATCTATTGGTTGTTATTTTTAAAAATCTGATTTCATTTACAAAAGCCTTAACAACTCATTGTAAAAAAATTCAAAATAAACAAACATTCGAAAGTAAAAAGATTTAAAAGAATGAAAGGAACATTTAATGGCTTTTGCATTAAATAATAAAAATTGATTTTTCCTTTTACGTGCATAATTTTAAACATGTAAAAGAATAAAAAATTACGTTATTCATGAAAGTTATAAAGGAAATAAGTATTAAATTTAAGAAATAAGAACATAAGAAAAAAATTAACTAAAATAACGCCCAAGATTTACAAATACTAATATTTGTTTACGTATAAAATTGATTAACGTCGATTAATTTGAAAGATGAGAAATCTTAAGATGCAAGCATATTTTTAAAGTATTTATTAAATTATGTTTTTATAGTATCTAATTTTTTTTATCCATTTATTTCTCTAAACTGAATTATGAATAAAATATTCATATAAATCACAGTTTGAAACTCGTGGAGGCAGAAACACTTCCGACTTATTAAGAATTTCAAAACTTGCCCCAAATTTTACTGAATTAACAAGGTATGTTATGCCAGAAAAACTGTCAACGCGAAATCATTTAAAGTGTAATATAAATAAAATCCTTTTTGAAAATTGAAAAAGAAACATAAAGAGGCTTGTATCCAAAATGATACATAAGCGTGTCATATTACTATATATGAATTTGCATTATGGTACAATCTCGTTTATCAAAACGAATCTTAAGAAAAGTTTAAAAATCTATATTTTCGAATTTTTTTCAAATGTAGGCTTTATTACGTTACTTGTTTACATTATTTATTATAATTCTGTCAAACATTACAACTTTTTTTACTTTTAGAGAGATTTTACTGGTTTAAAAATTCCTAATTTAAAATTCCAAAAAATTAAATATAATATATAATGGTTAATAAATCATTAATCAAGTCTGCATAAGATTGTTTTAACTCTTCATTTGCTATATCTAAGGAAATAGCATAAAGTAGAATTTGAGATTTTATTACATGAATTAATATTAATTTAATAATCTCACAATTGTGTTAGATTAGTTTATTATACTGGGTGATTTTTTTTTAAAACTGACACTATTCAGAGCTACCTGTAGCTCTACCAAACAAAGGAAATGGTACCAAACTTATTATGTAGACCATAGGTTCCCAACCTTTTATGAATAGGCGCCCCCTTTTCTAGTAAATATTTCGATACCGCCCCCTTTTCCACTGAATATTTAGACACCGCCCCCTCCAATTCTAGAGAAATTAGAGTGTATGTAATACATGGTGAAAACAAGAGTTAAATTTTAAAAAATATTCAATTACTAATGGAAAATATTTTTTAATTTAATTTTTTTTCTAAAGACCCAATTTTTTTACTTGCGAATCTGAAATAGCAAATGCCACAAATATATTTAAATGTGTAATATTATATATTTTAGTGATAGATAGGATATTGGTGCTTGACAGGATATGGTTGGATATTTGATAGGTTATTGTTGTTTTGTAAATTGACAGTTTCAACCCTTAAAGAATCGCACGTAAATTCCTAGTCAACATATTTAATCATGTTTCTTGGATAATATACGTAATAAAATGCAGTGGACGAAACATTTTTCCTGCTGCTCACAAAGATAACACGTGCACTACAGAAATTAAAATCCACTATATCATTCAATTTAATGTAGATCTGAATGTAATGTAATCTTTAAAATTTTTATCCATTTCCCGAACTACCGAAATATGTGAATTTTCGTACATGTGATATGGAAATGATTTAAATACATACAATAAACATTAGGTAAACAGTAGTAAAGTTTATTTTTGTTAGCACATTATCAACGTGTTTTTTTAGTCTTTTTTTAGACTATATTTGGTTAATCTGCCCAAGCCCCTTCGTACCATCTCAACGCCCCCTAATTTTCTCTGAATCTTTTACTGCCCCCCTGAAAGTCTCAAACGCCCACAAGGGAGCGTTATCGCCCACGTTGAGAACCTATGATGTAGACGAATGATGGCATGAGTAGTAAGATTTCGTTAAAAAAAAGAAATAAATAAAAACTTTAATTTCAAAAATCGCCGATAAGGGTGCTTATGGCGCGCTTGTACCTTACCAAACCGAGAATCGGCATAAAACACGAGTATAAAAGCAAAATTCAAATCTATGATTTCTTATGTAACAACCTCGCCAGTAAAATTTGGGCTATATAAACTTATAGACAACTCCGAAGAATATTCTCAGCTGAAGTGATCCATCTTAACTGAACACGCGACCACCTAAAAAGAACGCGAGTTAGTGGTAAAGCTGTGTATTATCTTAACTATCCACGGCTCCTCGAGAGATTACAACCTGACAGAATCTGCATAAGGGGGGATTTATCACCTATTGCTTTGGAAAGAATGATTAAGAAGCCAGAAGATACAGACCATTCGCCCAAACAAAGAGATGCAAAGGATATATCGAAAGAGATGGATCACAGGGAGCTGTGTTGTGTGACTTATCACGGAGGACAGAGCCTGAGACCTATGGATCCGCAGCCGAGTAACTTAACCACGAGACAAAAGAGATCACCTCTGTCCGGAGGCTGTTACTGGTTTATGAAGATACCACTACAGTTCTCCCCCACCAGTGAGTCGGTGTATAGGCAAACGATTTTTTGTTAAGGCGAGCGTGTGAGCCATTGATGGTACAATTATCAGTGACAGTGGGGAGTATTCCTTGTGACATGTGTTCAGTGGCGTAATGAAGAACATTTGGGCCCCCAAGTTGAATTTTACAAAGGGTAGGTACTTGTGTGTGTGTGGTGGCAGTCAGGTTCTGGGCCCCCTAGAACCCTGGCCCCCCGCAATGCAGGGGTGTACGTTACGCCTCTGCATATGTTGCATATGGTGGTAGGAAGAATTATGCAGAGAATGCACGTGTCTGGGAAAGGTGGTTGTGCTGAATGTGGTCAAAATCATCGCCGGGGAAGTAAATATAGAGAATAATACACAACATTTGAACGTTATTTTGTATGTGTAATTATTTTTTCTTTTCTTGTAACACTTTTTACATTATACAGTGACGTAAATACCCCTATTGACTGTTTTTTGAGCTAATCCCCCCCCCCCCCACGGAATCTTGCTTCCGATGTCATCATTTGTCTCCATACCAAGTTGGGTGTCGTTTCTTTTGTTAGATCGAGCTACAGGTGGCTCTGAATAGTGTCAATTTAAAAAATCATCCTGTAAATTCCACTGATTGGAGGAAACCTCCCAATG
Organism: Trichonephila clavata; assembly: GCA_019973975.1. Lineage (NCBI taxonomy): Eukaryota > Metazoa > Arthropoda > Arachnida > Araneae > Nephilidae > Trichonephila > Trichonephila clavata. The sequence goes on along the minus strand of BMAO01001474.1, from coordinate 298,838 downwards.
TAGGTGTTATCTACTGGAGTTGGCTTTAGAAACGATACATGAGGTTTTTTCATTGGTACCTGGTCACTGTGGCATTTTTGGAAACGAACAGGCCGACAGCCTCGTGACTACAACAAAAAAAATCATCGACACTATCTTTCCATTATACCTGGTTAAATATCAAGTAAATAATAGAAAAAGGTCATATATGCCAAATTCAAGATAGAATAAAATTAATGCATTGGAATACTGAATATTTCCTAGCAATCCACGTTGGGAAGCTATACTTCAGCTCCTTCCTTTGGCAGGCCATACCTTTGTACCAGAGGATGTCTATCACATAGGAATTTTTTCGAGTCCTGGCTGCCCTCTTTGTAAATCATCAAATTCTATGAATCGGGACCATTTTCATCGATGTGCGTCAATTTTTGGGGACTCTGAAACGACATTATACTGAAGTGCTAGAGAACTTTTGGGGCAATGACTTGGGCTGATATCAATGCAATACAATACAAGACGTAGTCTCATTTGGTATTTTGCATCTCTCCAAAACTCAAACAAGTATTATATGTAGTGTATCTGGAGAATATATATATTGATTGTTATAAATGGGTTCTAAAACAAGACTATGACTATTCTGTTTTCTTGGATAGTTTCAGACAAACGATCTAATCTTAATTTTGTAAAAAATCTATATGCATTGCTTTAAAATAATTTAATTTGGTGGAAATTTCTAGACATATATGTTTCTTATATATATATATTTAAAGTAAAATATGTATTATAAGCAATCGGATAATATTACACAAATTTTTTGCTGATTAACGAAAACAGATGTTAGCTAACTAACGTGGTGTGTTTTTTGATTCTCATCTAGATAGAAAACATCAACTGCTTACTCTCCTTCATTAAAAAATAGAATTATTGATTGTTTTAAGAAATATAAGGACAAAGAGTATATTTCATAAATTATTGATAAGCTTTTACTATGGAATAGAAAACTAAAGTTTATAAAATGGATATAGAAAAATTTCAATTATGAAGATATGAAATTAAAGTAAAATAAATTCTTATTGGTTTAGATAACTGCAAAAGTAAAGGAAAGTAATTAAGAAACACTGAAATCCGAAATGATGAAGATATGACAAAATAAATTTGTAACTTTAACCTTCCATTGTTATTTTCTTACATGCATGGTTTAATTTGACATAATACGAAATAAGGAGATAAAAAGAGAGGAAGATAGAGAAAGGAAGAGAGAGAGAGAGAGAGAGATGATATGTGTAATCTCAGATTTTTAATCGATTAAACATTTTTATTTAATGCTAATGGTTTTCCTAATTTCGAAAACTGTTTACAATCACGTGTTAATTTTGACAATGATCTGTTTCACAGATTTTGTATTTAACTTATTTATTAAAAGTTTTTATGATAGTAAAACTAAATTGTAGGAGATTTTTTTTCTATAATGGATTTTAAATCTTTTTATGATGTATACATTTAAAATATATTTGCTTAATTAAAATTATTTTAAGTCAAGTCAAGTAAACGAGCACTCAGTCGAATATTTTATGCTAAATTGAACGTTTTATTTTTTATCTTGCTTTGCTTTCGTGAGGAAAGAAGGAAATTTTTCATAGTAAAGCAATATTTTTTAGATCTCAGAACGCTTGCTTCACAAGTTATTCAAGGTAATGTTTTTTTTATATGTAAAGATGACAAAATGGCACATTTTTATACTGTATTTCTCTTAATTTGCCTAAATATTTGAAATATTATCACCAGTATATTCTTTATTTCAATGATTCGAAATTACAGGATAAATATTTGTGGGGTTTATATTTCAAGAACAAATAATCAAACTGTACAAAGGGCTATTTCTTTTGAATATGCAAATGGTGTTTCATTTACATATTATCAGCAATATTTTCTCCAGCAGACGAATTTAACATGAGACGTTCAGATCACAGTCATTGATAAATCAAATAAGTGTCTACGCATTTATTCTTCGACTTCATCATTGCTAAACATGCAAAAAAAGAAAAGAAAAAAGCGACGCTATCTCATCATATAATATTATTGCTTTTGCTTTGCCAGTTTTTTCTTCTGGGAGTTACTTACGTTTGGCTTTTCGATGCATATAAATAGTGGCACTTGTAGATTCGAAGCTAGATCGGAGATACCTCAGCAACCATGGGGCTGAGACTCATAGCGTTAGCGTGTCTGGCGGGAGCTGCTTTTGCTGGTAAGTAATACATCTTCATTTTGAGCTTCATGCTGTTGGATACGGATTTATCAAGAAATACACGGAATGGTATTTTGAGTTGACAAGAAGTTGTTCTATGATCCACTTTGGATAAGACAGTTAGATCCAGTAGACAATTCAAAATACAACTCCAAAGTCGTGGATTATTATTCTCTAATGATTCAGGGCATGATTCTCAATTTTTTTTTTGTTGCGGTACATTTTTAACAATTTCAAAATTTGGCGGCAACTAACAATAAAATGTTTAAAAGAATTTTACCTATCTATAAAACGCTATTTAAAATAGTTCATGATAATAGTTTTCAATGCTAAGTAAAATAATATGTACGACGAAGATAATAAATGTTTTCTAAGTAATTAATTATAAGAATACATTAATACAAAATCTGAACTTGATGATTTTTGATAATTTCGTTTATATTTGGTCGTAAAAATGGTAATGCTACTCTCATTTCGTTCGATTTTTTTTTCATTTTTGTATTTTTTAATGCTGAAAATCCGAGTTCACGCAAATAAGATGTACAAAAAACTGTAACAATGTTTTAAAAGCCTTTTTAGCTATTATGGAATAATCAATTATAAGTTTAATCCAAAAGGAATTAGTTCACTCTTCTGAATGTTTTGAAATTAAATCTCGATTATTACAGAGCGAAATTAGTTCTTCCTCTTCATTCAAAGTTAATTCATATACAGATGTATCTGTTATCACAAATGGATCCAATGAAAATTTTTTTTATATCTGAATTTGGGAAGTAATGAATAAAACTCTTCCTCTAAGTCAAATGTTCGATAACAACTTTATAAATACGTTTTTCTATAAAATGGCCGAGTTCCAGATTAAAAAAATTTTTTTTGAGTAAAAATGCTGCAGCAGAGTGGTTGAGAATCACTGATTCAGGGATTGTAAAAAGGGAGATTCAGGGATTACTTTCAAAGGATATTTTCTTGTCCAGAGAATATAGCTTTTAGAATTACATTCTAGTTTTAACACATTCAGACACATAATTCAAATGGTATTCATAAAGTTACTAGTATTAATACGCATGAATATATTTTCTTTACTTTTATTAAATGAAATTTACAAATTTTATAGCGTGTAAAATTAAGGTCTTAAAATTTGAAAATTTTGTTACAAAAATAAATATTACATTTACCTTATGAAAATTACAAGAAAAATTTTCTAACAGCTGATATAAGGAAACCCACCATCTAATTCCTATTTCTGTTGTGTATTGCTTAGATTAATTTTAAACATTTTACTTGAGATTTAAAATAAAAGTTACGCGGTAAAAGTTTTGCTCAATGTGCAGCCATTTAAGATCTTTATAATAATAATAATAATTATTATTAAAAGCATTTAAATCCTTTATTTTTATCATTTTCATGAACCTGATTAATAAAAAAATTTAAAATTTGTTAACTATATAAGATTAATTGATCTTAAAAAGAAATTGCATCGAATTATTTATTTGTCAATTCGTTTTTATGTTACGTCATTAAATTAATTATAATGTCAATTAAAAATTTCCGTTTTTGAATACACATTTTCCAAGAGGAAAATATTATAATATGCATTTCTGACATAGTTATATTAACAGGGGTGCGCTATCGAAAAGATAACCTGTACAATAAAATTCTTAGATAATTTAGTTTGTTTTATTATCTCTTTTCCCAGTTCTGATTACTTGCATACTTAAAATCTCGTTATTTGTGCCTTAATTTCTTATTGCCAGTTGAATTCTCATTTTTTTAAACAGTTGTAGTCACTGTCTGAGAATTCAGAGTTTAAATTAACAACAAAAAAAAAACAAACAAAAAAACAACACTGCTTTCTTTATTTACTTAAATAATTGTTTTAGGACTGAATATTGTATGGAAAAATTTGAAATGAGTAGCAAAATTAAGAAAATAAACCCTTTTCGTGATAGTAATAAGAAGAAAAAAAATTAACAAATTAAAAGTGTATTAGAAAAAAACCGGTTGCATTTTATATTTGTTCTTAACTTAACAATAGCCTCTAATAGTTAAATGAAATAATATATTTGTTTTTTCATATTACATAATGAATTTATCTATGGCTTTAAGAAACTATTTCAAAAAATCTCTCTTTCCTTCAGATAACTCATTTCTAATTTTAATTAATATTTCCTATTAATTTAAGGCCCAGTCCTGACAAATTCAAGAAGCCAATCCGAAAGAGAATGTTCCAGACGTGGTAAGCACCCTTTATTTCAATTTTTCTCTTATGTAGTTCATAAAGTAATCTATTTAGTATTTTACAAATAACTAATATACAAAATAAAAGTAAAAAATACAAGAGTGTTGAAGATAGATATATCCTAGAGTTTGCAATAATTATTATGTCTGATTAGCGAATTTTAATAATTCAATTGATAAATTTAACCTATACTGTTTCAAGTAATGATTAATTTTATTAAAATAGCATCAAAGTGATGAAAATAAATATTTTTGTAGCTTCATTAATCTGATAAATTAAAAACCTAATTTCTTTAAGACTTCTCCTTAAAGTCGGAAATTAATAAAAGGGCTATTTATTTAACTTTGCATTTTTTTGAGTATTGATTAAAATCTATGTGCTTAAACTTGCTTCATATTCTGTTAGATTTAAAAAAAATTTTGTTTTCGTAATCTTTGAAGTCTATTGATGTGTTGTTATTAATACTGCATACAAAAAAGAACTTACAGTCTAAAAATACATTCAAAGTTAGAATTACTCATACATATAAAGTATTATGTGTGTAAATAATATTTTGTACATAAATATCTTATTATTTAAATAATGTATGCTTTCAACAGAGCAACGATTTAAATTAACAAAGTTTTTGCTGAATCCAAATTTTGCATAAAATAAAGTATTCTTGATTTTCAGCTTTTACTTTTGAAACTTACAGACATAAAATATCTCGAATAAAGATAAAACATAGGAAAATAAGATAAAAACTTATTTTTATTCAAGTTAGAGAACTTTTCAAAGATTAATGCATGAAAAGGTTTCTTTGTACTGAAAATGCAGTAAACAGAACAAATGTATTTAAAAAATGAAACAAGACATTCAATTTTTTTTGTATTTCGGAAAATGCCTAATTAAGCAAATTAATTAAAAATGTTGCCGAATAATATAGAAAAATATAAAGATATATCTAAAACTGAATTATTTTTTACAGAAAACCCTAAGTTAGAATATATACCAGGATATGATTATACTTATTCCCTCAAAGCAAAGAATGAAAGGACTTTTCCTGGAGGTAAGGTCGACACAGAAACTATTGAAGGAAAAGTGATAATTCATGGGATAAGTTATTGCAAAGTTTCGCTTCGAGTAAGTGTTCTAAATTCTGTAACACAAAATGATATCATGCTATGGAATTTACTTAGTTCATTATCAATTCTTATCAAAAATGTTATTTTATACAATGAAATGAAACAACCATTTTAAAAATCTTTAGAATTATATATAAATCTTTTCCCACATACTTTGATCTTTTATTTCTTACCATTTTATGAACACATTTACAACAGTTTTCATTCACTCTGAAACATTTAATCCCAAAATAAATTTCTTAATCTTTTTTAAGTAGATAATTGCCAAATATATATATTTGATTTAAATACTTTAATTGGATTTTCTTGCATGAACGCTTTTTAAAACTTAATTTGAAGCCCATTGAAAAAATTGCCATTCGATGGGCTTAGCATTAGTTTATTGTTTTCTCATTTTTTATTGTATGATAGATTAAATTTTAGATTACTTACAGACAATGTGAACACGTTTATGATGTCTTTTTAAGTTGTTTTTACCTAAAGAAGAAAATGCAGGCTCAGAACACATTTTCAAACTAAAAACAGCCATAATATTGATATAAATTTACGCGTTCATAATTCTTACTTTGTTCAAGCCTTTGAAATTAAAACAAAAATTCGGTAGGTATACAATTCACTTATTAACAAATAAAGATAAAAACCGATTTATTATTAAAGTATAGAAGGTGAAATATGGAGCCAATTTTATTTTCAAACAAAAATACATGGTATATTAAAAAAATGTTGCTCGCTATATGACACTGGAACGATGATTGAATATAACAAATATAATATAATGGCAGAGCATTATCTTTATTTGGGAATATTTTTCTATTTAGAGAGAGGCGGGAAGTTCTGTTTCACACATCTTTAAATAGGATAAGATTGTTTTAAACTATTTGAGACAAAATTCAAGCTGCCTTTGAAACAAATTAAAATACTGTCAGTGAAAAAAGATTATATTGCTATATTCAGTAGTATAATTATTTTAACAAAAAACTTGTTCTAGACAGTTTCTAGGTAATAAACTTTAAATTTTATTTGTAACAAATGAAATTGGATTAAATAAAAATGATTTATAAACATGTAGTATAGATTATGTTCTAAAGATCTAGTAATCGAAGTAACATTGTTATCAGATCTTAGCACTTTTGTTATTCTGATGACTGAAATATACTTAGTCTTGAAAAGAATCTTTTATGTGTATTATTGTTATATTTCTTAGTAAAATGCACTTATGAAAAGCGTCTATAAATAATAAAGCTGTTTCTTCACCAATTGGTTAATTATAAGATTCTTTTACTCAGTAGGGACAAAATAACTATTTAATATTCTTTTGTGTTTCTCACACCAAAAGATAAACTTTTTGAGAAACTACTAACATTTCAAACATTAGAAATTTAAGCTATTTATCTGTTACATAAATACCTAATCCTTTTTTTAAATCATACATAAAACTTTTAAGCAGATTTAGAAGTCTCATAAGAAATTTTTGCTAAACTTTGAAAAGTTTTTTTTTATTTATCTAATTTTTAAAATTCGAATTTCTGCTATATTTATCTTTTCTTTAACAGTTCCATAGCAGTCTCTCTCTCTCTCTCTCATATATTTATAAAATGTGAAGTTTTACTAAATTTTTTTTTAAATATTCTTCTTTTCCTTTTTATAAGTAATAAAAATGATCCTCACATTATACGTACATTCATTTTTAACTGCACATAACTTTTTCTTTTGAATAGTTGAAGGAAGTGACAATTAAGCATAAGTTGACTCATGCACAGCTAGAGGAACTTAAGAAACAACTTATGATTCCAATAATAATGGATTTTGACGATGGTAAAGTTTCTCAAGTGCACTTTGGTCCTCATGAATCTACACTGTCTAGCAATATAAAGAAAAGTATTGTCTCTGCTTTGATCAACACCATGAGCAGTTTCGATATCCCTAGAGAAAAGACAGTTGAGGTAAAAATAATTTTTAGCTACATAATATTACTACCCATTCTATATGAATCATATATATATATATATATGTATTAGAATTTTAGAAAAACGGTTTTTATTCAAAGAGCGAATTCCCCGTCTGCTCTGAGAAAGAAACGGACACCAAGTGAAATATAAGTGGCTTTCTACTTAGGCAGATGTTCTAAGTACCCTTCTTATTGAGGAGATATAGTTGAAAGTTAAGCATGACATACGTAGTAATAAAAATGAATGATCGGGGATAAAAGTTCTGTTTAGGGCCATCTGTTCCTCGAAAGAAGTGGGTACTAAATTTAATACTTGAAGATGTAACGGAAAATAAAAGTTAAAAGTTGTATAGGGAATTTAATTTTAGGTCTAATTTAATTATCTATATCTAATTTTATATATATATATATATATATATATATATATATAACTCTTACAGTATAGTAATCCTTCAAATTTTATGCATAATTTCTTAAATTAATTCGAATTTTTTAAAAACATTTAAACTTTAGTACGATTACTTCAAACAATTTATTATTATTATTATCTTTTTTTCAACAAAGTTTTTAATAACTTAGAAATCATGATTTTTTTTTCAAATTCATTAATAAAGTAAAATATTAACGATTAATCAAAATGTTAAAAGTAAATGATATAGGTATCATTATATAATTAAAAAAAAAAGAGGGTTGCATATCACTAGCCAGGTAATCAAATAGAAGAAACTAAAAAAAATCTTCGAGCTATTACAAATTATCTCAGTGATAATTGGGTTCTACGTTTGCCATAATTCAAAAGTTGTGTATATTAGTTTTAAAAATGGTTTCGAAACAGGTAAAATAAATTTGGTTCTCTCTCATATACTTCTTGCCTCACTGTCTCTTTTTAAGAGGAAAAACTGAAAGAATTTTGCCCATTATATGCATTATATATTTTCAGACTTTTAGCACAATCCCGTAAGTTCTATTATAACTGTTCTGTTATGTTCTATTTGACTTTGTAAGATTTTACTCTACATAGCGACACTGATCGAACTGTATGGACGACGATATCTAAATAAACAAGGTGGAATTCTAAATCTGATAAATTATGATTGAAATCAACTAGAAAAGTTTGAATCCCTTCAAAAGTCACATGTGCAAAGTTCATAACAAAAAAGGAGTTATAAATCTTCGAATCTTTCCTTTGTCATTATTTAAGATTATGAAACATAATTCAGAAATAGACAAAAAGGGCAGTCGATACGTAATGGTGATTACAATTAATTGAAAAAGGTTTTGATCCATCTCATTTCAAACAGCGTATAGAAAAATTCCTAACGGTATGCGGGTTGCACTCTCGATAATTGATTTCATCAAAGATGCATTGTGTAAAGTAATACGGATAATCAGTGAGCCAAATTCATATAGCTTTTAAATTTCTCGTTAAATATAATATGTGTAAGTTTGAACAGTGAGAAACTTAAGTATATTATTTTTATTATTAGATCGTGCTGAAAATTAGAAGTTCATAGCCATTTGTTTTGTAATTCAAGTGTGATTTTAATGAAATAACACGAAATTCGTTCAATAAGAACAACATTCTTGATATATTTTTAACATTTCATGCTTCATTACTTCACTAAATGATCTCCTTTTTTAAAATATTTTTTGACTTTTTTTTAAATAGGAAGATGGCTTTGGAAGGTGCGACACGACTTATACTGTTGAAAAATCAAGAAGTGAAAAAATAATAACAAAAGTAAAGGATCTGAAAAGTTGTACTAACAGACACACTGTATTTGCATCTGCCTTCTCAAGAGTAAGTTTTTTACAAGACTTTTTTAAACGAGGGATACGTAATGCTTTGGGGACAGTATTCAAACATCTAAAATTTATGTATTTAAGTCAAAATGTGTAATTTTATTATTTTTTGAGTATTCAGAGTTTTCTAGTTATAAACCAGTTAAACATTTTATTTCTCATTTAGTTAAAGTTTCAAAACTGGAAGTAGAGATTTTAAGCGACAATGTACTTCTAATATTTTTCACGTATTTGCTTGAAGGCCAGCTTTTTAACTACTTTTAGCGTTAGTGTTTTGTCTATAAGAATTCAATATTTTTTGTTATATAATAAATTAAAGACAGATTTTTTAAAGGAGATTAAAAAAATTATGGGTATGTAATCTTCTTTTCTTGAAAAGCATCATTTGAATCACTAGTAGCAAAATGGATTTACTTTTGGAAAGCTAAACAATATGTAAAGGAACAAAATGATGTTTATTACAAGAAATATACTAAAGTAAAAAAAAAATGTTTTTCTTATCACGAAAAGATTGTATTTTTTGTTATTTATTTTTACTAAGTATAGAATATTTTAAGAGAAGTTACTAAAAATTCAACTCATAAAGAAATCTAAGAAAAGCTCTAATATTTAATAGAAATATTATTATTAATATTTGCTTATTTTTTAAATACCAAGTCCACTAAATATTATTCTTAATTTATTTAAAGAATATTTAACTGATATTTTGTGAGCCACATGTGAAAAACTTATTTACAAACTAATCAATAATAAAAAGGCTCTATATATCTTAGACCCTTACGTACCATATAACCACTAGTGGATACATGCTATGTATGGGGCAAAATCCCATTGTAACCTCATGTGGATACATGGATTCTTTAGGTGTACAATCAGTATAACCAGCACAGGAAACATTATAAGATAGATTTTATTTTATTGGGATTGTATAAAATTACAAATCTTAAGTTACAAAATGTCTGGGCTACAAAAATTTGAAGAAATAGGAAATTAAAATTAAAACTACAGATCTTTATGAAATTTCTCGAAACGTTATTTGGATCCAAAAGTTTTTTCACATGCGTTACATAAGCGCATTGTCCTTTTAGTTCCATTTCTTCATCTTCTGCATCACAAATAGATAAATCCGTATCAAAGCACTGTCGTATTCATCGGTTTCCAGCAAATCACTTTCATTGTATCGTTATTTCGTTCTCATTGTATCACTTTCGTTAAAATACAACGACGATGCCATATCGACAAAAAAAAAAGTAAAAATAAACAGCAAAAAAGTTGTACAAACTTTAGAAAGCGAAACGCAACACGAATGAACGTGCGCTTTAATCAGCGCCAAAAGGAAACATGAAATGCATGTCGTAACGTCAAAGTAAGTATCCCCAAAAATCCCAGATTTAAGTTTGCTGTGTATGTGATATTTAATTATTTTTTAAACTTTTAAACTTTGATTTTAGCTGATTTTTTTTCTATTTTTAGAATTTACCTTCATCTATGCTTTCCAATGATGAAGAATTTGTATGTAAACAATATATTCCCGACCACTATATCCGTCTGGCAGAATGTTTGACAAATGAAGTAATTAAATCCCCACTGAAGGATAAGAAAACTTTAGTTGAGCTTTCAGCAAAGATAAGACTTGAACTTCTTAAAAAGGAGAAAGCATCGCATTCTGTTGATTTAGGTAAATATCCTTAATTTCAGGATAAAATAATAACTTTGAAATTAGTTAAGATTCTCAAAATGCAAGTTACGCTTTAAATACATTTCTGATTGAAAATTTAACACAAATAGCTTTATAAGAGTTTTTGTGATTGAAGCTTGCCTATTTAAATTATAAATATATAAATAAATTGGAAAGAGGGGGGGGATATAAGTACTTAAATTAAACAATTATTCAGTTTTTACATAGAAAAATAAAAGCGATAATTGCACCGGGTTTGTTTTCATTTTATGCGTTATAAGCGTCATATACGAACTAATAACCCTAGCTTATACTTTACATAATAGTCTCTACATATTCTTCCAACTATATATAGCCCATACGAATTCTTCAAACCATAGCCCATACGTATTCTTCTAGACAAGAGTCTCCAGAAATCTAAAGACGTTGACTGATACTAATCGAGACTTGAGTTTTACAATGGAATGATGAACATAAAATCATTTTAATCAAAACATTTTTAATCTATGATGTTCAGAAATTCCTTTACTATGAAAACGATTCCTGTAAATATTGAGAATCACTGCATTAAAGATCAAACTGAATGATATAACAGACCGAAGGGAAAGTAATGTTGATCACAGAAAATGTGTAGAACAATTCGGAGATATTCTGTCATAAAAGTTTTTCATTTTCAGGATAACAGCAGTGTTGGTTTGTTTGAAGGATAAGATTAATGTTTCCAAGACTTGTAGTAAAAGAATGCTCATAGTATCAACGACTCGATGAAAGTGTAAATGTGATGAAAATGATATGATGTATTAATGTTAATAGTTACAACATGATTATTATTACTGCATAACCCCTTAGAGAAATAATCTCTTATTACAACCATACATAAAGATATGAATATAATAGGTATCGTAATCATATCTTTGTATTATTATTCACTCAATTAAGTATATTAAAAACTTCGTTAACATGTTTGGTTAAAAACAGCCTCCACAGAAGCCCAATTGTAGGCGAATGATAATAATTTACATCATTTCATGTATTAACCTGAATGCGAGTGTTATATTAACTAAACTCAGTGGTGCAACACCCCATAAAGGCCAAGGCCTATTAGCCCGTCTGAGTTTTCAAGACCTTGAGTACTGAGGTATATAAGTAGATGTTCCGGTCAGGTGGTCAGTCTGACGCCAAAACCCTAATGTTTTATTTCCAAGCAAGCTTGGTACTCATTTATCGACCCATTGAAAGAATGAAAGGTGGAGTCGACCTTGCCGAGTCCGGGATTTGAGTCCCGGACCTGTGGCGTGTAAGCGCGATACGCTGTCACTCAATCACTGGGCTTCATTTTATTAAAGTAATATTGGGACCAGGATTATTGGCGACAACCCTTGTCCTTTTCAAGCGAAAATGTATGAGTGAATATTTTGTTATAAAATTTGTTTGTGTTCTTTATATAAATGCCTGGTTTTACTTTTTAAAGCGAAGCAAAATTAAAAACAGTTATTAATGACCTTAATTATTCAAGAAATTTTCCGATAAAAAAATTTTCTATCATGATACCATTCTATTTTTATGTCTTATTTAGAAGGTCCTGTTTCCAAGGAAAGTTTATTGTACAGTCTTGAAGAATCTCGTCAAGGCGACAGCAATGAGAAGAGTTTTAAAGATGATCTACGAAAACTGTGTAAAAAAAGTCTTTCTGAAGGTTCTTCTACCGGCAGAGAGAAATCAAGAATTTTTGAAAATGTAAAATATCTGACATATGAAGAACTTAACAGAATATATTTATCTCTGAAGAATGGAGAATTATGCTCTTCAAATCGAATTTTGTAAGTTTTAAGACATTATGTTTTTTTTTTCAATTTAAAAATAATGATATGGGTTATTGACTATAAAATGGAAGACACATTAAATGAGTTTTTACAAAATTAAATTTTTCTTAATAGCTATATTCTTTAAGCATTCTGCTTCCAAATCAGTATAATAAGTAAAATATATCCAAAATAAAATATCCTCTCTCTTATTCATTAAATTTAATTTTTTCCTCATGCATTACATGTTCAAATATTTTTAGAACTGTTTATACAAATAGGTTGAAATTTTTCACTGGATGAATGGTTATTAAATAAGAGGAAAAATTTAAGAAATCTGTTTCACATATTTGCTCATGAATATTTTTGGTACATTACACAAAATTCGCAACATGCAATAATTTTAAGTTTTGAATATTACTTTATAATTTTATTGTTAATGATAAACTACTTATAATGGCTAAATATCAGTGCATGAAAAGTAAAAAAATATTAAAATTACTTCTTAGCGAATGAATGAATTTCAAATGTATTATAAGTGAGTCATTGGCGTACTAATTTAGCTTAAAAATATGCTAGATTAATACATATTATTGAGAGAAACGAAGCAAAAATATTTATAATTACTAATTTAGAATTATTCTAGACATTTTAAATAACTATCACTCACTTTCTTCAATAATTTTAGGGAATTATTTATTGATGCCGTATCTCTGGCTGGAACTGACGATGCTATTAAACTAATGGCAGAATTAACAATGAAGGGCGAAATATCTAAGTTAAAAGCAAAGATTTGGCCATTAATTCTTGCTTTTCTACCAAATCCAACGCCTGAAACTGTGGCAACACTGATTGTAAGTATTCACAAATTTATTTCAGATGAATATAATATTAATTATACTTTCATAACATAACATAACAGTCATAAGTATACCTTTTTACCATACCAGTAATTAATGTTTTTCAGGTTATTTAAAATCAATTAATGTTAAACTTGAGCTTTTTCTCAGTAGTTGTGTTTATATATTCTGTGAAATAAGCTTTAGTTTGTAATACATTATCCTTAGTTCTACAACATCTTATAATATGAGTGTAGTTCTAGTTAAAGTTAAGTACTTTTTTCCTAAGAATTCTTTAAGAACTTTATAAATATTTTAAAAAAATGTACATGGTGTACTAGTATTTTGATAAAACTAAAATATTGCTTCAATTGGAAATAAAATTTGCCTCATTTTTTCAGCCTTTGATAAGACAAGAATATTCTTCATCTGTTATGCTTGGTGTTTCTGAAATGGTTTACAAAATATGCAAAAAAGAAAACTGTGAACACGTACCAGTCGTAGCAGAAGTGGTTTCAATAAATGAAAAATGGTTAAACGACCCAGCTTCTACTGTAACTCAGGTGAAATATAAAACATTTGTATCGATTAAGCAAATAGTCATTAATATGAAACGTATAAAGTATTTGTATAAGTACAAATGTGCGCATCAAAATTAACATTCTCGATATTTTAATATTATCTTGAAAATCCAGTACATATACATGTACTCTTCGAAAAAAATGTGAGTGTCTTATTTAAAGACCTTATCCTTAAAATTGATGTCTATTTTTTAAAGTATTTAAATCATTTAAATCATATTATTAATTGATTTACGTTGAAAATTTACTGATCTATCGTCTTTTTTAGAAAGAGAATGCTCTAAGAAATTTCGGCAACATGGGTTATCATGGAAAGGCTCATAGAAGTATCATGGCCTTCCTGAGACCCAACTTTAAACAGACTTCCCTGACTTTAGCTGCCATTGAGTCATTTAGAAGAATTAATGAAGTAAGTATACAGTTTGTTTGCATGCTTAATAATAGTATTTTTACAATACTAATTATTAACTCAATAAATAATATATGCAATATTAAAAAAAACACCTAAAAGTTAATCTAGGAGTACTTATTTGTGATTTCAATATCTATATAATATCTCTTTGTTTCTGTATTAAAAGTACAATTTTGTTGCATTGCAGAAAAGACCAGCTGAAATGGTTCATTTATATGAAAACAAGAATGTAAACTCTGAGGTTAGAATTGCTGCAGGTTCAAGTGTAATAAAGAAGGCTGATGAGAAACAACTTAAGCAAATTATTCGAACAAACGAGAAAGAGACTCACCCTCAAGGTAAAAATTTAATTAGAATCTAAATGTCTGCCTTTAAGAATTCCGTAACAATTTATGATTTGAAATTCACCTTACATTTCAAATTTCCCTGCCTCACGATGGAAATGGTTTATTAAGCTTAGATTCAAACTCAAAAACCATGGATTTAGTTGCATCAATTACACTGAGTTGATTTGTCATTTATTTTTGTATATGTTGTTTTCTTACGCATTTTTCCAGGGTTTCATTTTAATAATTATAAATTTTTTACTTTTTTTAGTGGCTGCATTCTTTGTTTCTCTCCTGAGAAACCTTAAGCAGACTTCATCTCCATGGAAACAGGAACAGAAGCGTTTGCTTGAACGGCTGAACTATTCCCGAAACTCCTCTAAATCTGATTCCTGGAAAAATTCCAGAAATATTGAAATTTCAAACTACCTCCCATATTTAAAGACCGGTGTAGCAATTGAAACTGACATTGTTATGTCTAACGACACTAAGTTACCCATATCTGTGAAATCTATTTTGGATGCAAGCTTTAATGAACAACATTACAACTTGGGAGGAGTAAGTAAATGAGATTTAGCTGTCGAAATTTCATTCATGTTTACTGAATTTTTCTTTTAGTATGTGATAGTCTCTAAAATTTACGTAGATTGACTTTTCAAAGCTTAAAAAATTATTTATATTCTTGACTTTTCAAAGCTTAAAAAATTATTTATATTCTTTTAAATAAAATCTTTTTTTTTCAAGGACATTCAAGATTAGTAAACTTTTAAAATTTTATATGAATTACATGCACATTTTACTATTCAGTGTTGTTATGATTTCTTTTGTTCATATTTGCAAGCCATGAAAAACAGAGAGTCAAGACTTCAAATTTATTTTTAAACGTTTAAAATGTTTTCTGTTTATATAGTTTGCCTTGAGAATGAAAGGTGTAGAAAAAGCATTTAAAAAACTTTTGGAGTCAACTGAGGGGAAAAAGAAACTTCCTGATTTGAATGAAGTACGTATACTGATGGAATATGTGTAAAGTTAAAATTCTTAATTATGTAATAAGGAATTGTATTTACTATATCAATTGGATCATTATTTGCTTTTAATTTGTAGTTCGTGAAAAATATTGATTTCCAATTGTCTCTCCGAGCGATGGACCTAGACATTTTCAGTATTTCTAATACTGAATTTTCTGGTTTAAGTGAATTGTTCAAGATGGCAAATATAATGGAAAAGGTATCTAGTATTGTTTTCTTTATTTCCTATTCGTTAATGATCATTGTTTTAAAAAATGTAATTGGTATTGATTTTTCAAAAGGATCACTATTTTCAATAGCTTTTAACCCAATCTTTTAAGATTGTTTTCTCAAGTTATTTACCTCAGTTAATTTTAAAGTTCAGTGATTTTTGGAGTACGTTTCTTGCATAAAATGAAGTATGAGTGATGTCTATTTATAATTTTTTCATCTACATAGAAAGACTTATAATGTTGTTCTAATTAAACATAAACATCGAAAAAAATCTACAAGAAACTCAAAACTTTTCCAATTTTAACCCAAATAGTTTTTACTTTTTACCATCAATTAAATCACTCATTTGTGCATTGCATAAATTTCCACATTTTTGAGAAGTTCTTTGTTTTTAGCTGGCTAGTGGAGGAAGAGTAGATACTTCACACAGTTTTGTTTTCTTGAACTCTAAACTCGTCATCCCTAGCATTACTGGTAGATCCTATTCTATACAATTGTCCGGAACCTCAACAGTAGGTCTGAAAGCTGAAAGCAAAGTTGATGCCTTGGACTTTCCACGAAACCTTGATGCGAAATTTCACTTCAATCCTAGGTAATATAAATTCTGTTAAAATCGGTAATTAAATAAAGTGTCTAAATTAGATCCTTTCAAAGAAAATTTCAATCTTGTAAAGTAACATTCTAAAAACAGTATCTTGTTTGCAGCATACATGTTGAAATCTCGGCAGCCATTGGATCAGATTATAAAGTTTACACCCAATTCCTTGCAGAAACTGATGTAGAAGGAAAACTTGTTGTAAAAGATGGTCGTTTAGTCACAGGAAGCATCATCCTGCCTTCTGAAAATGTAGTGAGAATTAAGCTAAGGTAAAAATTTGACTTCTAAGCATTTTGAATTAACTTTGAGATAGAACTTAGATATTTTACTACCGATAGTTAGATATTTTATTCCATTATTGATAAAACAAGTCAAATAATTAAATGGGATGTGTGTGTTATCATGCTTTTCATAGAGTTTATTTTGTCAAAAAACTAAGCAAATCATAATTATTACTATCCATGATAGGAGCTCAAAACTATTCTGCATGTTGCAAGTTTTGTCACAAAAGTGCTAATGGGTACCTGAAATAGGAACGATAATGATTCCATTCCGCACAAGCCACGAACACTCTCGACATGCTCAATCAATAATAAGAAAAGTAAACGTTTTTGAAAAATTTAATCAAATTAATTTTATACATATTGAGAAAACATCAGGTAATTAAAAAATGAAAAAATATTTGGATATTACACTTAGGATGATATAATACTTAGGCTGTAAAACATTTTGAGTGAAGTGATTACTTTACATTCGATATATATATTTAATATATATATACATATTAAATGAATCGCTGAGATGGGAATCGTTTTGTTTAATTTGTATTCGTGGCGGAAAAATAAAAAGCTTTTTGATATTCATCACATCATTTATTTTATTTTAGCTACAGGAGAGTTATTTGAGAGTGCGTTTCACTCAAAGTGTAAAAATACAAGAGAGGAGATTATTCAAATTCCACATTTTTATACGCAAGGAGAAACAAGGAAAAACGTAATATAAAATATATACTCATGTTTTTGAAGGGAAATATAAGCTATTTAAGAAAATGACATCATTGCTTAGAGAATATTTGAAACCGGTATTCTATTACTAGGCATCATCAATAAACCTATCAACAATCTAAGGTCTAATCTTTTTAAGGAGGAATCACTAACAAATTTGTCAAAATAACGTTTTTAATCCTTTAGAAAAAGGTGAAAGGAGAAGCGTTTCGAAATAGGGTATTCAGATTTATGAATTAGTTATTATATATATATATATATATAATATATATATTTATATTGAATTAATTTAATCAATTTAGAAATAAGTTATTTTACCATTAGGTGTAGAATCCTTTTTTTATATTTTTTATGTCAATTTTTTGTATATGTATATCTTCTTATAGTACTGATGTAGTGGAAATTGATGAAAATCTCGAAGAAAAAAGTAAATTTGATAAAAGACAAGTAAAAATTTACCACTTCCATAAATTGGAGAAACCATTAGGATTATCAGCTCATTTAAAAACAGTATATCATAAACCGCTGCTGTTAAAAGAATTCCCTTTCATTGCGCCGGTAGGAGAGATTGAATTTTCTATAAAGAAATCTGATCCTAGTCTCAAGTCATATGAAATACATGCAGAAATTCCGAAGAAACCAGTAAGTATTTTATCTATTTACAACAACAAGTAATCAATGTTTAAAATATTTTATTCTTAAATACGATACATTTTATTAATATAATTATTTTAAGAATGTCTTACATGTATGTAATTTGCATTTTAAATTTTATTAGTAATTATATACGTAAATACGTATGCTTACTATCTGTAGTTAATGAAACTAAATGAAATTCTAGGAAGTTTTTTATTGATACGATTACTTAAGAAAATGTCCCTTAACAGATAATTAAAAAATAATACATAGTTAGGTAATTAAAAGATTTTTTCAGACTAATTTTTTACTGTACGAAACTCATGAAAATTTATATTATGCTTTCTAAAGTTAAATTTACATCCAATGTCTCATTTTAAAGAAGAATTTAAACTTCACGGACGCACTTTTTTCTTTTTTTCACAAGATTTAAATAATTAAAACTATATCTTATTTTAAGAAAGATTGTACAGTCTTTGTGATTGAATATTTGTTTTTAATACAAAAAATTATTACCTTCTTAGAAAGCGAATAACTGTTCACAATTGTATAAATTATTCGTATTAAAATAATATTATTACCAACAAATATTGAAACAGTTCGTTGCGCTACATTTCAATAACTAATAACTAAAAACAATAATGACAAAGCAACAGGTTTAGTTTTCCCAATGTACTTGTTATTTTGCTAAATATCCCCCCCCCCAAAAAAAATTAATCAAATTTTTTAATTGGTAAAAAAAAAGACCTAGAAGATACTTCCCTTTAATACATACTTAGCCCAAAGTATTAGGCATTGCATAAAAATGCATTTATTTTAAAATAGATATGAAATAAACAAAAATAAAACTTTATATAATTGAATATAAGCAACATTAATTAAGTGTTTTAGTATTTAGTGTATAGCTTTATCTTTAGACTATAGCTCTTAGCTTTATTTACAGCAGTAACTCTACTTGTCCATTAGTTAGTTCAATTGAATTTTTAAGAGAATCTTTGAATGTCAGTGTAGTTTACGCTTTAAAACAGCCCACAGATGTTCAATTTGGTTAAGATCTGTGAACATGGTGGCTTGATTTGAGTGCTACTATTATTATGGAGAATCCTCCGCACTAATGCTATTGATTTGTGGTATGGTGCATTATCTTGCTGAAATTTGATACCATTTATGTTTGTGTAACTATATAATTTATTGAAGGATGATTTTAAAGGGCTTTCACGTGGTGTTAACTTCCCTCGGGCTGAAAATATAAACAATTTTCAAATAGATATAATTCTTTGAAATTTAAATTAAGTAATTCGAATCTTTTTTTACAAATCATTTATAAAGGAATGAGGCTCAAAAATGTAAAATGTTTAAAATATAATATTAATGTAAAAAAATTATAAGCATATGGAAATAGGAAACATTTCTGTAAGAAATATTAATTAAGTTTTACGTTGCGCATGATATTTTCTAAAATATAGCTCTAACTACTGGCAATAAGTTGATTTATAAAGTTAAATGTGTGTGTGTGCATCCTTATTACGTTGTAGCTATTTTTTATATAAATAGAATAGAAAATTATATTTTTTAAAAAATAAAAAAAAGTACATTATTTAAAGAAGAAATTTTATTTCAATATTTTTCTAATATTTTGAAATATAAAAGATATATAATACTAAAATTAGGTAGAGTTTAAAGAGTATGATAGATTTTATAATTCTATAAAGTTTTATACATCAAAGGCTACTATTTTAGAAAATAGCATGCGCAACGTAAAATTTACTTAATATTTATTACAGAAATATTTCTTAATTTCATATGCTTATAATTTTTAAAATTATGATTATATTTTAAACATTTTGTACTTTTTTGCTACCTCATTCTTTTATAAATAATGTGAAAAGATTCGAATTATTTAGTTTTAATTTCAAAGAATTCTATCTATTTGAAAATTGTTTGTATTTTCAGCCCCCGAGACGAAATTAACACCCCTGAGAACCCCTTAATGTATTTTTGAATATATTCATGTTATCTTCACTAAAGAGTATTTTTCCTACTCCATTGATATTCATATAAATCTCCAGCTCCTGATACTGCCTCTTAAATATTTTAAAGTAAGATCAAAACACTCGTTCTTATAATTTCCTTTTGCTCCGTCTGATATAGACTATATCAGGTGTACAAAATACCTAAAAGTTGAAAAAGAAAATTGATACTTCTTAGGGGGCTAGTTATGAACCCAATTTTATTGGACATGTTTGGAAGTACAATTTCTGTGTGTGTACGAAACAGAAAAAAAACTTAACTGAAAGTTTGATTCATTAGAAAACAAGGAATATTTAACCCTCAGAGTTCTGCAAAATGTTTGTGCGATAAAGTTCCCTTTAAACTCACTTCCTTACTTCTTTGAGAGAGCCCCAGCTTCTTTCAGGCCAGTATAGCTACAAGTCTTCTTTTCACAGTTCTACTTTAATTGAGTGCCTAGTAATACCCTGTAATAATTTTTCAACGAGTGCACAAAAGTTTTTTTTAAAATTTTTAGTTCGTATTGATCTTTGAATCAAAGTTCGAATTTCATGGTACGATGCTAAGTTTTTTCACACAGTTCTTCTGTTCACTGTTTTCCATAAAAAATTTTAAGCATATTGTGTAGCACATTGAGAACATTTAATTTTTCTGGCAATCTCAACTTGAGATTTTTTTGCTTAGTTTGAGAGAGTTGCTTAACATCAAGTTCTTTACATCTTGTCTTATATTTCTGTTTATAATATTTTCATTTTTAAGATTATCTATATTAACTGGAGCAACACAGCGAAGAAACTTGATTAATACAAAGTAACAAGGAATTTTATAGCAAAACTCGTTTTAAAAAATAGCGATCGATAAAAATAAGTTCAAAATTGAGTTGCTTATGTGATTTTGTTTTCTTACTAATTGTTATGATTTTTATATGGAAATTCATAATTGTTTGCAGAAATCCTTAATATTTTGCAAAAAAAATATTGAAAATATGTGGGTGCATAATACTTCTGGCTAAGACTGTAGTAATATATTCTATATCGATAGATAAGAAATTTAAAAAAATGAGAATTTGTTTTTAGTAAAAGCAAGCATTTTTTTTTAATGATAAATACTTTTCTTGTAATAGGGTCCGCATATGAAATACCTTTTTTCTCTGGATACTCCCAACTCAAAAGTCAACCGACGTTTTGAAATTGCTTTAGCTGTAGAACAACATAAAGGCCACAAGAAACTTACATTAGAGCTTACATCTCCTTTTCAGAGACTTACGGGCACAGGTAAGTTGTTTTTATCAAATATTAGACGTAGTATACTGTTTTTTTTTAAATGAAATATAATACTATTTATAATTTCTTTTTTCTAATAGGTTCATATACTTTAAGAGACGAAATAATCCACGGAGATATAAACATTCGCAGCCAAACTGAACAAATACTTTCACTTAACCTTACAACTAAAATACATAGAACGAAACATGGAGTGTCGTGCGACACCGTCTTCAAAGGAACTTACCGGCATTATGAACCTGTAACATTAGAAGGAAAATCTACTGTTACAAAGGGAAGAAAACATCATTTAAGTTTTGATTATAAATTAAATATACCCAAGCTACGACCCTTGGAAACGAAAGGTAAATATTATCGTTTTACGACAGGGTTTCTCAAACTGTGGGGCGTGACAACTCTACAAGGGGGGCGCGAACATATTGAGAAGTCGATAACAAAAGATTATTTTAAAAAAATCATTAATTTTCTTAAAGTAAATGAACAAAATACATTCTGACATAAAAAAAAATAAAATACACATTGACACTGATATATTACAAGTATAAATGTATCAGTGCCTCACAATGTATCTTCTAATTAATTTAACAATACTAAATTAAGAACTACTTTAATAATTACCAGTGACCCCATGGGCTTGTCATATATAAAATTATATACAAAAAGTAACACTTATCTTGATAATTTGTGTAAGGTTTATAATTAATCCCTTAACTGCCGATTAACAGTTACGCGATTCACTTCCCAATGCCAACCGTTTTGCTCGTAGGGGCGAGTATGGGATGTATTGAAAGGAGAGGAAGGAATACAAATAAACAAATAATCTGAAATAAGTAAATCTTTCGCCAACATTGTCTAGGTCCTTTTATTGCATTCCATAGCCTTCGAAATAATTTTATGGATAGCAGTGCACAGAAAAGATCGTACTCCAGAAAGACGCATATATAAGTCTGGGGGAAATTGACGCTTTGGTTGAACGAAACGTTTATATACGCCAGTGTCACTTAAGAGGTTAAAGTCGTATCATAATTTTAGCGTCAAAATATAGTACTGTTAAATTAAATGCATTGTTGTTGTATGAGGGGGGCGCTATGAAAATTATGATTGAATATTGGGTCACGACTATTGAAACTTTGAGAAGCACTGTTTTACGATCTTTGGAATGGTTTTAAATTCAAACTTAGTGCTTATGAAATAATGATACTGTAATGTAAAGTAATGTGTAATATTGGTAAAATATATTTCAGCAAAAGAAGATTTATGGTTTTTAACAATTTAATTTCCTGACACTTATAAATATGCGTATTTTTAAAGTGAAATAATTTAAGATTGTTTAAGGTATACATCGGTGAAACTTGTGAAAAAGGTTTTTTCTAAACAAAAGTTACGTATTAAACTATTATGTAAGGCCTATTTTATAACACAAGCACGTCATAAATCAAATTTGTAAAAGATTATTCTCCCAAGATTTCTTGCATTTTCAATAAAGTGAATATTTTTTTTTTAAATTTAGGAACTATTGTGAAAGAAGGACATTTTTCACAAAACAGCGAATGGAAACTGAGCTCTGATGTTTCAATACATTCTCCTCTTGGTAGTGTTCAAGTACGAAAAGTACTCGAAAACCGATTAAAGAAATCTCCAATTCTTTCTATAAATGTAGGTATTGATTACAAAAAGAAAAACTCACCGAAAAAAGAGTCAATAAAGTTCGTGACAACAATGCACAGAAGTTCAGGAAAATCAAATATCAATGCTAAATTTGAGACGACTGAACTCCCCAAGATTAACTGGTATTTCTCTTGGGACACGTTAGGTGAATTAAGAAGTAGAAGTTTGAAAAATGATATCTATCTTAAATATGGAGAAAACCCAAACAGCACTTACATTCATTTGAAACATACGTTTAAAGAAACTTCTACCGGCCATTCTGAATGCTCAACTATATTCGAAATTCCTCATAAAGATGTCCACTATGAACTAAATTCAAAACATTCCATAGAATTGGGGGAGACTCCAAAATTACATTTTGACGTTGATCTTTGTTATGATAAAGACAAACATATTACGGGTGTCCTGGATTTTAATACCGAATCCAGAAACCCCCTGAAAGCAGATACACTATTGGAAATACATAGTACTGAAAGACATATTATTTACAAGGATCATATTGAGGAAATTAGTAAAGGTTCATTTAAAGGTCATGCACTATTGGAAAATGAAAAAGGCAAAGTGGGTGAAATCGAATATAAATATGTAACACGAGATGACGCATCAATGTTCCACCGCTCAATCGAAACCTCTCTTAGAACGCCTTTATCACCAAATTCAATCGAAAGCAAAGCTTCTTTGCAATTCAATTCAGAGTCTCTAAAACTTACAGGAGAGGTAGGAGAATATTCTGTCGAAGCTTACGCGAGCCGCGATCGTGTTGCTCAGTTTATTTTAAAAACTGGCGAAATCGAAGGTTCTTTTAAGGCGGTAAAGGAAGATCTCAAACACAGCTTAGATTTAGATTTAAAACTCCTCCATACTCATGTCCCTAGGCACTTTTCAGCTTCGGGGATAATTGACTTGGGAGATGAGAAACAAATTGAATTAAAAATAACACCAGATGTTGATCGTCATCCTGAAAACAAAATTGTCCTTTCATCCGTTGTACAAAGAAAATCTGGAAACAGGTACACAGCTAGATCTAAACTTCAAATACTTGATTATATGAGTATGTCTTTGAAAGAGTCCGGAGATATTTCATTTTATGGTACTCAAGAGTGTACTCTTGACATTTCAGTTAAAAATCATTCTCCCATGCGTCTTGTTCATTATCACACAATAAGCGACGGAAAAATAAAATCCTCATTAACATATTCAAAAAATAAAATAGAGAAAGCTAAGATTGAATTAGAAGTAATTGATAAGAAAGATCGTTACAAACGAGAAGTTTCTACTAAAGTCTCCCTTACCTCCCAAGATAAATCGTTCGAAGACATGGAATTATTTGTGACCTGTCAATCTTCTCATTCTGGTCGAAACATAAAAACAATTGTATCTTTCCATAAGAATAATGAAGTTTATAAAGCTGAATTAAATTCGGATCTTCAAGCTGATGGAATTGAAGTGAAAGCTGAAATGAATACACCAGTTCCAAGTTATGAAAAACAAATCCTAGGAATCTCTCACCAAAACACCAATAATGAAATTTTATCCTCTATAAGTATAGAAACTCCAAGAAATAAAATTGTTTCAATTACGTCAGAAATTAAAAAGAAACCTCATGGCTTTACAGCTACTTGGTCATTTACAACCCCTCTTGAAAACGTAAGAGAAGGAGTAGTACATATATCATTAGATAACCATTCAACTAAAAAGAAATGCGAAGCCTACCTTCATGTCAATAAGGAAAGTATCATTGATTATAAAGAAAGCGAGACAATATCTAACCACGAAACTAAAATTAAAGCTGTGCTTAAACTACACCCACGTTATTTCAACCTTCAGAAAGTAGAATATAATTTTAAAGACAACAAAACCACAAAAATAGCCAGAGCAGACGCTTTATTTGATGAAGTAAAATTACATTTGGATTTAGAAATTTCACATGATCATAGCATATCCACTTTATTTACCTATACTTCTACTAAAGATGAAAATGATTCTATAAAAGTGTACTTCTTGGCTGGTAATAAGGTAAGCAACAAAAATGTGGTATTTTACATCGAAAAGGCAGGACAAAAACAATTTTATATTGGATTAACTCTAACTTATTCACCGAAATCAGTAGAATTCCATGGGAATTTGAAAACGACCCATATACCCGAAATATCAACAGTTTTTAAATTAGAGAGAAGCAGAGAATCCTATTCAGTAGTAGCTAATGTTGTTAAAGGAACATCGTCTTTAATTTCCTTAAGCGTCAACGTAATATCAAATCAAGGAGAACAAAAATTATTAGTAAAAATTGAAAGTTATGGAAAAACTTATCTCAACCTGGAACTTTCATCTGATGTTTCTGGAAATAACTCAAAAAGACTGAGATTGAAAGCAAGTGGTGAATTTGAACCATTTTCTGTAAGTGTTTTTAAAGGGCGAAGCAAAGAGGACTCCGCAACTATAGAAATACGAGTGTGCAAAGGAATCCAACAGAGTATGTGTTACAGTTTAAAAGCATATCAGAAAAATATGCCCAGTTCAGGGAGCTATCGCTTTTACCAAAAAGTTGACATAGATTTAGAGAAATCTGTACCTGGATCTAATGCTAAAAAATTAGGGAGCTTCAGCGCTCTGTTATCTGCCACGGGAAGGGATTATAGATCAAAAATGACAATCATGTTGCGAGAAAGAACAGTAAGTTATGATCTAAAATTACATGGTCGAAAGGATGAAAATGACTATTGCACCCTTGAGGCACAATTCCGTTTTCCACAATGTACTTCAAAACTCAGAGTCAGTGTTCTCCACAACAGCAAACGAATGCATTTAGATGCTGAAGCTATTCCTGATGTTGAACAACCTACACGTAAGATGAGCTTAGAGATAAAGAAAGAAACTAATCCTAAAACAAAAGAAGTTTCTGGATATTGCAAGATGAATCACCCTGAAATGTCTCAAGTAAGTTGCTTGTGATATTAAGAATGTATATATTTTGTAGTTTAACTATTCGTCTGAAAAAGTCAAAAATAGAGAACTTTTATATGTACTTCGGTTTTATTCACTAATAGAGGAATTTTACCGTTCAATTACGTGATCTATTGGTTAACAATATAATTTTTAAAAAACTCTACTGTAAACCAAAGAAATAATACCAGAAAAAAGAAATATGGAATATTCTTATTAGCTATCAAGTAAATACATAAACTGTTTTTATATGTATGTATTCATATTTTAAATAACGATCAATAAAACTACTTGGAAAAGATTCAAACTTTTAAGAAGCTTAAATCTACTTAATCAAATGTATTATAAACTAAACATTAAATTATAAAAACAATGTAGTTAATATTATTTTAAAAATAAGCATTAATTTCTTTTTTTAGCCTTTTATGATCTCTGGTAGATTTCAAGAAGTAGGAAAAATGTATGTCCGTTGCGAAATAAAGGTGCATTGTAGCTCAGCTGTTGGAAAGATTTGGACCTTAAAAATAATGCCTAACTTAGATGATGAATCCTCTGGAATAAGAACCCTGGAATGCGAGTTGCACAACGAAGGTGATTGCTTATTACTTTGGATTTCCTTGTTGAAATAATTTAGTTTGAAAAATGTAATACTAAATTTATATAGTTAAGTTATTGAGAAGTTCAATACACAATTTAGACATATATAAAGATTAAAATCGGCATTGAGAAAAATGTGTAAATTTGTGCACCAAACATTTTAAAAAATTATACATTTTATTGATATAAACTCATTATTCCTTTTTTCAGACAAAAGTTTTAACGCATTATTAAGACTTCGAAGAGAAAGTACTTACCATTTAGACAAGTTAGAATATGAATGGAGATGCTTTTCTAGAGGAACTGAAAAGAAGGGAGGATTTACATTTATGCTTTACGATAAGAAAAGTGGAATACCAAGAAGCTGCAAAATCACAGTAAGATTTTCGTTTCGATAAACACATTATGAATGCATTATGCCGCCCATCTGGTATAGTAATAAGTGACGCTGACTGCTTTGCCGTAGGGCCTGGTTTGAATTCCGGAGAATCCACGGTTGTTTTTAAATGTACTGCGCCTTCATGGCATGGGGCTACTCTAAACATTCGTCGAGGTACGTGTTCTCTTATGAGCTTGATGGGAGGTCCCTATCCACCCCTCAGGGTGTTCTCCCTCAAAATTGGGGTGGAACCGAGTTAAGTAGTATTATCACCTACATGGTGCTCAAAGGTACGGCTAATGACAGGCGTACAACTAGCCCCTTGCCATGATGAATTTCGTAGGCCTTGATCTAATGTTACTATCAATCGGGTTGAATAAGTAACAACAGCAGCATGAATGCATTATAAATATTGAATACTATTTCATGAAATTTATATAAAATTGGTAATTTAATGCATGTAATAAAATGTTTTAAATTTTTTATAGTACTACTCACCATCTTCCGATATCGCTGTCGAAGGATCAGCAGCTCAGGCCCCGGATGACTTAAGCTTGAGTCTTCATTCTAAAGGTCAGAAGGTGAAAGAAATTCGTGTGAAAACATCTGATTCATGCATAAGTGTCGAAACGTTACAAGAAGGTTTGTTACAAATTCTGTTTCATGGATATTTTAAAAAAAAAGTTATGAATTGAATATTTTTAGGCTTATAATATATATATATGCATCAAGAACAAGGAAACTTTTGCCTTAAGACCAGAAAATTGTATTTCAATTTTTTTCAAAACTGTATTCAAGTTAGTAACTAATAATTATATGATGTTTAAAAATATTAGTGTTCTGTTTTAAGTTGAAGGTGATTTTAATTTAAAAAAGATAAATTAACTCGATCTAATTAAATTACCAATAATTAGATCGGGTATTAGTATTCTATCAATTAATTTTCTAGATAAAATTAGAGATTGTTTTAATATGTCAAGCCCTTTAAAAGTCAACTTCTTATGAACAATTAAATTTCTCACCTTGAAAGAGTCTTTTCATTTCCTATATTTATAAAATTATAATAACCTTAAAATTGAAGAATCATCCTAGTTACGCTGTTTGTAGATGCATGTGTTATTGATTTTGTCATACATATCAACATGAAGCTTCTGATTGTTATTACAAATTTTTTAAAAAAATTAATAATTCATTTATATAATTAATAATGTAAAAAATTTGATGTGTGTCAAAACCTTTGGATATTTTTTTCTTATAGGTCTTCTTTTAAAAAGCACAGTTTGTTTAGTTAGTCTGGATAAGGGAAACAAAATACTGGACCTTTTTAGATGGAATCTCTTCTATCAAAACAATAAGTTCTTAGATGCTCGAATAAGTGTAGAAGTGAATCATCCAGTTTTTGTTAACTTTTCACTGAACTATGAAAAGAAAGAAGTTCATCGAGTTCTGGTAATTGCTTGCTTTAACTTTGAACGCTTAAACTTTTACATAAATAATTCACAGGAAAACGTTTACTCAGGGAAATAATTAAATTTTCAGAATTAAAAAAAGAAAAAAAAAAAGGAAAAATAATAAATATAATTGTGTATTTTCTACATCGGAAATTAATCACATAACTTAATATTATTAATATTCATAATTTCAATTTTGAGAAAATAATTTCAGCTCTTTACAAATTTTTAATCATTTATGCATTTGTGCAGACATTCAATTTATTCCTCTTCATGAAATCAAATATCCTAGTTTCCTCAATTTTACCTTATAACCTTCTTAAAATTAGTGTTCATTTTATAAGTTTCTTAATACATTTTTAGAACTATTTTGTTACAATAACAAGCAAAACTTACAGGGAATTTTTTAAACTTCATATAATGATTACTTATTTTTATAAACACTCAATCATTTACAACGATTTTTAAAGTGGTGAACTTAAATAAATAAATCCTCTGGTTTCAAAGATAACCTTTGGAATTTTCAGAAAAGGATAAATTTAAATTTGCAGTAAAAAAAAATGTGAAGAAAGAGAAATTAACATTTATAAGTGTTTAATAAACGATTTTATTGAAATGATGAAAATATTCTAAAAATATAAAACATCAAGTGTAAATCTTAAGAGCAGAAATAAATTTCAAATAAATTTCTTGCAAAATATTTTGTGCTTATAAAATAAATTTGTTTTTCTAAGAAAAATTAACATCAACATAACGATTTCCGAATCGATTTAGAAAGATTATAAATAAATTGTAATCGGGCAAGATTAAAGTAAAGATTTTTGAAACCGCTGAAAGGTGTAGTGTTCAATTCTTTTATCCATTGTGAGTCTCACTGAAAAACTTCTTTACGAGTGCCAATTATTTAGTGATAAATGGAAATATGTAACGATAATTCATAAAAAAGAGATTTTCTTGAGTGATTATAATAAAACAGATATATTTATGCTATTTAAAAAAATAAATAGTATAAATCTTTGTTGAATTTTAAAAAAAATAGACTGTTTAAATCGAATAAAGAATGAAAACTAATTGCCAAAATGTGCCTGTTACATAACGCGCGTGAAGCCGATGTTCAAGTTTTCAAAGATTTAGTACCAATCGTATAAGAGCAAAGATCTTGACGAAGAAAAATTTCGCAAGAATAAAATTTGTAACCTTCATCAAAACTCGAGGTATAAGGAAATGATGAAATCCTTACCTTATTTTCTCTTATTAATTGCTGCCATTTGAATTTAAACCCTGAACTAAAGTAACAAATGACAAAGAAAAAACTGTTGAAAAGACGTAGAATAAATAGTGCTAATGCTTTAAAAAAAGATTTTTTTGCAAGCAAACTTAGATTCGTAATTTAGAGAAATTAGATATTGAGCACTCCGAAAAATAGCTTTACTCAAAGTATTAAACATGCAGCTTATTTATTTTAGAAATGGGCATAAAGATTTTATTTTGTTTGTTATAAAATATTATTCGAATTTAAATATGATATGAATTTATATATTACAATTTCAGAAAGAAGTGGTTGGATTGGACAGTTTTAAATCCATTAGAGAACTTACTGACCAATTGAAAAAAGCTATCGAGGACTATCGAAAAAATGTTCTACTTCCACTCATAAAGGATATATGGAAAAACTGGCAAGAGATTATAAGAGATATTATCGATAAACTGAAACATCTATGGAACTTTCATTTTGATCATCTGATGCAACATTCTGAAACTATCAGAACCATGAAGAAAACCGTCGTTTTGTACTTCAAGTCCATGTTGTAAGTTTTTAAATATTTTTTGATTACAAAATATAATTACAGAATTTATTAAAAAAAGTATTATATATATAATTCTTTAAAATATGTTTTAAAAATTATTAAATGAATAATAAATTACAGTTTAAAAAAACTAAAAAACAACCTTTTATGGTTAATCGAAAAAAGTTGTAACTTAATCTTTTAGTCACCCAAATCTGGAAATGGGATCTGGAATTAGTCGCCAGATGCGGGATGGGATCTGAAAATGGGAAATCGTTTATCCTGATCAGGACAACAGAACAAAATTATTAAATTATTGTATTATCATCGGTCCTGGTCAAGTGAGCATAACTTCGAAGTACTCTAACCTTTTAAAATGGGTGAAAATTGAGTTCAAAGATTCCGCTACATACAAGTGAAGCTTATAAAAGGGTGTTAAAAATTGCATTATATGTTTGTTTTGACAAGTATTTGTTTATAGCTTTATGAACTATATATCTCTGATATATTTATAAATTTAGGATATATTTCACAAAGTGGTGAATCTTTTTTCTTACACATAAATTATATATATATATAATCTTCGAACAATAAGGGACTCACACCATTAATTTTGTCCCTTAAGTAAAGGTGTCCTTCGGAGGTATATAATAAAAATGTATTTTAATTAAATATCCAGAATGAATTAAGCTCTAAAAATATGGTATAAAAATAAGTAACGTAATCACATTTTTTAATTAAAAGTTTAAGTTAATGACAAATGACAATTCTTAATACGAAAAGTCTAATTATTGAAAAAAAATATATAAAGGAGCTGTAGAGTTCTGTACTTATAGAATTTTTAGTTGAAAATAATCCATTACACAAGTATTTTTTAAATTCTGAGTATTCAAAGCTTTTTATTTAAGTGGCTATTAAAGATATTAATCATCTTAAGTTCTTTTTCTTCTCATGCTACAGTTATTTAAAAATTTTATAGTATTGGAATATTTATTTGTATTAGTAATGCATTGTGCTTTTATTTGCTCTCTATCCTTCAGCACATGATTTGCTTTATACATACTTTATACAAATTCCAAATATCTACCATTAGTCTCTCAAACTGAAAATTTAAATTCCTTAGTTGAATTATATGAACTTCTTGTTTTAATGTTAATCTTTTCCTCTTTGAAGCAAAGCAAGATAATGTTTGTAAAAATGACACTAAAGTGCAGGATTGTTCACACAAGTACTTTTTTTGCTATCCAGTCTTAGTAAAAGCTAAGAATCATCGAGGATTGCTTAGCAATTTTCTGGTACTGAACTCAATTTACATTTGAAAGTGTGAATTTAATGCCGGATAGGTGGCGTAGTTGGTTTGTCACTGACCTTGTACGCCTAAGGTTGCTGGTTCGATCTTGGCACAAGTCGTTAAATTTTCCTGATGCAGAAAATCGACAGCGCTAATTTCGTATGATTATGCGGCATGTTAAAGATTCCTAGAGTGCCTGTTTGTCTTGGGTGCTCTCGGCAAAATTAAATTTTTAGTACCATTTCGTGTGTTGTCAGAACTCAGGTGCCTTCCTCTAGGAAGGAAACTAGGCGTTAAAATTACATTGAGGTGATTGGTATTTCACGTATATGGTGCCACACTAAAAGAAAAGTGATACCAGCTCCCGGAGAATGTACTAGGTCTGCAATGGTAAATACCGATCAGCATTCCCATTGGAAAAAGATGTTTTAGTTAAATTGTTAATAATTATTATAGTGCTAATATTCCTAACCTAAAAGTATTATGCTTCCCAAAGTTAGCATTTTATTGCTGATGTAAAATTGAAAAACAAACTAGCAAACAAACATGCGTTAATATGTGGTACAACCGCGTCATTATATATTCTGTTTAGTCTATAAATCAAGGCGTCAAACAGATTTAGGTGTTGTACTTTTTTTCTCTATTCCTTTATTTCTTTCGCGGTTTGATTGATCGATTATACCACAAATGTATTTAATTTAAAAAAAAATAAAGCATTTAAAAGTAGCAAATTTGGTATCTTTCTCTGAGTTTCTTTTTTCTTCTCTTTGAAACCTCAAATGTATACTAAGAAAAAAAGAATTTCTAATTTTATTTATTTCTCTACCTCTTATCTAGTTTTTCAAAATTTGTTTTGCAGTGTCTCTTAAATAGAGGTAATAAATATATTACCCTCACCCTTATATATATATTAACCTTCATATATTTATCCTGTATAAGATCTAAATATATTAAGTTCCTTATTCAAAAAGACTGAGAGCACCATAATTGTCCCTTAAATAGAGGTGTCTCTTAGAAGAGGGATAACAATATATATTTAGATGTGTGAATATATAGAATAATTTTATTAATAAATATAATATAAATATTCATTATTTCAAGGATTTTCTCTACATTTAAATATCTCTCTTCTCAAATCATAGATGGCGATTCTTAGCTCTTAAAAATAATGCATTCAAAAAAACTTCTTTTAGCATAGGCTTTATAATATAGAAACTTAAAAAATATTCTTATTACTACTCCTATAATTTTAGTTCTTAATTCATATTTTTAGTTTACAACTATTATACTAAAAATAATCTTATACTTGTGGATGATGTTGCTATTTGGCCTATGTTTTTATAATTGGATCATTAAACTAGTTACATAATTAAAGCAATTTGTTTGCCATTTTTTTTGCCTAAAACTGTTGTGATTTTCCTTATGGCTTTTTCGAAGAAAATTTCTTCCTCAATTTTTATTAAAATTTGAGATTTAACTAAAATGTGACCCTTCATTGTGATGCTATAAAATTTCTTTATTAATGCTGACATTACACTTTTAATTTCTGTAACTTACATTTGGTTCTTTAATTTTATTTTAGAACCTTTGACACTATCATGAATAATATTATATTACCCATGATAAATACCGCGCATTGTCTTGTGGAGAGATACTTCAAAGTTGTAACTGAGCACATTTCTGGCTTATACAACGTTTTTTTGGAACTCGCCAAGTCTCACCTTAGGCAATGTCTGCAAAAATTCTGCGTTCCTGGAACATTTTGTCATGATTTATTAGTTGCTTATGAGCACCATGGACTACAAGAATCACTGGCTGCCGCACAAAGAAAACTTCATCTCGTACTTTGGCCATGGACAGAAAGTAAGATATATAAAACAAAAACTTTAGTTCTAAAATAATATTTTTTTTCCCGAAACAATCCTTCTAAAAGCAACTTGTATAATTCTACACATATTGGTTTGAGAGTAAAATACATTGCTATAAATTATATTAAGGTATCCGACTACCCTAAAAATGTGAATTTTGCGAAAAATTGACAAATTTTTTTTTATGATTTTATTTTATGGGCCATCTTATTAGCTTTAGAAAAATACCAAGTTTATCCTTTTCCGTTTACTAGAACAAAAACTACAAGTGTTTTAGCAAAAGCAGACGCCATTACTTTAAGCAAGATGTCATACTTTAAAACGCGTTTGACTCGAAATGTGATTTTTTGAAAATAATCAAACTGGGTCAGCGATTGCTCAAAAAGTTTTGGACATTATTAACTGGGAAATTTTTTCTGTAAGTTCTGTAAAATAGTAAAATTGTTTTAACCTTCAGACTTATCAATCACTGTTTTATTACAAAATTCACAGTCCCTTATGTGAATACTATCACTGTCTTTTTAAGCATTTTCATATAGTAACAGATATAAAGTGCTCTAGTTTTTGTAAAAAAGAAAATATCCCTCTTATCCTGAAGGACATTTAAAAATTGAATAATATAGCAACACATTGGATTGAAAAAAATTGAAAATTTGTTTATAAACCTTTGGTGCAGAATGGGCCACGTTTATGCTATTTTTTGCCAGTTTTTAAATATTTTTTCCCATTTTAGTAATAATAATTTCTTTTTCTCTTCTTAATTTTACCACATTTTTCTTAAAATGCACTAAGCAAATCTAAAAATAACAAAAAAATCCCCATATCTCCTTTTTTTAAAAAAAAAGTTGTCGCAACCAGTCGGATATCTTAATATGAAAATTATTTTAGTGACGAATTTTTCAATTATTAAAAAAAAAATTCTATTTATATCCTTATTAATTGCTTAGTCAGAATTTCTAAAGTAGATTTTTGCACAGAATTTCTTTCATCATTGTATGATATTTGCTTGAGAAGCTTTGGAAAAGAAATTGAAATATAAGCAGCTCATATCTTGTATATGTACTCCATATAAGAGAATCTAATCAAATCTTATTCCCTTACCTTTAATGACCAGGAAGCATTAAAATTTTATAGAATTTAAGATTCTGTGCACTTAAATGTGGAAATAACTGTTATTAAACTCCTTTAAGATTTAATGTGTAAGGGTTTTTAATAAAGGCATTGAATTCTGAAATGTTTCTAACTTATCGAAATTTTTATATCATTCTTAATATTAAGTAAACTGTTAAGAGCATTTCTGTATTACCGCATTATTTTCTTTGATTAGAATCTGTATTTATTATATTTTACATCATTAAGATAACACATAATTAGATAATAGGTAAATGTTTTTTTAAAAGTATTTACACATTAATTGTTTAGAATATAATTATACGGCATATTATATTGCAACTTTTAATGTTGTCTCTTTACTTGTAGATTTTGGAAGTAACATTGTCAACTGGATTCATTCACAAATCAAATTAATAAAGCATGAGATTGAATCCATTTTTGGGAAATTCCTTGGTGACACTATATTTAGTCAGTTTATTAGCTATATCAAGAAGTTAGAAAAAACAACCCGCGAAGCAATTATCAAAGGACTGGACAACCTAATTAACACGATTAATGACCTTTTGGGTGATGATGTGGACTATAAAACTGCAAAAGCGCTGGTTTATGAAGCTCAGAGACAAGTATGGCATTTTTTAGAAATTTTATGAAGTAGTTATATTATTTAGTATATTTGAGATAATTAGGAATTTTTGTTGCTTTCTTGCTAAACAAACATAATGTTAAGTAATATAAAATATTCGGGGAAAAAATACCTTAGCTAAAAGTTTTCTTGTGTGTGTGTGTGAATTAAACATATATATTCAAAAACAATATAATCCACTTAGTGTGCGTTTAGCTAAAAAAACCATTATTCGCTTACGCATTGTAAATTTTTATGAAAAGAAATTACGTTTCATAATACGTAAAAATGAAATTTAATTTATTTTTGATTACAGAGACATTTAAATAGCGAAGTTTAAGTAGTCTTATAACTTATTTGAAATGAATGATACACGCGCGTGAAAATTAGTTGCACTAAGTTAAACTTAAATGCGTCTGAAATTTACACATGACATTCGAATTCAGCACTATAAAAAGCAAATAAATAAATAAATAAATTAATTAAATTAAATGAATAGTAATAATAATATTAGAAGTAATTTTTAAGGAAATAATAATTCATAACAAGGGAAAATACAAACATGAGGCAATTCGAATATAAAGATAATTACGAAACTGAAGCTGAACTAATTACTGATTTTTTGTCAATGCAGTTTCTAAAATAGATAACAAAGATAAATAAAAAATTAAATAATTAAAATCAAATTATTAGATAATAATTAAACAAAAAGTTAGCAAAGTTAAATTGTTTTTCAAGGATATTTTATTTACGATAGTATATATTATTGTTAAAAACAATATTCGAAATTTTTCTATTTGGAATTCCGTATTAGCTTCGAAATTAGGTACAAGTATTGAACTATAATGTTGTATATATATAAAAAATAGTTAATAGCTACACTCCTCTTAATATCAAATTACCTCAATGTATTTTAGTGACAACTATCTCAGGTTGAATTGTTACAAACATAACTTTCTAAATAATTCTGAAGAATACTTTTTATTGCTATTTAGTTGAATTAAATGACTAGTCATTCAATAATGAACTCATAAACGATGCAATAACTCTTATAGGTGGTTGAAACTTGGGAAAACAGAGAAAAACTTGTTGGAGAGGCTGTGCGGTCAATAAAGGAGAAGGTTTCAGAGAATGCTAGGAAATTCGCTGAAGTATACTTTCAAGCTCTGCAATATGATCCTGAAAGTGGAAAAATAAAATTTAGTGTTCGTCAACCTCTGAATAATTCTGAAATTGAGGCTTTGAAAATTGAATATTCATCATTTATTGGTGAGTATATGATTAAATGTGTCATCACTTAAAATACCAGTTTAATTACAGTTTACTTTTTAACTCTTATTCTTTTCTACTAATAAACAATAGAATAATCATTAACATTACGTATTTTTTTTCTAGAAAAAGTTCGAGAGTTTGCAAGAAGTTAAGATACACGGGCGAGGCAAAGCATTCTTTTAGTCACGGACCTGTTCTTCAGTAGTTGAACTGTAATTTAATGTTTCAATCAATTTACATAATTAAAATGTTTTTGTGTGAAATTTATTTATGAATTGTAAAAAAAAAAATGTAATTTTTTTTGAAAATAAATATTGAATGTTTCTCCATGGTTTTCACTGCGTAATAGTTTCTTTCTTTAAAACAAATTGGTTTTAATCAAATTTTCCATTGTATAACCAATAAAGTTCTAATACTTGTCAAGCTCCGATACTTTTTCCGAGTAAATTGTAAACCGGTTGACATTAAAGAATAATTATTAGATGAAAATATTTTTATACAAATTTTTAACATCAGATTTGCCAATTTACTTCACTATAATACATTGATGAACAAAACTAAAAAATGGTGTGTATCTTAAAAACCAATAATCATTGAATGTAATACTTACAAATGCAGTATTGACATTGGAAAGATCTATTTTAATATTAGGTGCAGAAGATCCATTTTGTTTGTGGAATAAGTATATGTTAGACCGGACACACACACACACATATATAGCTGTACAAACCATACGCCACATAGGCATTTCTAAGTCTCACATTAGTAACGAATATGTCGCAGTGAAGTTCGAGATAACTGCCAACTCCAGGGTTTTCTGATTTTTCGGCTTTTTTCCTTCCTAGGAATTTCCAGGAAATCATGGGAACATACCGGTTATTCCCGAAATTCTAGGGAATGCATCGAAATCTCGAACAATCTAAAAATTAGTTATCGTTATAATTGATATTAATATTAAATGCAGAAGTAACGATATTCATAATTTCCAAAATTTATACTCATTTGTACATTGAGCTACAAAATGCAAATGATATATAATAATTAAGCACTTTTAAGGTAGACTCAAGAAATCAATCCATGTTTTTATGACTCATCCTATTTCTTAGCTTTGCTATAAACAATCTGGCTGCAAAAAAAGTCTTCTCGACTAAAGCTGTCGTTGGAAGAACAATTTTTAAAGCTTTACACACTCTTGAGTTTAATGATCAATTTTTTCTGTTGGGTCAACTGTAGTTATTGCTTCACTGTCTTGATAAAAGTAAAAATCTTGTAAAAATTGAAAAATGTAAGATCTTTGTTTTTGAATGGGGGTGGATTCTTCTAATTTTTGGCTAAGCATTGAAGAATTCTCTTCTAAAGTTTCCGTGTACTCTTCTAAGTGCGAAGGATTTGTCAGTGATTAATCTTCCTCTCAAAAAGGCCTTTACATAATTATTTTTAAGCTTTTTAAATCAGAGTTTTTATTTGAAAAACGTGAAAGAACAACATTAAGTTCGACAGCATCATGTTTCTTTCAAAATTTAGGTATTGCATTCATCTAAGTAAACTAACTAATTCTTGAATCAGAAAACACTTCATAATCTTAGCCAATTCTGAGTTTCATTGGTTCAATTCATCAATAGCGATAGCAAATACTTTTTCGACAGTTAGCGTCTTGGTTTTCCTAACCCAATTTTTACTCGTTTTAAGGCTCTCTCTGCCTCTCTGCTTCACTTGTAGATGAATTAAACTTTCACATTTATCAAAATTTGTTATTCTCTGATACCAGTTAATACTTCTGAAACTGCTGATTTTTCTTTAAAAATCTTTCAAGCATTGTCAACGAACTATTTTGACGTGATTTAGCATCACGTCATATTTTCACCGGCAAACTCTGCATTAACTTATTTTTTGAAAAATATCCTTCTTGTGAAGTGTCTCTTCCTGACCTATTTTATAATATACCTTATATTTTTTACATAGTTTAAAACTACATGAAAGTAATATGAAAAATAATTTCTGTTGTTACACAGCCTTCAAATACTTAAAGTCAAACTATCTCTAAATTTTCAGTTAGTTCCTCATTTTCAACAATATCTGCTTCATGTTCTACTTCAACAGTGCTGTCTCCTAAATTCGCACCTTTTTTTTATTATGAACATCATAACACTTCCAGGTATACGGTGTGTACATACCATAAGAGGTACTCACAAATCATTGTTTTCCTACCTTGACCATCTTACTAGCACCATCAGTAACACACGCAACTATGCGTTTTTCAATTTTGATTCCTTTATTTTAGCTTTTACTGCTTTAACACAATTTTTTACTGTAAAAGATTAATTAATTCTGAAGTTTTCTACTGAAAGAGTTTGTCTTCATTGAAATGGACATTTGCTTTCAAATATCAACTGCTTTAAGGCGATGTACACTCATAAAGTGTCAACCTACAACGTAGTCTGTCATTTGAATTTAATGAAATTTCATTTATAACCTAAAGTTTAATTATATATTCATAGATAAGCTTCTCATGACATAACTAGTGCTCTGTGATTACCCACTTTTCGCAAATTCCCCCTTTGTTTAGATTAGGAGTGGCTAACCTTTTTAGGAAGAGTGCCACTATTTAATAAAAATAATTATGCATGCCATTTCCAACTTTTCCAACAAATAAAAAGTTGTGAAAAAGGGGGGAAATGTTGCTTATAGACCTATTATGGAATTTTTACACAAATGACCCTTTTTTTTTAATGTAAGTTTATGTATTGGAAATTTAAAAACAATATAATAACTAAGACAAAATTACAAACTTAGGTTTGATTGTTAATAAACTTTTTACATTTAGGTTAGGTATAAAATAAAAATGAGTAACTTGAATCCCTTAATTCTAAGTAATTATTAAACAGTGAGTTTTTACTTAATGTGGCTTTTGAATTTATGCTTGTTTTAACAAGCGATCTATATTACACTCATGTCCATAAATTAAGGATAATTCAGATTCACACAGAAATTGAACTTTAAAATAAAAATTTCACCTGTAGAATTATGACACATATCTTGAAGAAGAATATGCAAATTACAGGAAACCACCAGATGGAGCGGATAGTACGTCACAATGACGAGAGTGTAAAAGAGGGGTATATAAGGAATGGTGGCAAAGAAGTAAAATTGTTCACAAGCGCTTTAAAAGCCTTTCAGTGCAATAACCGCATAGTTATGGCACAAAGGAAGCATTTGGATGATTTTTTACGTGGTAGAATTATCGGACGACTGGAATGTGGACGTATCCAGCTGGAAGTATCCGATGAGCTTGGAATCGCCCAGAGTGTCATCTCCAGGCTTTGGCAACGATTCCAAGATGATGGTAATGTGAGTAGATGTTACAGCACAGGTCACCCCCGAGTTACAGCGCCGAATGAGGACCAGTATTTGGCAGTTACTGCCAAAAGAAACAGACGGAGCACAGCATCAGACCTATCTCGTCAGCTCTCTTCAGCTACCGGTACGACAGTTTCAAGGCAGACCGTGTACAGACGTTTAGGGCACATTGGTCTATATGCTCGTAGGCCTGTCAGATGTGTTCCCCTTACCGCAACTCATTGTCACCTGCGATTAACCTGGAGTAGAGAGCATGCATTGTGGACACCGCAACAGTGGTCTTGTGTGATGTTTTACGACGAGTCCAGGTTTAGTTTGCAGTCTGATTCTCGCCAGACTTTCATATGGAGAGTGCCAGGTACCCGTTACCACCAAGAGAACACCATTAAACGACACCGTTACGGTGGTGCAGGATGGCTCGTTTGAGGAGGAATTATTAATGGTTCCAGAACTGATCTGCATGTTCAGAGTGTAACGATGACAGGCCACATCTATCGGGATGTCATTCTGGAACAACATGTACGTTTGTTTCGGGGCGCCATGGGGGATGAATTTCTGTTTATGAATGACAACGCCCGTCCGCACCGTGCAAACATTGTAGACGAATGCCTTCAATCGGAGGATATCACCCGTATGGATTGGCCAGCATACTCACCGGACTTGAATCCAATAGAACATGTGTGGGATATGCTTGGCTGACGAATTGCAGCCCGTCAACCCCCTCCTACCTGTCTACCGGAACTTCGGAGGGCATTGCTTGATGAGTGGTGTAATATTCCCCAAGATCAGATTGATAATTTGATACTCAGCATGCGTAGGCGTTGTAAGGCCTGTATTGCATCGTCCGGGAGACATACTCCGTATTAACCATCATACTAACCATGTTATACTATTTTTTGTAAATAGGTTCTTTTTTGAAATTTGCTCCAGGGAGTAAAAATCGCAATTTTTATTAATTATGTCAGACATATAGCATCTTTTTTGCTCTTTGCATTTTTGTTTAATAAATAGACTTTACAAATAAGTCAAATTTGTTTTGCTTCTGTTTCTTTCTTTACCTGAACTTCATTATCCTTAATTTATGGACATGAGAATAGGATTAGCTCTTAAAGATGTTAACGAAACTATGTTATTTTAAGTGCTTATCAGTTAGTTTTGAGTGATATTTATTTTATATATGTTCATAAAACAGAAAACATTTATTTACAAACATATTTTGAACCAAATTTTGAAGTCTAATACAATCCCATTTCAATAAAATTGTAAAAAAAAATTACTTATTTATTATTAGCTCTTCAATTTTTAAAATTTTTCAGTAAGTCTTCCCGTGCCACTGTTACAACTCCACCGTGCCACATTGTGGCACGCGTGCCGTGGGTTGGCCACCCCTGGTTTAGATAGTCGAGTGGTCATAGTCGTGGATGGTATTCTCGAGTCCTGGTGCCACTGAAATCCTGTCTTGTACAGGGGATGATGCACTTTAAATCTATTGAAGCTCAAAGTTAGTATTTTTACGGATAGTTTGTCTTATAGTAGGAATTTTGCACCCGGCTTGGGATCCGAGTTTCTCATAAACTAGTGTGCATCTAGAATTGGCCTTAAAATTACATTTTGCTATCTTTCAATTAAACCAAAATTGTACTTTGCTACGTGTCTCTAAGCGGGGGAGGCGTAGATGAGGAGGGGATTTGGGATCTGTGTAGATAAGCGTCTATTTAATTTAAACTTTACGCAGATTAGGGAAAATAATTTGCAAGCAGTATCATCAAATTTATTCCCAATGTGTGTCGGAAAGTGATATTTGTATCAATAATAACAGCAAGGTACTTGGTGTGCTGAGATCAGTGAATTTTTTGATTTTTAAGAGGGATTTTTGGAGCTTGTTCATGGGTAGCAAAGAACACTGCTTCTGTTTTTGAGGCATTGATTGCGTTTTTCCAAACGCAGAGCCATATTTCTAGGCGTGCTAAATGTGCGCTTAGATTTTGAACAAATGTATCAGGATTTTTATGTTGCGTGAGAATAGCTGTGTCATCGGTGAACATATAGAGCATTGCTTTGTCACTTGTTAGTATGTCATTAACATAAATATTAAATAAAACAAGAGCAAGAAAAGATCCTTGAGGGATTTCGGCAGTTATTGATCTGTCTTGTAAGTGAGATCTATAAATTTGAACAGCAAAAGTTCTAACATTGAGCTAGGAGTTAATTAGTGTAATTAGTGTGTGCGGGGTTGTAATTAGTTAAAAGACGAGGCCTGTATGCCACACCCTATCGACAGTAATCTTAGTTATTACAGCGGATCACACATCAATCTAAATATTTTCACTGCCTTCTAGCAATGCTTTTATATTGTAGTACAGCCAGAAGGTTTATTGGTTGCATCAAATGAGGAATATTGAAAACGTGAAGAAACTCAGACACACGAGATTTAAGTGTAATAAATTGATATTAGAAACATATTTAATAAGACCAGAGTATTATATCTGATAAAGGAAGTATAGCGTTTTATGTCTCATTCTTCCAGTTGCAACTAGGAATATTTACAGTAGACTCTTATGATTAATAGTTAAGACTGGTTAGCTGGGAACAGTTGAATGATTATGATTAACAGTTTATTAGAAAACGATTGGCTCAAAGTCAGTCTGACGTTCGGAACTACAATATTTTTGTAGGTATCCTAATAAGTGCCTCTGTGCTTCTTTGATTGTTCTTAACAGAATTTCAATCATTACATTTTTCATACACATGACTCTTTCTCTTGTACTGTGTAATACTCCATTTCTATGGTTTGCTATCTGAAGTATTTCTCTTGATTTGTGTATTAGATCCACTAATTATTATTTTTCTACGTAATTGATCAATTGCTTCAATGTCAATATAGCTAAGCCTTTCAAAAAACTATCAAAATTTACAGGAATTCAAGTCTAAAATTTTAATTTAAGGTGTTAAAAATGCAAACTAGTTTTTAATATTTTTGGGAGAATTTTATTTGTCAAAAAATTCACATCGAAATTACAAGTTCGAAAATTATTTATAAATAGGTAATTGTGTCAATAAATATGAAGACAAATACATTTAGGAACTTTGAAGGTAAGGAAAAATACTTTAATAATTAAATTTATATAAATATTTTAGTAATATAAAATATTAATGTTTACAATATTTTTAATATTTTGAAACTCTTACATAGACCCAAGTACTGAATTTTTAGGACACCTGTTTTAATAAAAATCATAGAAGAGCAAAATCATGCATATATCTTATCCTTAATTCATAATATGCTATGGTTACAGGTTGCATTAATTCATTCAATTAATTGCAAGATAAGTATCAATAATTGATAACATATTGATATTTACATCCGATTTTATTTGCAAATTAATATTTAAAATAAAGACAATATTTTATTAAAAAGCTTTATGGGCTTGTTACATTTTCAATCTGCAATGCAAATTAACATTAAGATTTAAATGCTTGCTGTATTTATGAATAAAATACTCGTGGACAGCTGGCCCAATGTTTATAATCTCAACAAGACTGTTCTCGTTAACGCTTAGGATTCGCTGAACGTTCTGAAGAATAACGCTGAAGTTTCTGAGGAATAAACTTTAACAAGCCTCTTCAAAAACCACGTTAATAATCCACACACACCTCCATAATATTCTTTTTTTTTATTGGTTATAGTTTAAATCATAACTTCAGCTATTGGTGCGCTTTAGTTGTGAATGGGAATAATATCAACAGTCACAAAAGATCTGGTGCAGATTCATTTGAAGTTTCTGGAATTTTGACATTTATCAGATCAAAAATTTTGAATAACCCTTAAAATTTATATGTTGAAGTTGT
Source organism: Trichonephila clavata (assembly GCA_019973975.1). Taxonomy (NCBI): domain Eukaryota; kingdom Metazoa; phylum Arthropoda; class Arachnida; order Araneae; family Nephilidae; genus Trichonephila; species Trichonephila clavata. The sequence continues at coordinate 254,893 of BMAO01001474.1, read as the reverse complement.
TATCCTGTATTTTTCCTAAGGATCAGCAGTTTGTTAGCCGATTTCTTTGGCGGAATGGGAATAACACAGCACAGGATTTCCGTTCACAGTGAGGCTCGCTGCAAATACGTTAAGGGAATTCAAGATATAATACTTGTAATACTTAAAAAGAGTCGTAATTTACAATTTTTAAAAAATAATGTATTAAAATTGAGGGAATATATGTGCATAATGTTCAGATGTGCTAAGTGATATACAATTACAATACGCCAAACGCCTTATTCTGGTTAACATATCTCAATTTATTGTAAAAAGACTTGAAAACCATAGATACGCCAAAAAGTGGTTAGGAGATAAGGATTTTCAAAATTGCGATATTTCATATAAGGTATGGTTTTTCAAAGTGGTCTCTGAAGACTTTTAGGGAGAGGTAGTGGGTTAAGAGGTAAATGGTAAGTACAATAACTGGACAATTGTTATGTAAATCCTGCAATTCAGGACGTTTTGACAGGAATCTTGGTGATTGCACTTATATCACTACAAGAGTACGATGACTGCAGGCAAGTCGATATAATTTCAAATCTATAAAGAGGAGTAATTTAGGAATAAGTTTCATTATAGGGTCTAACTTATATATCTTCCATAATTAAAGCCTTTTTATTAATTATAAGATCATTAAAACAAAGGAAAGTTATGATATAGAGAGAAGGAAAATGCAAATTTTAGTACAATTCAAAGTGAAAAGGACATTTCTTTCGATAACTTTAATTAACTCTCACAGGACTATAAGTTTAGTAAGAATAAATATTAGTATGTGTTTATTTTAGCTATTTAGATGCGTAAAATAAATAAAAATCATGATTAAAATATTGAACAATGTGTAATGTTTTTTGATGCGTCGATTCAGTTTGAATCAATGTGTAGTTTTATCCGGTATTTGTTTTCATTTGTTCAAAAATATGTACTTTGTTATTGCGCGAAACTTTACTTGTCGTATACCATAAAACACATGAGAATACCACAGTAATATATTAAAACTCGACACAATAAACTGAAATAAAAACAGTCTGTGAATGTTTTGTTTTTGACGCTAATTGATTTGACAATTTTTTTCTAAATGTACGTAATTACGCTCCGTATATATTCTGTTTATATATATTCTGTATAAAAAATGCAGATAAGTTATAATCAAATACGTCAGTCACGTATTTTATAATAGGAGAAAATGTTTCTCATCGACGCGAAAGGCTTAAAACATTTTTAAGTTATAAATTAGGTACATTATTTCATACAGCTTTAATATTATTTGACTAAATTAAGTATATAAGAGTACATTTTTTCACTGTTTGCCTTGCCATCAATTCATTAAAATTTTCTAATGTAGTGTATGTATTTTCCTATCTTGAATGTTTGTGTGTTACGGGAATTTTCTGGTTTCTGGAATGATAAGTATGCAAATATTTGTATGCTACAGATTTTAAAAATGTTTCCAGGAATCACGTGAAATTGTACATAAATTACAAAACAAAAGTTTAAAATTGAAATCAATGGATCATAACTATTTAAAAAGTATTAAGTAATGCTTAATTTTACTTTTTTGTTTTATGAATTAATTTTTGGCGATTTCTGTTAATTTACAAAATAAACAACATTACAAAGCTTAATTTAGCTTAGTGATTAAATCTAAGCGAATAATTCTTATCCACGTAAAACTTTTTGTTCAGAATTGTCCTTTCAGTTATACGTCGGTTATGTTATCAACCAGGATACAGAGATGCATCTATTTTTTATATAATATAAAGTTAGTTTTAAATTAAAACAGTATAGTGGTAAGAGTCATTAATTTATCTTAGTTTCTTCATTTCATGAGTATAAACCCTTTATCAACAACACTGGATTAAATACCCGTAAAAGAGAGAGAAACATATAAACATAAATAAAAGTCTCTTTGAAGCTCGTCATGAATTTAATAAATGAAATACAATTTAACGATTACAAAATTTTTTAAAAAATTTAAGAAATACCTGGATGTTTTTTTAAAGGCAATTGACGTGAAACGTTGAAAAAATTGCTAATTGTTGTAATTAAGTCGTCTTGTAAAATTAATATTTTTCTGTCGTTGTGTAACGTAAATAACGATACTTGAAATTTTTTTTATCCCAGCAATGTTAAATAACTTATATTTATTTTCTAACTGTAATTCATACTCAAACTTCATTTAAAAATTTACTTCTGACAAAACTGGATGATTTGATAAAATTAAAACTAGAAAACAAAGATTATTATAAACACTCTCAATCTGTCTGTATCTTTTAAATACATTAATATAAATATAAATTTTCTCTCTCATATCATCAAACCATTTAATCAATAAAATCCACTTAAATAAATTCAAATGGCTTAGCTTGTAACAGTAATTCCTTTTTAAAATTTTGTTGGAAAATATATATTAATATATTCGAATGCACATTCAATTGTATTAAAGGATATTGCTTTAGAAGTATATAGTGAGAACCATTTTCTAAATTTCTTGTGTGTTTTCTTCTCCATATTTTTTAGAATGATCTAATTCAAAAATATTTCGAATTATTGTTTATTTTTTTGCCCACATCAGACAATAACAAAATAAAATGAAGTAAAAACTAAAATTCTTAGATTGATATTTATAATTTTTAAAATAAAAAATGCGTATGAAAATATATATTAATATATTCGAATACACATTCAATTGTATTAAAGGATATTGCTTAAGAAGTATATAGTGAGAACCATTTTCTAAATTTCGTGTGTGTTTTCTTCTCCATATTTTTTAGAATGATCTAATTCAAAAATATTTCGAATTATTGTTTATTTTTTTGCCCACATCAGACAATAACAAAATAAAATAAAGTAAAAACTAAAATTCTTAGATTGATATTTATAATTTTTAAAATAAAAAATGCGTATCCGAGTGTTTTTTTTATTTTGAAAATACTTCTCTGAAATTCACTGAAATTTTAAGCATCTAATGTTTCATTATTTGGATTCAAAACTGATATCAATATAATAACACTTATAATTGAAACTCTTAATTCTATATTTCAAGTCGGATCGAGGAAACATTTTCTTGCATAACTTTTGAAACATATTGTCACACATATGAGACTGTCAAATAGTTTATTCAAACGATTCAAGTAGCATTATAAATATTATGCTTTTCGTCAATATTTGACTTTCTTTGAAAAAAATGTAACGAGAAAATTCTGAAGAAAAGCTATCCATCCCCGAAAGAAAGCCTGTTTTTGTTCTCTTTATTTGCAGTTGCTGCTTATAATACTTTATTCATAGTCAGCAATATTTTAGTTAAGAAGAAGAGGTGAATTTGAGATATCTAGATAACTATTGATAATTTTAAGAAATGTTTACCCATAATAGTCTTTGACCTTAATATTGCTAAATATGCACAAAAATAAAGTGATGCTGCCTCATCATGCTATACAATTGCATCTATTATGTAATGTTTTTCTCTAGAGAGTCTCATTACGGTTTAAATAGAGTATAAAAAGAGAATCTTCAAAGCAAAAGAAATTTGATTCGAACTGACTTCTCAGCAATCATGTGGCTGAGACTTTTTGCGTTAGCTTGTGTAGCGGGAGCTGCTTTTGCTGGTAAGTTATTAAATCTTGATTTAAGGTTCAATTCCCTAAATTTTGGAAGCGTTCATCAAGAAAAAAATGGCATCTGTTTTTGATCTGAATTCGAACGTTCAATTTAGAGTTTACCACATTCATTCATGGAATTTTAAGGAAATTTCATACAATCGTAGGGAAGAGTTCTTCGTTTTTTACGTACTTAGAATTTGGATGAAATTCCTATTTTCACAGTTATTCTTGACGAATTAACTCACAGCACATAAAAATAGGTAGATTCAAGATTTCATTTGTGAAAAATCTCTCTCACTTTTAGAAAATGTCTATTTTGGGGGAAATAGTATCGCACTTCAGTTGTACATTTAGAAAAATTAATTTTATGAATTTTTGTATAGATTTATTGTAAATCGACTGAATGATTATTTATAAAAGCTATAATCAATCTTAAATTCTGGAGAACTCTCACTAAATACTTAAATACGGAATATTTTAGCTGATTTTAAGAATAGTAGTTAATAAACACAGTAAAAAGTTTTAAAATATAAAAACAATATTTAAAATTCATTACTAAAATCTATTTGATTACATCAATTTCATAAAGGAAAAAAAATAGAAATAAATGATTTTCATTCCATACTACCAGCTATAACAATCTTTATTATTTTCTAAAAGAGTACAATAAACGATTTTCCCTTTTTATCAAATTCATGCTTAGGTCTAAACTAGCGAATATAAGACAGTTAATAATGAATTTATTTTACTTAAGATGAAACTAAAGATATAATACTCAGAAGAGTATTATAAAATAAAATTAGTTTACTTTTTATTTTATTACATTTAAAATTCTTTAAAAAGGAAGCACGCATTTAAGTCCGTAATTGACTTTCTAAGTAGATCTCGTCCTCCCCCCCCCTTCCCAAAATTTTATACATGTAATTTAATTACCAAGCGTTTTATCCTTTTTGGAAGTCTAGCATCCAAGGAAAAGCAAAAATGTTTTTAATATTTTCTTTAAGTAAAAAATTTTTTGTGGTTATTGAATTTCAAGTTCAACGTCTTTGTTTTTTTAAAAGTTGAAACATATGTTTTATTAAAAAAAATTATGTGTTAATAAAAAAGAAAAAATTGTTATGAGATTTTTAAAAAAAATTGATATTACAAGATATTTTGACAGAGGTAGTATGTATGAGGTTTTTGTTAAAAATATCCTATCGTTATACGTATGAAATACTTGTATTCAAATAAACAGAAGAATCTTGCGTTTATCTCCGCCAAAGTAGACCCTTAAGCTACTGCATATTTCTCCCAACCATTCTGTCACTATAGAAAACATTGGAACGCCTTGTTTGGAGTCTTGCAGGTTCCACATTGTCTTCTAGGGATAGCAAAGAGCCTAATAAAGCATAGATAGGTCGTGTTTAGTCAGGAAACTATCAAATGTGAAGAATTCGTGTGTACGCTAACTGGATGGAGTTGCCAACTGCCCGTTGTCTACTGATCGAGCCGTTAGAGTTTCGAAGCATCACGAAAATAACGGATATCCACTTGACAACGGGTTTCCTGGGTGGTGCGTACTCATGATAAACCATTCCACTAGAATCAAAAAAGGCTAGCATGACTTTGACATTGTTGTGGACCAGCCTTGTTTGTTTGACCCCATGAATGACCATTATTTCATTCCGGAAGGATGATTGAATTTTAGGATTGTTTCTAGTTGGGTATTTTTATGCTTCACTCAAAACTGAATGCTGTAGAGTTGCTCGAGGTTTTCTGACATTTTATCAAAAGAAAAATTCTAGTTTACACTTTCTCACTCAACCGTAATTTATTGGCGATAGGCTGCTTTTGCAGCCAGTAAAAACATTGCCTCATGTGTTTCATAATACACTTGTAAACATTTTTCTTTGGAAGACACTGTTCAAAAAAGGTAAAGAAACAAAAATAAAATACTTTGTCAGTTTCGTTTCGCAGAAAATGCAGTTAAAAAGAGTTAAGCAATTTTTTTTATTCAAAAAAATAAAGAGCTTTTACATTAAAGGAATTTACTTACAATATTTTTCTACAGATTGCAAAAATATCAAGATATAAAACTGAAAATAATACACATGCATCATACAGAAGTCATACTACTATGTTTCATTACCTAAGTATTTCAATTAAAACAATGGGCTCTTCTTTAAAGTAAATATCACACTGTAACAAAACTCATTATCTGAGCAAACCTTATTAGAAAACTCTAGAATATACTTACCTTTCACACATGAAGAAACCTATTGATACCAGTTAAAATGATTTATGAACTTATTGCCTTAAAAGGTCTTTTCTCAGACATGGAAAAGAAGATAGAAATAAAAAAATAAGATCGATAAGATATCTCTTAGATGGATAAGAGACCTATTGACCTTTGACATCTGAAGAGCTGTAAAAGAATTTTTTTCACATGCTAAAAATCGTTATTTTTAGAGCTTCATTTGCTTACTTTACTGTCTTTTATTACTTAAGAACTGTTTCATGATCAACGCTTATACAAACTTTACTGAAATTTTATTGAAAAAAATCCGAAACAGGAATATTTGTGGGAGCATAATAAAGTATATTGAGGAAAAATAAAATTCCATCGTAGTGGGAAAAGCGAATAAAAAAAACTCGACAGCTTGTGTAACAGCCAAGATAAAACCTTTTATAAAATATGCGGAATAAAGGAAAAATTGCAAAGAAAACTTTTTTACTGTTTAGAAAAAATCGAAATCAGATTTTTTTCCAAATATAAGCAAACCAAAATTATTGAATTAAAAATTTGCTTGGGCTAAAAATATTGTGTTAAGACACGAAGAGAGATGAAAAGTATTCATTTTGTTCTGGCAAAAAGTATTACTAGGTATTCCTGATAAAATACAAACGTTATTGGAATAATTTGAGGCAAGAAACCAAAACATGCTTCAATAGACAAATAGATGTAGGTTTTGTACGTCATAGTAAACACTTGAGCGTGGCGGAATATACAATATATATACATTTTTGAGTATATATAAACTTTTAAGAACACTAAAGATTTTCTTTATGATAATCTTGCACCCTATGGTCTTTATTAGTTGGTCCTTAATGAAAGTTAAAGGTAATATAATATTTATTTGTAGGAATCTAAATCTTACCAGAAAACGTTTAAAAAAGAAAAAGAAAAAAAGAAAAAGGAACTGTGCGTGGTAGAGCACTATAAAGTCCCAAATTAAAAATCGGTCCATTTCAATTTAGGATAAATAGTTATGAGAATATATGGAATGTCGACTTCATATTTATTTATGATAATTCTTTCTTAACACCCCCCCCCCACATACACACAAGTAATTTATAATTTATAATCATTTCTCGCATTTATAGTCCCAATGATATGTTAAATAATATTTTAGCCATAAATTTTACGCATTATCAACACTTTTTCCATTGTTTAGCATATTATGTAAAGGATACTAAAATTAGCTTCCTAATTTGAAATTTTTAAAATTGAAGTAGCTTTTTACATTTTCTTAAAAGAACTAAACGAACAAAAAAAAACTCTTTAAATTATATGTGAAGATAATATCTATCAGTAATTTAATACTCTTGATCTCTAATTTCACCAATTTTGTAGCTGAATTTACAGAAATAAGTTATACACAACTCTGCCATGTCTAATATAATAAATCTTTTTTGAAAGGTTTTAAGTTAATGTTAAGAGTGTAGATAATGTAATATTTTTGATAGAATAATGATTGCAAATATTTTTTAGTATAATAGATTATATATATAAATTCTGAATTGCGTATTCAATACTATGAAAACAAATCTTTAACGTTAGGAGATTCCCATTTGGTTGTTTTTGTTACATCATTTAATTTTGTTCTATTGATTCTTCCAGCAAGCATAAGCTCTTTTCTCGAAGCTTATGTAAATAGGACGAAATAAAAAATAATTACATTTTAAAATTTTCCTATTTAAGCCTGTTCGATAAGCAATCATGAAGAGATATTAAATGAATTGATAGACAATGCAATGCTACTATATAGTCATAAACATTGATTGTGATTCTCCAAGTCTATATATAGCAGTATTTTCAGCTTGTATCTCATTTCTATTTTCAAATTAATTGAACACTTAGTTAAACTAACATAATTTAAATTTAAAATTGAACTGCACATGAAAAGCTTTAGTTTGGCTTTTTTCATAAAACAGTGATTCGAACACAAAAAAGCATTTCCTACGATTTAGAGCCTTAAAATGTTAATTTATTTTTAAATTAAACAAAGGTATTCTGTAGTATAGTTTTATTTAATTAAATAAAACAATAAAGAGAACATCATTTCAAAGTTTAGACCACGTAATGAGGATATGTTATTAAAACACACACACGCATCATTCTTTATCTGTAAAACATAATAATTGTTTTAACCTTTCAAAGCTCTCTTGTTTTGGACGCCTTTGATATGACTTAGAAAATCTTAGACACAAGGTCACTTCTCTTAAATACTTTTGTGTTAAAAATATTCATCAGATAAACATTTCTTTCGGTTTAACATACATATATACACTAAAAAGAATAAATTGTTACACATTCTGTCAATGCCACGTGACATCTCTTTTGTGTGTAGTAGATGGCTTAACAGACTCAACGATGTCCAAGAAAATAGACACTGTCCTTGCATTCCTAAAACCTAGTGCCCTATATTTAACAATTACTAATGTAAGGTAGATATTTCAGATATTATCCACGTAATTTCACAAATAATTAACGAAACTGTTGATTAATGAGTAATTAGTCATGAAATCAAGTAAAAATACCCTTATATTCTCGAAGTGTGACCAGGTTAAATGTCACTGTAGAACTCAGACTAAGAATAGTCATTTTGAATGGTGTCATCTCTTTTAGTTTTCGTAGGAATATTGAGGTGATGAAGAGTATATATGGATACGATAGTAATTATGGACAAGGATCTTTGTATAACTTCTCAGGTTAAAAATAGTAACAATACAGTTACAAAATCTTCTTTTTAAATTCTTCTCACACATATCACCATTTGTCTACATTACTTCTGTTTAGTTATCTGCATTTTTTTCATATATTATACTATTTACGCCACACACATTACACACAATGCTGCCAAGTCTTCTGCACACGCTATGAAGTTCTTATATAAAATTAAAAATGAAATGAATGGAATGTCTTAATTTTTTATGCATAAGTTCTGAACGCTGGTTGCAAACTTCTTTGTGATCAATATAAGAAGATTCCTGTGATAGCTGCTGAGCAATAGACTCACTTTGGTGACTGCCTTTTTTGAATTCAGAGTTAAATAAGCGTTTTATAAGGTTTTATAGTAGGCATCAGATCTTTGTAACGATACGAACATATCTACATTAAACACAAAGGTCCACTTCATGATTATAGACTTTTTAGCAATGGTTAGCATTATAGTTAAATTTCATACAGAAGAAAAAAATTCAGCAATGCACTCAGCAAAAGTCATGAAATAAAAAGTCATGAGATTTCCTTCTTGATAAAAGTTAACGGATCATCAAAATACCAGATTCAGTTTCTTTGCACTTTAAATATTTGCACAATTATCATCAATACAGCTATCAAGTATATTTATCATTCACTAAAATTTTCAAATGAATTTTCTTTTGCTAGCAGATTCAATCTATTTAAAGCTTCATTTTTGCTGTCATTGACATTTTGTAAATTGTTGCGAGAATGCGGGTAATATTATTTATTCATACCATTGAGCGATAAGTGATTTTGGTGCAGGAAGTCGTCAAGCTTTAACTCATTCAGCGATTTTTGAAGAGACATATCTCAAACAGTAAAGGAAAACGCTGAAATAATTTTATTGGTTAAGGAATGTTTGCCCTGAAATGAAAACTAAAATTTAAATGAAATTTATTTTAATCGTGGAAAATAAAGTTTAACTTAACGTTGTATAAAAACATCAGAAGAGACTTAACTATTTCGAAACTTGTTCAAGTGACAACGGACACATGATTGGAAGCAGGTAACTTCTCCGAACCTTCATACAATGAGAAAATTTTGAAAACCAGTACCAATTTAATTTACAATGGCTCCCTTTATTTAGTCTGATGGATCTTAAGTGGAATTAGGATTCAAACAGAAGAGTCGACATGAATTCTCGAGTTCTCGTCCAGCATTGTCCAGTTATTGAAACCATATAATTATCAACGAGTTATAGAACAAAGAAACTGACTGCTCTATTGAAATTGTAAATTAAATTTCTTAAGACCCCCTCCCCCTCATTACTGCTTAGATGCTATCCAGCAGATTAAAGATATAGTTACACTTTTGCCTTACAGGGAAATTCTACTGCCCTTTACTTGACTTTTAACCCCTTAAGCAGTTTACCCGAGCAACGTAGGGGGCTAACGAAAGTTGGCCACAACTGGTTTGCCCGTACGCTGTACGGGCACTGATATTTTCTTCCTTTCTTTTATTTCTGCTTATTTTTAATTCTTATGGTGTATTATTTAATGCTAGTATTTTGAATAGGTGATGTAGTTTGTCTATGGTACTAAAATGATTTTCATCTGGGCTTCTTTTTTGTGGTGAAGGCGGAAATTAGTATGGTGTTTAGTAAAAAAATTAAAAAATGTGCTTTTTTTAAAAGCATTTTGGATTAAGAAAATGACCGCTTAAAACGCTAAGAAAATTCCGAATTAATTAAAAAAATAATCAAAATATATTCCTTTTTTTGTCTAAAAATGAGGCTTTGAATTTGAATTTTCATGCCACTGAAAATTCACTTTAAAGTTCGTTATTTGTCCTGATTTATTTTATTACAACAGTACATTCTCAAAACATATTTGATTCACACGTAATCTTAAAATACAACTCATATCTATTTATTTTTAGACAACATCATATCTATATATACCCTCTTCTACAATAAATATATAAATATAAAGCATTTCTAAAAATTGAGTTAAATCATCTCGAAATTTACATAAACATATACATTTAAAAAATCTACAATTGATCAAGCTGTCAAGGTCAACGGACGTGAATATCAGTCAGGGTATGCATTTCTACTGCGCAAATACCATTGCATAAATCTGGCAGCAATTGTAGACGATGTATCTTTTCTTGTAAGCGTTGCAAATCTCTAGAGCCACAACCAACAATACAATTACGTGTTGTCGAAAACCTAATAGCCAACTGGACCACTTCGAATGAGATCGCAAAGCTGGGATGTACCATATAACTTATTATGTTATATATATATTGTCACTTTCCACCTGTAATGTTATAAAAAAATGGACACCTTAAAATTTTTTACAACTTTCATCACAGCTGCTCAAAATGAGTACACTATTGATGATTCACACGAAATTAAATTATAATGTTAATGGATTATTTAAATCCTAAAAAGAAAATTTTCATTATCGATGTCAATTGTTTTTGTGTTTCTCATTTTTCAATCAACCTGAATTTCAAAATTCGTAAAATTCCGCTTGAAAGTTTTTGATATACAGTGGTTTAAAAATCAGATTTCCACTTACAAAATGAGTGTCATAAGATAGGATATATAAAATATAAATAATTCTGCTCAATTGTTTTCAAAAATTTTTTACCGAATGAAAGATAGTTTTTTCCCAGTCTAAGCATTAAAAAAATGAAGGAAGTAAATCTTTTATGAAAATATGTATTTTAAATACCGTGAGACTTTTTATGCAAAACACCCATTCCTTCCTCTTGGAAGTCGATTTCTGCATAATTCGTTCGTTGTGGATTTCCATTCAACTAAAGAAACATCCTTGACACATTTTAAGTCTGTTAGTCTTATAGCTTACAGATGGGACTTTTTATCTATAACGGCCTCTTACCTCCTCGTAACACCCCTTACAAAGTGATTTCTGCAAAACCCGTTCTAAGAGAATCTCTACTCAACAGAAGAAACATGCATGCCAAATTTCAAGTCTGTAGTTCTAATAATTCTGGAAATCTCGAGACGAGTGAATGAGTCGCTTTTCTTCTGTATTTATTAGTCACAAAAAGGGGAATTGCAACATTCTAAAATTTGTATACGTTTGGGTTCCTCTTGCCAATAAACCCATTAATTTCGAATATTTTCAATTTTTTTAGCTGTGATTGAACAAATCGCTTATACTTTAAGAGCCGTATACTCGCGTTTATGAAACTTAATTATTGGTTCAATCAAAACACGTTGTTAAGAAATGGGAAAAATACTATGAATCATTTCCAAGGAACTATGATACATGATTTTCTGACAATAATTCACGGAATTTTCAGGAATTAATGATCTATTTGAATACAATTTAGAAACTATTTTGTGAGGCAATTTGTACTTAATTTTGCAAAAATAGTTGAATTTTACAATGGAAAAATTCTTTTTGGAAGTTAATTATCTATACAAAAGAAGTTAGCATAATTCACTAACATCATAACTTCTTTTCCATTGACACTTGTTTTCCACTGAAATTAATTTTGTCCAAATTGAGTGAAAAATGGTAAATTATAAAGGGTGTCTCATTTATTTTAGTATTATACATTCACATTAATTTTTTTTAATGGGAGCCAAAAGATGTATAAGATTTATAATGACCTTGAACCAGAGTAAAGTTATTATAGATCTTTTACTCAGTACTCATTTAAATATTTTACCTATTAGAGAAAAACTATTTTAAAATTAAGAGGGGAGAGACAGAAGACAAAGGGTTAAAAACGTAATAGTAGCGTCTTGGTCAACTGACATAATATTGTAATCCCTTGGATTAATATTCTTGGGCTTAAGAAATGTCAACTATTGCGATAATAACACCTTTATAGTTAATTATGCCCTTTCCGTAAAAGGAATTTTAAACACAGAAGAGTAGACGAGAAATTACACTATCAGGCCTTCGTAGAGATCCCATTCTTTTAATATATTCCGTATTCTTTTGTTTTCCGTATTCTCTTAATACAAAATTTTAAAACTATTATATAAGAAATACATTTGAGATATAATTACAAATATTTGTAATGATATATAACATGCCATATATATATATATATATATATCAAAAGTTCAGAAATTTTTTGATACTCATAATATTTATGTAGCTTATAAACAGGAGAGTAGACGATAAATTACACTATCAGGCCTTCGTAGAGATCCCTTTCTTTTAATGTATTCCGTATTCTCTTAATGCAAAATTTTAAAACTATTATATAAGAAATACATTTGCGATATAATTACAAATATTTGTAATGATATATAACATGCCATATATATAGATATATATCAAAAGTTCAGAAATTTTTTGATACTCATAATATTTATGTAGCTTATAAACAGGAGAGTAGACGAGAAATTACACTATCAGGCCTTTGTAGAGATCCCTTTCTTTTAATGTATTCAGTATTCTCTTAATGCAAAATTTTAAAACTATTATATAAGAAATACATTTGCGATATAATTACAAATATTTGTAATGATATATAACATGCCATATATATATATATATCAAAAGTTCAGAAATTTTTTGATACTCATAATATTTAACTATTTATGAAGTCGAATATATTTCTTAGAACTAGCTATCTTATAAACTTTTATTTATATATTTTTTAATATCTTAATGAAAGTTGTTATTCAAATGCATTAAGTTACAATTTAAAAAAAAAAAACCAGTACGTGACAAGTACATGACCTTTTCTTTTATAAAAAAAATGACGACGTCAAATGTGATTGGTATATACAAAGAAACATTTATCAAAGTTCAAGAAAAAATATTCAAGTAAAATTTTAAATTTCCAAAGAGAACAAAAACGTGATCTGGAGGATGGAGATCACGTTCCCTTTTCGTAATACGCACTTATATAATACCAGAAACAATACAGAAGAATCAAATGAATACATGTAAAGGTTAAAATGAAAAAAGAATAATAAATGTGACGCTGCCTTAAACCAAAACAGAAATTACAATAGAAATACAATTGACTACACACAAATCAGAAATTTTTAAGCTGAAAAAGAAACAAATCTAAACCCAGAAATGGTTCGGAATAATCATTCAAAATATAAGCAAAACAAAAGTGTATATTAAACGAATTTAATTTAGTTATTGAAAAAATACATAATTAGCTTAGCTGGAAAACCAATGCATCTTCCAACTGTTATCTACTGTTATCAAATTAGTGTTGCCAATCAGAAAAATAAAATTTAAAAAAAACATTTTTAGGATGATTTTTTCGAAAAACAAATGTAATTTCTCCACTAAGAGCTAAAAAAACGAATAAATACAACCATAAATAAGTAAATTTACTATAAAATGTGCTAAAATTTCCCCCCAAAACAGCTCGAAACATTAATTTTCGCAAAGTTAAGACTTGGCATGGCTGATGACGTCATATCTCCATTTAACTGTAAAATCACATAAAAATTTAATTAAAAAAAAAAAAATCTAAAGTGAATTTCGAAAAAAAACTCTTCGAGGTTAATAGCATAACGACCTATAGCTTCTACATGCCAAGTTTCATACTTCTGAGTTGCTTAATTTCGCCGGAACAGCTGAAACACACAAACTCTTTCTTTTATTAGTATAGATAAATTCTTACTGATTTTGTTAACTATTGATAGATCATAAGCCTACAACAATAATTTCTTTAGAAAGAAGTGGTGAATAAGATATGTCTAGATCAGAGCCAGTGATAATTCAAGAAAGTGCTTACTTGTTATTATCTGACCTTATATTGCTAAATGTGCAACAGTAAAAAAAAAAATAATAATAATAATAATAAAAAAAAAAAATAAATAAAAAAAAAAAAAAAACCAGCGACGCTGCCTCATCAGGCAGCGTTACCTTATTTGCTTTGCAAGGTCTTTCTTTTAGAAGTTACTTACGTTGTGGGATTTTTAATATGATATAAATAGAGATACACTTCAAACAGAAAAGAGTTACTATAGAACATATTCCCCTATAGCTATGGGGCTGAAACTTTTCTTGTTAGTATGTATGGTGGGAGCTGCTTTTGCTGGTAAGTAGTTTGAATTGAAATCGGGTATCTCTCATGGGTTTGGATACATTCCCCAAGAAATATTTGTTGACACATTTGGAAATTAATTTATATTGATTTCCGGAATAGGATAAATTCGAATGAAATATTTATTACAGTGCGCTATATACAAAAATAGCCGATGACCAGGGTATTGGAGAGTAAAAAGTGTTAGGGAGCCCAAGAAATAATGGGGCTTAGGTACTAATGTTAGACTTTAGCGATATATATATATATATATAAGGCAATAACTTAAATTGATATCTACTCATAATTTGAATCTCTTTTATTTATAACATTTAATTCATAAATCCTAATACCCTATTTTGAAACTCGTCTCAATATATCTTTTTCATAGCATTAAAACAATATGTTAATATATTTATTACTGATTCCTTAGACCCCTTGACTTTTTGATAGATTTATTGACTATTCCAAGAAGTAAAAGATCATTAATCGTTTTCATGCACCTTTCTAACCGGGATTAATTTTCTCTAAGCAATGATATCAATTCTATAAATAACTAATTAATTCCTTCACCTAAACACATGACTGTATTTTTTATTATACGTTTTTTCCTGTACATAAAACTTGATGTTTGAATAATTCCCTCTCTCTTGTATTTTAGCTCTTTACGAAAAGCATGCTCAAATAAATGATGTGATCACGAACTAGCTTCTTTAATTATTCGGCCACCACCACTTCATCACTTCCAATTCAAATGTAAATTTTTTGCGGGCAAATATTCATATATATATATGAAATACCCGGCACCGAATAGATTTTTTTTCTTGATTATTGAATGTTATAATGGTGTTGTCGTAGCATACTTGGGGAGACTTGTTACTTTTTATTATTTCTTGAACAGGACATTTCAAACAGTACACATAAAACCTAATATCTGAAACACAAAAGCAAACAGGCGAAAGCAAATAGCGACGATTACATGGCGAAGGCCAGCAGACTAAGAGAGTAAGCACAAAGAAGTTTCGTCTTTTACATTGGCTGTGAAGGTCGTGTGAGTCCTTTCTAACAGGACCTACGATTGGTCAGAAGTGGGCGGGAGAGAATTTTCTGATGCAATATTACTATTCGAGTACGTTTAAGATTAACACGTTAGTTCTGAGCCAAAGAAGAAGCACTTTAAAAGGATACTAGTGGAAATCATTACATATATATATGTGAATTCCAACTTTTTAATTAGTGAAATTGAATAAAACTGGTAATATATGAGTCTTTCATTTACAAGATTATAGTTCAATTGCTTATCTTTTATTCTTTCTTCTTTTTCACAATCGAAAATATTTAGAGTTGTAAGGCAATTAATATATTTATAAATGGCTTTCCATTTAATCTTTTTGGTGCTTAATTTGCAATGAAATATTTTACTTTAAAAAATAATCTTAATTTATATTTCTGTGATAAGTTTAATTTAACTAAAACAAATAAAAATGATCCTTTTAAGCTAAAACTTTAAATGGTATTTAAAGATTAATTTTAAAAAGTATCAATTTAATTTATTTCGTCACTACATTATAAACTATTATGGAGATTTATATTACCGTATATTTTATCGAGAAATCTGTCAAATTTTTCAGTGAAACATTTAAATTAGTTATAATACTTACATTACTGCGCTTGGCAGTCAGTGAAAACTTGCTTTCAATCATACTAACATTATATTTTAAATATGAATTTTTTATATTATATAAACTTATGTAAACTATATATAAGCATTATATATATATATATATACAACTATATTTGCTGTTATTTTAACAGTTTAAAGTAATTTGAACTATCCAGTTAAAGATAGGAAAGGAGAAAAAATGAGGGTTTCAGAATAAAGAAACTCTGTTATTTAATGCATTAAAATGTATCCATTTTATCCTGATACGGAAAATAAACTTAAATCCAAAGATTTATTGAATGAATATCAAACATCATATTTATCTTTATCATGTTTATTACTTTTAACATTGTGTTAATTTTACATGTTTAGATCATCAATTGTTATTTTATTTAGCTTTTATTAATGAACATTTTTAAAAGTATGGAAGGATTTTTCTTAAGAAGAGGAGCATATTTCACTCCTATGCTCAATTATTCAAATTGAGAGGATTTTTTTTTTTCATTCGAATAATAATTTACAAACGCATTTGCAATTATTTTGATCCTCCTTTTGATTTTTCTTTGCTTAGAAAAATTAAGCTTCAAATGCATAATTTAGATTTTTTTAATTGAACTTTTTTATATTTCCAGGCCCACTGTACAAAGACTTGAAAGGTCAATGTGCTAAGTCATGCAAATATTGTAAGTACATGTAGTTTTGAATTTCAGTTTTCGAATAATTAGAGAACTTATTTACAACAATATTCATATAAATTACTCTAAATATCTGCTAATAAAGTTACGCCTCATTTGGAACCCATAAAATTATTTTAATATCGAAAACATATGTATTTTTCAGTACTTTATAAGATAATTAAACGCATCAGTGTATAATATTTTAAAAATCATTTTTGACTTTGTAATTTGCACTTTACTCAGAAATTTCTCAGATTTTTTTTCGAAATATGAACGAGATGCCAGAGAAACTCATAACTTTTAAATATTAAGCATAAAAAAGCGTACTAGCTGTTTTAAGTAGATATTTGAATAAGATAAAATAAACATCCAAAAGCGTTCAATAAACATAAATTTCTCGAAACAGCTTCAATATATTTTGAATATAACCAAATAAATTTATTCATTCATATATATATGTGTGTTTTAGGTTATTCAATAGAAAAGCACAAAGTCTGGTCCATTTAATAGACATTTTGGTATAAAAGTACCATCACTATATTCTGGTTTTATCCGTTTGTCTAGAACAAACAAATGAGAAAATACATACAAATGATCAATGAGTTAATGAATTTTTGGAAGCAAATGCTCAAACTTTAGAAACCATCAAGAATCCTGAATTTCTTTCGTATTTTATTAGAAGTAATTACATTTTACGTATAACATTGTAGGTAAACAAGTAAGGACCGTTTCAGACTTTTTAATTAATAAATTCGTTTTGGAACATCACGAGGGTTATTGAATATGGACATAATAAGTTCAAAACTAAGATCAAAAGATCAGGATGACATCTAAACTGGAAAACCCCTTTGTTAACTTTCATAACATGAGAACTTTGAAATCCAGTTTAAGATAATGTGCGCAATAGCTCTAATTATTCTGCTTATTGAGTAATTCTCGTTGATTCGTCTTTTGTTTGAGAACTACACAACTTGATTACTCACAAAAAATTTTAATGGCGTCTTGAAACGACTGTCCTTTTTTCATAACTGAAACTTAGGGGTCATTCGTACCAGGCTTGATGAAATTAGTAATGTGGAAGAAAAAAAAATGTGAATCTTGTCAGGCAAATAAATTTAGAAGAGGATGGTGATGACGTTCAAGAACTGCAGAAGCAATCCCACAATTGGGAGCTGACAAGTAATGAGATCATAGAAATATATGAGCAAGAGGAGGGCATTGAAGTACTTGAGTCTTTAGACCCAGTTCAATCAGAAGATCGAATGACCTTTGGGAACGAGGCAGAAGGCTTCAGTCTAAGTGAAAAAGGGTTACACACATTTTAGAAAATATAGACTCCAATGAAGAGCATATTATTTTCAACAAAACAAGGAATAAAAATATTATTAGCATGCACGAGGAAATTTTGGGGGAGAAAAAAAATTCTTTGAGCCGTGTCAGATTACTTTTTAGATTTTGTGAAACCTTCTACATAAAAATAACTTCGGTTTGTTATTTTGTATTTGTGTTATCAAAGATTTTACTAAAAATTTAAAAAAAAATTTTATTAAAATATTTTGGCTTCATCCTCTACTAAAAATAATTTATCTATACTTATATGTACAGAATTATTTTCGGACTTACTCGGTTATCACTTAGTTTCGTGAAAAGTCACGAAACTTGTGATCTAATCCTGCTATAGCTATTTTGCTTATCAATTATAAAATTACGGACTAATAATTTATAATTGACTCAGATACCTGAGTCGAGAGAAATATATGCTTATATATCATTTTTGTAAAAATATTTGCAACTTTTATAATAAGGTAAAATAAATACAAATGTATCAATTTAATAAACATTTGAATAATGTTTCAGCATCCATCAAAAAGTTCGAACTCAATTCTGTAAAGGTTTATGACTATGAGTCTAAAAATACAGTTATATATGGTGATAATCAGACACAAACAGCTTCCATTGAAGGAAGAGTGGAATTTCACCCAGTTTCAGAATGTGAAATTCTGATGAAAGTAAGTAAGAAACACGTGAAAAACTTTTAAATATTATTTCTTGTTACAAAATAAAAATAATTCAATTTTTTAAAAAAAAACCTGTTAAATAATTTTACAGGAGAAATATTTACTAAACTTATTGCAAGATTTTTTTCCATACAAATTTAGAAGTGTGTATTTCTCATAAATTTTAAACATTCTAAATTCTTGTGGCAAATTTTATATAAATAGTTTAGGACCATGTAATGTATAACATTTTGAAAAAATATAGTTATTGTTGTTACTTTGGTTAGATTTCAAACACAAGAATAGCTCACAAAGTTACAATAAAGGAGAAAATACAAGCTGTTATTTTGAAGGATAGTAAACTCATCTTTCGGTGGAAATCAGTGTAAGATAGCATGAATGCAATAGAGAGCAACTTTTTTAAGACCCTGGCATTAAATAAAATAGCTCAGAAACTTTTAACTTTCGTCTGTTAATAAGAGACTTAAGAAATTATATAATTAAACCATGAATACGCATTTATAAAACTTTATCTCTTACATAAGTTTTTTTGACAAATAAAGCCCTTTTTAAAAGACAAAGTTTCTTACATTAATTTAAGAGAATAATTAAATAAAGACAATTCTTAAAATGTGAAAAACATCAAAATCTGTTACTTTCCTACCCATATAATTAAACATGCTTGTTAAAATTTACTTGAAAATCTTTAGTTAAGTCAATAAAATGGACGGTCACAAATCTGGTTATAAATCATTGGGGAAATTATTTCAATGTATGAGCCGAAAAACGTAAATATATATTGCGTAGCATGAAAGAATTTAAAAGCCTTTTTATAGTGATTGACATATTAAAGCATTACAAAAATTACGTATTACGTGTATATACACATATATATCAAGCTGGAAGAATAAAACAACAAAAACAAAGCTGTTTTGAAAGAAGAGTTTTCTAGAAAAAGTTTTAATGTGTGTTCACAGTTCCACATCGTCGGCAGTAATACTTCAATATTTCGTCCCACAAATGGGTTATAATTATAGTTAAATCAAAGACGGGAGAGATGACTTTTGAAAATATTTTTAAAATATTCAAAAAATATTTATTGTATTAAAAGATAAGGACCTCCAGAAAACAGTTTCTATTCTTGATTTATTAAAATACATCGTGTAGTTCTCCTTGTTCTTCAAACAACGCATTAATACTTCTTGTTAATGAATTTGGAATACACATTACATAATTTAACCAATTTTTTAAAAAAAAAATCCTTTACTTAAATGTATTTTAAAAACATTTTTTTTCTATAGGTGACGAACATAAAATTTGATAAGAAACTACCAAAGGAAGAACATATTAAATTAAAGAAAGAAATTGAACTGACAATATTATTTGAATTTTCTGATGGAGAAGTCAAACGTATTTGTGCAGGTCCAGAGGAAAGTACACAATCCTTGAATATAAAAAGAGGTGTGATATCCTCTATTATTAATACCATGAATCATCTTAACCAAGATGAAATTAAGTATGAGGTAAGATAATTATTTACATTAATACATTTCAAATTTTAAAGTACTCCTATAAGTTCCATTTCTTGTAACTTTATTTTAAACTTCTTAAATTGCATATGTATTTAACTCGCGTAGATCTTTGTTTTTTGGTGAGCAAAATTATTATGAACTTACCGTAATTTAAAACAAAAATCGCAAAAAATAAGAGGCATATTTAGCTGAAACTATAAGAATACAAATAGCAAAGTGTAACTCTTTGTTATAATTATTAAATATTAAACCAGTCAAACTTTTTGACATCACGGACCAGTCAATTCATAATTTAAATCCCGCGGATCACTATTAAGACTTTTTAAGTGTTAAATTATTTTTATGAATATAATTATGTGTCAATGCATCTTAAAACATAACTTAACGTGATGAGTATATATATAAGTATACTGCTGTTTGTAAAAAATGCAATACCATGAAGTAATCATCAGAATTAAGTGAAATTTAATGCACAAACGACTTGTATTAGTACAAATAAATGATGAAATTTTCAAAGCAATAAAAAAACTAGATTAAGTGTCCAAAATCAGTATTTGGTGTAGCCACCACGCGCTGTAATGAGCGCTACTATAAGACGAGGAATGGAGTCAACCATGTTTTGAATGTCTGCATGTGGAAGAGAATTCAATATTGCTTGTATGCACAGCAAAAGTTCGCCTTTTGAAGCTGCAGGATACGGATCACGAGGACTTCGATCAACCAAATCCCACATGTGCTCAATAGGCGACATATCCGGCGAATAAACAGGCCAAGGAAGAAGTTGAAAGTGTTGGGCTGGACAGAAGTCTCGAACAGTCTTTGCAGCATGTGGGCGTGCATTATTCTGCTGAAAGATATCGCCAGGGATGCCTTAAAAGAAGGGAACGACTTCGGGCTGTAGTACTTCACGGACGTACCTGTTGCTATTGAGATTACCCTCAATTCGTAGCAAATTGGATCGTTCATGATACGAAACCGAACCCCAAACCATAACTCCGGGTGTTAGGCCACTATGTCGTTCGATAACGCTCTCTGTAAGGCAGCGTTCACCGGCATAGCGTCTAACACGAATGCGGCCATCATGGTCCCGCAAATTGACGCGTGATTCATCTGAAAAGACAACTTGGTGCCAATCAGCTTGCCAGGCTCTGTGCTCATGAGCCCATTGCAGACGCAGATGTCGATGGTTTGCCGTGAGGGGAATCCTGTATAAAGGCACCCTTGTACGCAATTCATTCATGGTGCAGCAGACGTCGACGAATTGACGAAGCCGACATTAGTGCACCTGTTGCAGTTGACCAACGTGCTACCAACTGTCTGGAGGAAGCTGTATGGTCATTCAGTGCCATGCGGAGCAGGTGTGATAATCATTAACAAAATAATCATTAACTATTTTCAACGTCCCGCTACAGCCCTCTATTTATACGTTTCCGCATTAGTTCAGAGGGTGCTGCGTATGCGCGTAATTTTAAAATCACGCTGATTTGTCTTTTGTTCGAGAAGAAATTGTCAATCTTGTCAGGCAAATAACTTTAGAAGAGGATGATAATGACGTTCAAGGACTGTAGAAGCAATCCCACAATTAGGAACTGACAGTTAATGAGATCATAGAAAAGCATGAGCAAGAGGAGGACATTGAAGAACTGGAGTCCTTAAATCCAGTTCAATCCCCAGATCGAATGACCTTCGGAATTAAGCACAAAGAATCAGTTTAAGTGAAAAAGGGTTAAAATTCTTAGAAAATATAGACTAAAATGAAAAGCATATTTTTTTCCCAACAAAACAAGGAATACAAATATTACTAGAATGCTACGAGGAAATTTTGCAGGAGAAAAAAAAATTTTTGAGCCGTCAGATTACGTTATTAGATTTTATGAAACCTTCTACATCAAAATAACTTAGGTTTGTAGTTTTGTATTTGTGTTATCTAAGATTTTATTACACATTTTTTTATTTTATTTTTATTTTTGGTCTCTATCCCCTACTGAAGAATAATTTATTTGTACTTATATGTACAAAATTGTACTCCGACTTACTCGGTTATCACTCAGGTTCGTGGAAAGTCACGAAACTTGCGATCTTTTCCTGCTATAGCTATCCTGCTTATCAGTTATAAAAATTACGGACTAATAATTTGTGATCAGATATCAGACTAAAAAAATATTTGAGAAGGCAGAGTATTTTGTTAGACCTACGAAACCCTCTACATCAAAATAACTTCGATTTGCGTTTTTATATTTGTGTTATCTCAGATTTTACTAAACATTTTTTTTTCTAAATTATTATTTTGTTCCGTCTCCAGGCCCAACTAAAAATAATTATTTATGTGCATTTATATGCGAAATTATACCCCGACTTACGCGGTTATCACTCAGTCTCACCTATCGCGTAATTTTGCGGAAATACTGATTGCGTATAAGAGAAAGAATATGAAACTTATAATTTAAAAATAGAACTGGAAAATGAATTTCTGTTTAGAAATTATAAGAACAACAAACTAGAGCAGGGGTGGGCAGACTTTTTCAGGGTACGGGCTACTTCTAATTTTTTCAAGGTATTGCGGTCCACCCAGTTTTAGTGGCGCACACAAGGGAGGGGTCCACGGGTCCAGACCCTCCCTCATAGCCCTTGATATTTTTTCCAAATTATTATAATCCCATGCATATAGAACGTAAAATGTGATTGAACATTTGTTATTAGTATTTTTTAATAATTAATGTTAATTATTTATTCATTAATTTATTTTTTGCTTTTTTTTTGTGTTCCCGACAACCGACAAAACAACAACAAAAAAATTGTTTGACTGCATATTGGAGTTTTAAAATCACGTTTAAAGCAAAACACAAGATACAAACTTAAAATAACAGCCACAAATATATTATTGTACCAAATGATGCATTTATTATGAAACAATTCAAAATACATTAAAAAATAAAACATTTTCATCTAAAGTTAGTTTGCGTTGTTATAGTCTGTAGAAAACAGTCTGCTTACTGTTAGCCAATCTTAAATTTTCCGTACATAATTACTAACTGCTATAATTTTCAGGCGGTCACCCCAAAATGTCTTAGCGGTCCACCGGTCGATCGCGATCGACGTAATGCCCGCCCCGGAACTAGAGCATCTTGCTTTCGCAAATATTTTCTGTACACTAGTGATTCAATTCAAAGCCATTACACTCAGAATCCTGTCCATAAATACTAAAAACTTATTTGGATATATTCTTATTTGGGATATATATAATACACTCTATAACGAAAAAAAAAATCGATGCATCAAGAAGAAGTCGCCCGATTGTAATGAAATTTCGTAAGCAAAGACATTTGTACGAAACATGCAAATGATTAAAATTTGGCGTCCAATGAATGAATGGTAAGTACTACAGAGCATCGGAACTGCGCACTCACCAGATGTCTATAAGAAGTGATTCTCTATCTGCTGGTAAAAATTTCTGTTGCACTGCGATTTAGGATACCTTTCAAAGACTGAAAAAATGACTTGCTGCAGGATTCGAGCTCATTACAAGCAACTGCCAGAATTTGAAAGAGGTTTTGTATCATTGGATTGAAAGAGGCAGGTTGGGCAAATTGGAGAATTGCTCGTCATATGGGTTGAAGCAATGCGGGCATTAGAAGATGCTGGCAAGAATGGGTGGACAGTGGCAGATTTCAGCGTCATGATGGTAGCGGTCGACCTAGGTCCACAGCAGTTCGGGAGGACAGATTGATTGTCAGATCATCTGTCACAGTGCCTGATTAATCGTTATCAACCATCAGAAATGCGCCCCGCACATGAGTGTCCACCATGACCATTCGCAGACGGCTGTTAGAGTGAAATTTACACTCGTACATACTGATACACCCCCTGACACTCTCACCTGCAAAATGTCGAGCCAGATTACAGTGGTTCTTGGTTCGATCAGGTTGGAATCATGCTGACTGGGGACGTATAGTGTTTAGCGACGAATCCCGCTTCCAACTGTGTCCTGAGGAAAATCGAAGACGCGTCTGGGGACACCCAGGGTAGCGTGCCGATCCTGCTTTCACTATTGCACGCCACACAGGACCTCAACCAAGAGTTATGGTCTGGGATGCCAATACTTTAGACAGGCGCACCCCTTTGGTAATCATTAGAGGCACACTTACAGCACAGTGGTACGTAGACGACATTCTGAGAACTGTTTTGCTACCATTCTATTTCCCTGGCCTTATTTTTCAACAAGATAAAGCCAGACCACATACAGCACGTGTTACTATCTTACAGCTTGACAAACTCTTCCTTGGCGAGTCAGGTTGCCAGAGAGAGAGATTGAGAGATCTCTCTCCAATCAAGCATGTCTAGGGTATGAGGGGAATGCGCTTGCATCTACCAGGGAATGTTGATGAACTGGCTCGACAATTGGATAAAATTTGGCAAGAAATACTGCAAGAGACCATTAAGGGGCTTTATCACTCAATGCCAAGCCGTGTGGCAGCTTGCATCCAGGCTAGAGGTGGGTCAACACCTTATTGAGCTCGTTACTTTGTAACTATGTAACTCTGAAATAAATCATTCAGATTTTCTGAAATTTTAATCATTTTCTATTTGGTACATAATCTTTCTACCCATCACCAATTTTTATCTCTATCGGACAACTCGTTCTTGGTGCATCGTTAATTTTTGTTATAGAGTGTATTTGTAAATAAGATATTTTATTTTGTTTTTCCACTATATGATTTCTTTTACTGAGCCAAATACGTTCTTTAAAAGTCAATTGTGCAAATAAATAAAGAGCTGAAGTCTTAATAGCATTTTATATAGTTTAACACACAACATAGTTTTTAGGCAAATTTTGAATGTAACCTCTTCTTAACGAGAATAAGTCACCAAACACCTTTGTAATCTTTTTGCGAATTTAACTTGGATTACAATGACATAATGCTGGTTAGGTGGCGTAATTGGTTTGGCGCTGGCCTTGTACGCCTAAGGTTGCGAGTACGACCCCGGCCTAAGTCGGTGGATTTTCATGATGCAGAAAATCAATAGCATCCCTGTCGTATGATTATAAGGCATGTTAAAGATCCCTAGAGTGCCTGTTTGGCTTGGAAGCTCTTGTCAAAATTAAATTCCTTGTACAGGTTCACATCGTCAAAGCTCAAGTCCGTCCCTCCCTCTGGGGAGGAAACAGGGAGTCAAAACTACTTGTGGAAATTTGTCTATATGGTGCTGCACTAAAAAAAAAGGGATACCAACTCCTGGTGATTGTACTAGGTCTCTCTCTGCAATGGTTAATACCAATCCGCAGCCGCATTGTGAAAAGAATAATGGCATAATTGGGCTATTTATGAGGGGTGATAATAAAAAGATTACAAGTCATATAAAGAAATATTTATTAACAATAGACAGAAAATATAAAAGGGAATGGAGAAGCATATGTGCCAATCACATTTTGATTTTATCAAGAAGTCTTTTTAAGCATTTATCAGAAAGCAGAACCAACTTGTTTAACACATCTTGGTAGAAATCAGGTCCCTGTCCATTGAGCCAGGTTTCGGTGGATGTTTTTACAGCACTGTCTTGGAATATCGCAGCAATACAGAAACGATATGCTGCGCGATACCATAGCTCAGTCCGAGTTCTGACGAGATTTCACGCAGAATTACCCGTCGATCATTTTGAATCAGTTCTCCAATTCCTGCAGTGTTGATTTCTGTCTTTGAAGAAGTTTGTCGTATGCTCCCTGCCATATATTGCAGTTTTCGACATCCTGTCTGCCTGATTGAAAATGTGACACCATTTCGTTACATGTTGTCAGCTCATTCTTTGCCCATAAAAAAAAAGAATAACGGCTCGCACTTCCAAACGAGACTAATTTTCTAAGCGTCTTGCCATTTCATTCATTCTGAACCGTCTGGAACTTTCACTACCTACCCGTAAACCAGCTGTAGGACAAGTAGCACCATTTGTCTCCACTCTGGGGAAACAAAATTTCTCCACAATATGAAGTTTTCAAATGCTGCGACTTGTAACCTTTTTTCTGATCATCCCTCGTACTATGCGTAATTGGAAAACAGTATTTGAGTTCTTCTGTGATAAATCTAATAATCTAATGATGAATTGAATGATTTTGAATTAAATGCATATTCTTTTCAGTGGGACAGTTTGGGTCGGTGCCTTACAAATTATACATCTCTTGGTTCTAACTTTGTAAGGAAAACGAAAGATTTGAAAACTTGTGAGGGCAGACACCAGCCTCTTACCTATTTGTGGAAAGATGTAAGTATTTCAAGTAATTCTGTAAATATCAAAACTGTTTTTCAGAATAAAGTGATAAATCAATTATTTTTTAAGTAATTGTACCAGATAATGTAGAAATATTTTCTATTTCAGAAAATGACTTCTTCTTGGCTTATGAATGATGAAAACTTAGCATGCGTACAAATTTTTAAAGATAAATTTATAGAACGAGTAGAATGCATCGAAAGAGGAATTATGAAGACACCTTTGAAAGATAGCAAAAACTTAGTTGAATTCTTAGGAGAAATTAGACTTCAAAGGGTTCATAAAGAGGTCACGCAGAATGTTCAAATAAGTAAGTTCTTAAATTTTTTTTCAAAAAGATACATCATATATTAAAGACAAATTAATTTATTATTATTAAAACTTTTTTTTATTTAATGAATTAGTTTGATTATAATGAAAAATCAGGAAAAGATCGGAATTTATTCAACAAAAAATGAATAAAATTCTCCCATGGCAGTAACAAAAATTTGAATTGCAACAAGGAAAATTCTCTCTTACAGATTAAATTCTTACATAAAGAAAATATGCAAAAAAAAAAACTCTTTCTAATTAAATAATTAGGTGCATGGAATTACAATTATAATAAATGTTTTACTCAATGTGTTTAAAAAACTAATAAAATCTGCAAAAATTATTTTCCCTAGTTGAAAAATAAAAAAGTGGAAACAACACTAATTAAAAAACGGTTGTCATATGATGCCGATTGTTAAATAGAATGATTTTACTTTTTGAAGTAAGTGGAATTTTTAAGTTTAAAAAGTATCAGTTTTTGTCAAACTATTTTCCTTAAGACGATATGGTACCCTAAAAATCAACATGTCAAAAATTTTTATTGGCTTATTTCATACTTCGAATCTTTATAAATATGCCTGCAAAATTTCAAAGCCTTACCTGCATTTTTCAATCAAGTTATGGAGCAATATTGATGCTAGACAGCAACTACCACGTCCACATTTCAGATTATCTGCTAGAAAAGAGCCTGATAAAAAATGAATTAATTATTTTTCTACCGCGCTTCAATGAGACTGACATTATATATGCAGCAACAAATCATTTCAAGAAAGAATTGTGCAATTCATGCAAAAATTCTAGTTTGTGAATTGTATATTGAAGAGCAAATGGATTTGGTCAAGATTTAAAAGTTGTGCTTGCTTTTTATGATATTATGAATGAAATTAAAACTTCAAAACGGATTCTCCCAAAACACAAATACTAAATCTCATTTTGATAACTCAGATAATTAAAAATTTAATTCGCAAGAATAGAAAAACTCTTTCCCATTTTTATATATTTGTTTTTGGTGATATATATTTATACCATGTGTGTGAAATTCAACACTTTTATTATTAAAATAATTTAAGATATTTATTTAATCAATTGCACATATGCAGTTCATAGATTTTGATATATTTTACTCATAAATTGTTGTTTGATTTTGCTTTCATTTGTGTATAATATTTAACATGCGAAGGCTTTTAAATAATGGAAATAAAAAAATAAAGGTGTAAACATATTTTGTACATGTTGTGCATTAGCTCTGAGCATGGTATTAGCTCTGAAGTGTGTGTATTTATTTTTTTTATAATTATTAAGATAAAGTTTTATGAAATATTGATCTTTCATTCGTTTTCTTCTATATATTCATTATGGCAGTATACTGTTTAATTGTTCTACATTTGTGCAATTTTTTATGGTAAGCAGTTTTAAATAAGCTAATTAACATTTTATAAAAGTTTCAGACTATTCAATAAATATTATATCATGCTATTCATGAAATGAAAACTTCAAACTCCTTTTCCTCCATGTTGAATTGTTGTACATACACTGTTATTCAAAAATCTAAGGATTTTTTGATAATTGAAGTATGGGTTTGAAATTTCTTATATATGTTCTGAAATGTATGTTTTGTAAAACTGTGCATGGAATTAGCTCTAACATGTATAGTACTTTTTCTAAAAAATTTCAAAATCAAAATTAATGATTTTTTGAGATTTTTTGGAAGTTTAACTGTAAAAAAATTTATAAGAAATAAAGAGCAGCGGCAGAAAAAAAACCATGCACAGTTTTATGTAGTATATTATAAGGTACTTGGAAACAAATTTTTGAAAGAAAAGAGACATAGTTAAAAAAAACTTTAGAAATTTAAAAAATGTTTAAAAAAATTCAAAAAATTTAGATTTTACAAACATTTTGCAACAAATTTTAAATTTTTTGCATGGAATTATTATTAAATATTAACCTTTTAAAATACAATTAAAACCAAATATCAAATATTAAAAATAAAAAAAATTGTGAAGATGGTACGATATTGCCTCAAGTTTCTTTAAATAAAATGTTCGAAATGGCAGATGATTGAGTTACGTTTATATATGTTACCATTAAAGTGTGAAATCCGTTATTTCATAGAATAAATAGGTATTTCATGAAATAACTGGACAAGTCAGTTAAAGTACATAAAAATACTGAATTCTACGATTTAACTGAGTGTTCTATAGAATAACGATTACTTGATCGTTAAAGTATGAAATACTGCACTCTAAAGTTCTTTGAACTGGTTCTAGTTGGTTTTAGTCAATTTTGAACCCCAATTCAAAGTGTCATCATAGCAATCCTTGCTCTGATGAATAATGAAAAGTAAAACAAAGGTATATATTTCATGAAATTTATATTAATGTTCTCTTACAATTTTGTTTGAAAAAGCTTACACAATGTTTTTATGAAGCAAAGGTTTTAATTTCCAGCATGTGTTTTTTTGATAATATTTAAATATAGCTCTATTTCTGCAACAATGTTCTCCCCCCCCCTTTTTTTTAACTAATGTTAGCAATAATCATCCGCAATAAAGATAAAATGTATTTTTCCAGAAATTTTAGCTGTTTATGGTCAATTAATTTATAAAATAACTTTCAAATTGTTTATTTTTAACGATCTATCATTAGTTATTTACTGGAATAACTAGGTGAAGTATGAAATTTTTCAACTCTTATATACTTTAACTGACTTGTCTAGTTAATTCAGGAAATACCAATTTATTCTATGAAATAACTGAATTATACACTTTAACGGTAACATATATACCTAGCAAAACTATAAAAATCCTGTGCCAAATATTTTAAAGCATAACAATTTACAAGAATAGTATGAAACGTCCAATAATAATTAAAAAAATATAACAGTTTGGTTATGAGTAAATAATTGTCAACATTATTTAAATAAATTTAATGCAATCTTATATAACACAGGTGTGGCCGGTAAGTAGGGCGAAGTATCACATTGCTCATGGTTTTTCGAAGTATCCTCCACTTGAAACAATACATTTTCGACAACGTTCCTACATGTCTTGAAAACTTCTTAAAAAATCCGAATTCTATGCAGAGATTTATTGTCAAGTTAACAAACATCTCTTGACTTATAATATTTTTTGTGTGTAGCCCTACAATGCGCTGATATTTTATACATCAAAGCTCTTGATACCAGGGAACTTTAAACATTACAGAAGGAGTATTTGCTTAGAAATCTCCAGCACTTTTAAGAACGTTGTCAAAATGGTGTTGTATCACGCAGGGAATACATTGAACGACAATGAAACGTTTTTCTTTTGTACAAATATTTAATATAGTAACATTTGTGGATCTTTCGCTTTATTTGTCGATCTCACCTTGTATAGAGATGGTTAAATATCATCATAAAATTTATTTTTGTTCCAAATAAGTATACTGAAAGTTATATTTCGTTTAGAGATGCCTTTATCACAGGAAGAACTTTTGTATGGTATTGAAGAATCACGAAAAGGAGACAATATTGAAAAGAGAGTAGAGAATATGTTGAGAAAAATGTGCGTCAAAAACACTGTTACTGTGGACAATAGTGCGAGTACTGATTTCATGACGCTTTTTCCACTAATGAAAGGCATGACCTTTGAGCAAATGAATCGAATTTATGAATCTATGAAAAACGGGAGATTGTGCCCTGCAAAGAAAGTTCGGTAAGTAAAATTTTTTGGGATATTCGACTTAATTAAATTTTTTGAATTACCAAGAGGGTAGGAAAAACTCCCAAAATACATGAAGAGAAATTTTTTTCTAGCACATTTGAAACTATATAATAAAGCAACAATTGTACATATGTGTAAAACTATTTTCAAATATTTTCAAAAAGTACATATCATACGGAAGTTAAAAGTCCTGTATTAAAAGAATACATTATGTACTAAAAACAACTATTAAAAATATATATATACTCTACATCAGTGCTTCTCAAACTTTCACTATTGGCGACCCAATTTTCAATCATAATTTTTATCGCCCCCTCCTTATACAAAAGTAATGTATTGAATTCAATAATAATGTATTGGAAGCTAAAGCTACAATACGAACTTAATTATAAACCGAACAAACTACCAAGATAAGTATTAAATTTTGTAATTGTTACTTTTAAATAATATATATATTTTAAGCAAATTACTTTTAAGTAATAGGATAGTTATTATGTTATTTTTTTTCTTTCGCTAATTTTTAAATTGGAGCAGATTGAAAAATGATATTTAATTAAAGATATATTTCCTCCATCTCCATTTCTAAATGTAGAAATGGACACAAATAATGCAGCCTGTTTGCTACAGGACTTTACATGATAGTGAGTGAATATTCGAGAGTTTTATAAGATAACTTCGAACTATATCACGCATTTTATTCCGACCAGCCACAGATTTTTTGAAATATTAAATACATCAAAACGTATTGTTTTAGTTCGAAATATTAAGGGTTTTTCTAGGGCCTGGGCATATACTTCGAATTAGAGAAAGGTTCATATTATCGAAGCTTTGAATTAGCGAGAGTCGATTATAAATGGATTTTTTAAAACATTATTTCATATTTTTAGATACTCTCCGGCAAAGAATCAATTAAAGCATATTATCCGCATTATAATAGTATCTTCTCGAAGTGCTTAAACATGCTATGTTATTCTATTTTCACTACAGAAGCGATTAAAAAGGATAGAAATTAAGTCCTGTACACTAATTATGTAGTCATCATCGCCTCACTTAGTAACTAAAATAGGGCTTGTAGATTATACCACGATCCTGAATTACAGCATTAAAATTTACAAGAAAGTTTTAAATGTTTTGTTTATGTATATATTAGTATAAAAAAGTTCCGATAAATGACAATACTTTTTCCTTAGAGCTTGTACATGCATGTCTATGATTTCTGATTCCAGGCCTTTTAATGATTCTTAAAATAATCAGGAAAATATCTTTTCAAAATTTATTTCTGTAGAAACGAACATGAAAAACCGGAAAGTAAGAAATCAGTTATACTGTAAACATTTTAAAATGTCTACAGTAACTGTGTAATCACTTTTGTTTTTTTTTATTTGTAGACAGTGTTTACTCTAGTAGTTTTTAAAAACCCTAATTGTGAATTTACTGTAAATATTATTTAATCAAATTATTTATGTTGAAAAATAATATATGCTGTATAAAAACCATAATTTAATTATATTCACTCCGAATGCTGAAAAAGACGAATACATGTAACGTGAATTAGATCAATATGGAACCACCCATCCAGTATAGTGGTTAGTGACGCCGACTGCTGTGCCATAGGGTCTTGGTTAGAATCCAACAGAAGGCATGGATGTTTGCAAATGAATAGTGCCTTTGAGAGGCATGGGGGTACTCTAAATAGCCGTCAAGCCGCAAGTCCTTTCGTGAGGTTGGTGGAAGGGGAAGAGAGGTGGAAGGCCCTTGACCTCCCTCAAAATTGGGGTAAAACCGCGCAAAATCGTACTGTCATCTGCAAAGTGCTCAGAGCCCCGGCTCTGACAGGTGTAAAAGTCTAGCCTCTTGCCGCGATGAATTTCATGTGCCGTGATCTGATAATACTGTAGATGAGGTGGCATAAGTAATAACAACGAAAGACCAATAAGAGATGAGAATCCTCTGGAAATCCTTATTTATTCCATGTTCATTAATATTTCTATTCTTTCACTAATATATTTCCTATTAATAATTCTTCAAAATTTGACTCTAATCATTTCTGTTGTTACATATATTTATTTTACAAACCAGAAGTTTAATGAAAATCATTAAGAATGGATTCATACATTAAAATGAAACAAAGGTTTTAATGAATTAAACATATATAATTCGTACCAAAAACCAATTAAGAATTCTGAAATTGCGAGAGCACCAGATTGAACCTATACCATCCAGAAAAATGGAGGTAATTATAAACCCCAAATATATATTTGCCTCATATTATCTTTAATTTAGAAAGATAATTTTTCTTTGTCTCTTTTTATTTGAGACAAATTTATGTAAAAGATGACTTAATTCTAACGATGAATCATTAAGAATTTTAATGTGTAACTTGCACGCAAAAGAAGTTACTTTTAAAATGTCATACAAACCCCTCATACAAATTCTATGAATAAAGTTCGAATATATCACTCTCTCTCTCAAGTTACATCTTAAAATATCTACAGTAACTGGATAATTACTTTATTTTTTTCATCTGTAGAAAATTTTTCCTCTAGTCGTTAAAACTGTCTTATTATGTACCAAAATCTGATTAATATGTATGTTAATAAACTTAAAAATTCGAAGGAAATAATGAACAGTGCTTTGAATTTAAAACATAGATAAGAGATGAGAGAAATACTATTTATGTAATCATGTTCTTTTTATGCAAATTTTTTTCCCATGCTATATATTCATCATGTTTTTTTTCTTTTTTAAGGGACATGTTCGTTGACATTCTGCCGTACATTGGAAATCACCATTCTGTTAAACTCATGGTGAAATTAATAAAAGATGAGGAAATCACTGGAATAAAGAAAAAACTCTGGCTGACATCTTTTGCCTTGATTTCAAAACCCACACCAGAAACAGTGGATGCAATTATTGTACGCATTTTTATTAAACAGATATCTTTATATAGAAATAAAAGTATAAGACTGATAACAAATAAATTAATCTAAAATAGGTAAACTATTATAATTTTTTGTATAGTTATTTAACCTTATTTCTGGATCAACTAATTCTTTTCCTCATAAATTACGATTAAAAAAAGCCTTTTTTAAATGCTAATATACTAATCGATGGAAAATCCCAACTCCGAGAAAAGTTATTGTAATGAAATTTCTCAATACATCTGCCTAGGTAACATATTTAATTGATTTAAGTTTCAAGATCACACAGGTTATGTAAACGTGAAAAAAGCCATTTCTCATTTGCAATGATGTTACATAAATGACCGATGTCACCACCAGAACTTTGAACGCAAACGTGCATGCTGTTTGTCGTATCGGTGTCGGATGTTAGTTTGTGGAATGGAGTTTCATGCCTGTTGCACTTAGTCGGTCAATATAGGGACGATTAATGCTGGTTGAGGATGGCTTTTGAATTGTCGTCCAGTGATGTCTCTTTCCTGCTAGAATGTAGAAAGATCTGGGGATCTAGCGGGTCAAGACAACACATTGACAATCTATAGATCATATTGGGTTACAACAATGGTAAGAAGGTGTACGTTATCTAGTTGGAAAATACCCCCTTAAATGCTGTTCATAAATGGCATCGCAAAAGGTTGAATCATCAGACTGAAGTGTACAAGTTTGCAGTCAGGTTGAGTGGAATAAGTGATTCTGCTGCCTCTAGACCATTGGCTCTCTTCATTGCTCTCTAGACCATTACTCCGGGTACA
Organism: Trichonephila clavata; assembly: GCA_019973975.1. Lineage (NCBI taxonomy): Eukaryota > Metazoa > Arthropoda > Arachnida > Araneae > Nephilidae > Trichonephila > Trichonephila clavata. The sequence goes on along the minus strand of BMAO01001474.1, from coordinate 220,420 downwards.
GATCCAGTGTGTTGGTTGCAAATGCTTACCTGGCTCCCAACAAACACACGGCTATCACTGAAACCAGTTTTCATCAGAATACATAACAGATCTTCACTCCTTCCTCTAGTGAGCCCTGAACTCCACTGACGGTGAAAGCCGCAGTGATTTGGAGCCAGTGGAATGCACACTACAGGACGTCTGGCTTGGAGTTGTCCTTGAAGTAATCGATCTGTAACAGTCCGTTGTATCTCTGTATCACCAACTACAGTTCGAATTTCTGTTGCAGTCGCAGTACGATGCGCCACACCCGGACGGAAACATGGCGGTCTTTCCTCTCAGTAATGCCACGTGGCAATCCCAAAACTCTACCTTCTTGTAACAGTATCTTCCCTTGACCACTGATGCTAAGAATCGTGCACATGGGATACATTCATGCTAAGTCTTCCTGCAATTATCACGGAAAGAAAATCCACCTTTTCCTTGCCCTCTTATACGACTTTGTTCAAACTCAGCGAGCTGTTGTTAATGGTTTTTTTTCTGTCTTGTTAAGGACATTCTTAAAAATTCTTGACTATCATCAACTCTCTACGTTAATCGCAATGATAAATAACGCTTACGAACTTAATAACGCGTATTTAAAGCTAACCTAAATTGTATGTTCATAGTGGTGCTATTAGCGCCACACTTGTGTTCCGAGCTCGAAACTTAAATCGACGTCATCTTTTATATACATAATCACAACTACCAAATTTCGTTTATCCAGCGCAACTCCTTCTTGGTGTTGGAATTTTTTCCATCAATGTGTTAATTTTGTCTAATTAATTAACTTTGATATTGTGATCAAATAAGAATTTCTTGGATGGCTTAAATTATAATCAATCGTTCTTCTTTCGTAACACTTAAGTAATATTATAAGTAGACAATTTCACTTGTGAATTAAAATAAAATTTTTATTTAAAAATCTAAGAATTCTCTGTCTTTTTTTGTTTAGCCTTTGTTAAAGACGGAATATTCTGCACCTTTACTGCTTAGTGTCTCTGCCATGATTCATAAACTGTGTACTTCAAAGGTCTGTGCCAAATTATCATCAGTAAATGAAGTTGTTTCTATACTCGAAGCACTTTTAGGTGATAAATGCTCCTCTGAGGAAACTGAAAAGGTAAAATATTTGCATTTAAAGTAATGAAATACAGAAACGGTTTGTTAAAATATTATTTAACTAATTATAAAGTATGTTTTTTTTATTTATATTAAAATCTTGGTGGCAGCAGTGAAAGGGCTTAATATAAGACAAATTTTCTCAGTTGAAAATACTGCATGAAAAATTGAATGTTTCGCGTTAAATGTAATTGATATCCTTTAAGCCCTTGCTTGTTGAAGTGTGAAAGCTAAAAGAATGAATTACTGTAGCAGTCTTTCTCCTCGTCTTCAACAGTGATTCAGAATTACGAAGCTCATCACCAATCACACTGTGCCGCTCTTTTAAGGCGTAACTCTATAACTAAATATAATATAAAATGTGTGTCACTATCATGTAACCTATATTAGTGCAAAAAAAATGATATTTTGTTTGAATTGTATCTATATATTAGTGTAATTAATTCCTTGAGCCTACAGGTTTTGTAAGAACTTTTTTGAAAATTGCACGCAGTTATTTCTTTTAAGCATGTATGTGCTGAACAATAAGCGGCAAAGCGTTTCTGTTTAAATAAGGAAGTTAATATATAAACGAGTTCCCCCTTTCAAATTTCTTATCCTTCTCCATTTTGCTTTTTAGATAATTGGAGCTTTAAAAGCTTACGGTAATATGGGTTACCATGGCGCAGCCCATGAAAATATCCTTGCATGTGTAAGTGACAGCTCTAAGCCTATTCGAGTGAGATTGGCTGCTATAGACTCATTTAGACGAATAAAAAGCGTAAGTATATAGCTTAACATTTTGCTTCATCGTGATTACAGTAGAAAGTGCCTATGGTAACGAATTCGTTGCTGGCGTTATTTCTGTTGAGTCACATGGTTCGAGTCCTGGTGTGATTAAATACCTGCCAAACATATGAAATTTGTCGGGCTCAAGGTCTTCCCTATGGTATGAGTTGAAGTTTGGAGAGTAGAGTTCCAGTTCCGGTCTCCTCCTCTTCACTTGACTGAGGCTCAAAGTTATAAGGATTCAAGTTACAAGATTCAGGGTGCAACTCAGTAGGAAATATTTGAAACAATTCGGTTATCACGGCAATGCTGGAGCGGTATGGGGAGAGGTTCAAGAATACAGGTATAGGTATTAGTTACGCATCATTTAAAGATATTTATTAATATAAAAAATAAACGTAAAATATATTACTATTCCTTCAATATAAAAAAAATTTAAAATTGCACATATATTATGTATTTTCAGTGCCTTTTAGATATATTTATAATATATATAAAATAAAATAAAAAAAACAACATAAAATATATCATTAATTGAGATGACTAAATAAAAATTATTTATTAATACATTCTACATCGTTAAGTAAAAATTTTAATGCGAATCTTGTTCCTGAACCGCTGTAATTAATATTGCAATATCGTGGTATAATATGTAACTTTCAATTTGACACATGATTCTGAATGTTTAGTTATTAAACAATTCATTTGTGGATTAAAATATTTTTATATGAGAGAAAATTTGTTCACATAGATATGTAGAAACAAAACTGAAAGCGGATCCTTCAGAACAATTAAATATCTCCGGCAATTACAACCCCTGTTGATGTGCTGTGGAAGTTTAGAAAGGAGGGTGCCTGCTCATACCAAGTTTTTACGACGCTGCTCACATATGACGTGATCTTTTTGCTATACGTATCAATATTCCCTCGACCCAGTCTTAAAAACGCGATTATCAAACCATCGTTTTTAGTTGCCCTATGTTATAATATGTACGTATGAATTGCCGCAACAATTAAACAAATAAACTACAAGTGTTCACAATAAACACTTGTTGACATAAACACATGTAGTAAAGTTAAAATTAACCTATAAGGCACGACGTGCACCAAACTACAATTCTACTTTTAACTGAATCATATGAAAATCGTATGTTAAAAACTTTTCATGAAATGATCATGTACCGGAACGACAAACCTAACGAAAGGAGAGGAAGGGTGTGAAAGGGCGATTTAATTTATATGATAACTTTGTAGAATAGCGTAGAGCAGTGGTCTTCAAACTGTGCTCCACGGAACCCTGGGGCTCCACGAGTCACATTAAAAAAAATCGAAAAGAAAATTATAAACGTGTAAGCAGAATTGATTCACGTTTTCTAAAATGTTTGTATACCCACAAGAATTAAAAGTTCATCGGTGTCAAACTGAAAATTTTATTCATACATAATTTTATTTTGAAATACTTTTAAAACATTTATCATAATGTATAAAGGAATATTAAAACGTTTTATCTTTATATATATACTGTCGTACCTTTATATAACGAAGTCGCTTAATCCCGAAAAAAAGATAGTTATATGGAAAATTCGCTATGTAGGGGTTCATCTTTCAATTTTCTTGATAAACCACATAAAACAAATTTTAAATTCCTAAACACTATATATTAAAAAAGTAATTATTCACACCTTTTTGTAAAGTAATACATATTTATACCCATCAAAAAAAGAAAAGAAAGAAAGAAACTTTACGTCTTTATCCACTTCCTGAAGAAATACATTTTTTTCTTTGATGCTCAAGCACTTACGTTATGACATTTTCGAGCTACAAGAAACGAAGTTACCAGTACGACAGATCAACACTACGAATGAATGAAGACTAGTTCAAGGACACGGGGACTCGAAACAACTCCACTGAAGGTGAAAGGGGATATCGAAGGTGTTTGCAGTGAACTGGACATTGGGGGTTAAATTTTATACTTCTTGGATGAAACGTCCAGAATTATATTGCTCTCGGCGAGTTAGGCCTTTAATAAAACCAGTTCAAGATTTATGACCATCATAAAGTGTGTTAAAAGAGAGAATAACTGGAAAACTCCAGAAAAATAGGAAGAAATAGGGAGAAAAAAAGTTGAATTACAAGAGAAAAAGTTCGTTATATAGAAAACGCAGTTCGCTCTTTTGTGAGGTTATTTTACGAAGAAAATCGATACATAGAATAGATCGAAGAATATATATATAATATATATATATATATATATATATAGCAGTAAATAATTCAAAAGAAGACTAATAAATCCCAAGCATCCTAAGATCAGACCGGAAGAACCAAGAACATGGAACCATGACAAACCAAAAAAATGTATCTAGCGGGGAAAACTATTATGATTTCTCAAGCTGTCACTGGTTTAGGACAGTATATATATATATTAGGTATATATATATATATATACTTTCTAGATTTGTAAGAGATTTACTTTAGAATCTCTTAATGATTGGGAGTCAGAAGGAACACCAGCCATAATAAAAAAAAATATTGTTTATTTATTCTTTTATAAATCTAACAAAACCCAAGGAAGGAAATGCACGAATTTTAAGTATTAGAGCCAAAGCGGGGGAAGATGATATATTCAATATGTAATTATAAATAAAGTCACTTACGTTTGGAAATAATCGTAACTTTTTATCTGAAATAATAGACTTCAAGTCGATTTTAATCTAATTCTAATATCTTACTGACTAACTGTCAGTTATCAAATTTATATATTAATTAATTAATCAATTTACGAGTTTCTCTCGTCTAACTTTCTATTACTTTACGTTAATCTTAAACTTATATCATCTAACTCCTAACCTCTCTCTCGCTCTCTTATCGAACCTAAAAGTTAATGCTTAAATATACGACAGGACTTGCATAGATCGTATCTCCTTCTTCAGATGAAACTTTTCAATTGAAAAATATTTAATTTAATAGAATTTCCCCAAGAGGATTAGTGAAAGGTAGGTGAATAGACCCGTTACAGATTGTGAATATTTTTTTGTTTACTATCCCTGAGTTGCACGAGATAATTTTATGTTCGTTTGTACAATGTCTTGCAAAACTAAATAGTTTTCTAATGGAAAATGCATCTCTTTATATTTTAGGAAAAACACCTACAACATATTAACAGATTCGATGTTAAGGTATCCGAACACGTTGAAAATGACTAAATTCAACAAGACAGATATATTTTTTTATTTTATTGAATAGAGATAACTTTTGACTTGACGAAACATGCTTTGTTTTGTTTCTACACTACCTAGAGGCCAAGTTACAATCAATTTTATAAATTTAGAAAAACCGGAAGTGGGTTTTTTATCTACCAGAAGTGGGCATTTAAATTGCTCAAAATCTATCATGGCGAGTCTGATAACTCAAATTATTACGAATGTATCTCTATAAAACTTTTTGAACCTGATATTTATGTTATTTTCTAGAGACTGTACTAAAATATTTTTTATTGTATGAAAACTTTTTGAGTTATGGCTTGTTATTTAAATAATGGTATCATAAAAATGTAACATTTCTTATAATGTTTACTCAATCAGCTCTAAAATTTTCAAATTTTAATAAAAAATTAAAATTTTAGTACAATTTCTAGATAAATGCATCAAATTTGTTTTAGTAATACTTTTACTAATATATGTTTATTACTTTTTTCTCTAACTGCTTTGAAGTTTTTCAAAAATATTGCTAAAATTTCACTTATAATTGTGATTTCTGTAAAATTCACAGGTAATTTATTTTAAATTTTGGTAGTTAAATAGTAATATTTATTGGTGTTGAGTCCTAAAAGAACATTTATAATGTTTTAGTATGCTATTTTGTTAAAAAGTACTCCGAACGTGTTCGGCTACCTTAAAAATCTAAATTTAAGCAATAACAGATCCTAAATTTTATGTTGCAAATTCATGCAAAATACGCAGTATTTCTCGTGCAACTATAAAGATTTAAAGTCATTCAGAAGAATGCGTTTAAGTGAAAAATATTTCTCATTGTGAGGGGTTACAAAAATAAAGTATAGAAACAAATGAAACTCAGAATATGTAATGCGATTGCAGTTATTCTCAATAGACCTAGACTTCGACAGCTTGTGTGAAAAAATGCAAGAACACATTCCCAATTACTAAACATAATATATAGGTAAATGACACTTGAATCACAGATTATAATATTATTAATGATTAAATTATATTAAAATTGCATTAAATTTTTAAATTTTTTTATGCAATACACAGTTTTTAATTGCTTTGACAATAATCTCTCTATTGTTGATTTACTTTAAATATTATTTTAAGATTTGTTCTTCTATGTATGTGTGTGGAATAGAGTTCTTCGAAAATAATTTCTTGTTCTAGGGGTTCCCCGAAAACACCTTCTATAGCTCTAGGGGTTCCATGAAAACGCCTTCTATAGTTTTAGGGGTTCCACGAAAACACCTTCTATAGTTCTCTAGGGGTTCTACGAAAACATCTCCTAGTTCTAGGGGTTCCGTGAGTAGAATAAGTTTGAAGACCACTGGTGTGGAGGGCCACTGAAAATTGTCCCACGTGCCAGATTTGTCACGCGTGGCATAAGTTGCCGACGCTTGCCTTAAACTATATTTCTTTCTTGCAGAAACGACCAGACAAATTTGTTGACTTGGTCTCAAATAAGAACGAAAATTCGGAAATTACAATTGCCCTGCTTTCCAGTTTGTTTAATCAACCTGATGAAAAACAGCTCAGAGTATTGAAAGAAGTATTAGAAAAATTGGAAGACGAGAATGGTAAGATTTGGCAGTATTTTTAGAACTAAACAAAATTTGTTCTTTTATATTTACTTATCTGCTTAAACACAATTCTCTTTTTCTATTAAACCTTTAAGGTATCGGACTGGTTGCGACAACTTTTTTTTAAGAAAATGGAGATATAGGGATTTTGTGTTGTTTTTAGATTTGGTTTAGTACATTTTAGAAAAAATACGCTAAAATTAAAGAGAGAAAAAGAAATTATTATTACTAAAATGGGAAAAAATGGGTAATAATTGACAAAAAATAACATAAACGTGGCCCCTTCTGTACCAAAGATTTATGAACAAATTTTCAATTCTGATGTGTTGCTATGTTATTCATTTTTGAAATGACCTTCAGGATAAGAGATATTTTCATTTCTACAAAAACTAAAGCACTTTATCTCAGTTATTATATGAAATTGCTTAAAAAACAATGATTATATTTATGAAATTGCTTAAAAAACAGTGATTATATTTATGAAATTTCTTAAAAAACATTGATTATATTAACATAAGAGACTGTAAGTTTTGTAATAAAACAGTGATTGATGAATTTGAAGGTTAAAACATTCCTACTATTATACAGAATTCACACAAAAAATTTCAGTTAATTATTTTCAAAACTTTTTCAGCAATCGCTGGCCTCGTTTGAGTATTTTAAAAAAAAACACATTTCGAGGTAAACACGTTTTAAAGCATAACATCTTGCTTAAAGTGTAGTGGCATCTGCTTTTACTAAAACACTTGTAGTGTTTGTTCTAGTCAACGGAAAATGATAAACGTGGTATTTTTCTAAAGCTAATAAGATGGCCTAGAAAATAAAATCATAAGAAAATTGTCAATTTTTGGCAAGATTCACAATTTTAGGGTAGTCGGATACCTTAACTGTCAAGTTATTTTGATGATTTGGGTGCATAAATTGTCAAAAATTTTTACTGCACAAATCAGATGTTTAGTGTAAAATATAAAATATACTTCGTTGTTAAAAATTGATAGTTTGAATTATTTTTGCATAAAAGTTTTTAGGTTTTATAGCAACTGCATATTTGCTTGGTGATTTTTCTGGTGACTGACCAACAGCGTGGCAGTGGTAAGGTTCGCTTCTAGTGGGGCTTTTTATATTCTAAAAATAAAAATAAATAATAATGAATACTTGTTAATTGCTCAATAATTAAGTTTTGCGTGATATAACTGGAAACATATTTCCAAGCAGACCATTTCCGCAATCATTATACCGGAAGCGTGTTTCCTTTCTTTTCCTTTTTCCATTTACATCCTTTTTGAACAACTTGTAGGCTGATATATCGCAGGAGTAGGAGGAGTTTGGGATATAAAATGTTGTTCGGTAAGGACGGGCGGAGTTATCTACAGTAGGAGGTGGGCCAGGATTATTGTGTCCAGAAGCTGCATCATCATATTTATGTAAAATCTCTTCTAAAACTTGAATTTGAAATTCTAAAAATGTAATATGTTTTCCAAGCACATTCCTAAGGAGCAAAAAGGAGTTCCAGAGTACCTAGTCTAGTAAATGTAATAAAATCTCTTTTTATAATATTTTTTTCTGGTGATTTCAGATATTTGGATGAAAGGATAGTTCCTGATCACAGCGATCTACACCACCCACAGTAAATAACCAAAAAAATTACCCCGTATAACACTCGGGCATGACATTTTGGAGCACTAGTGCCGTGCCCGCGATTATCACGGGTATGGTTAAAAGGTTAATGAACTAATGTCATTGTTTCAAAGTTTTTTGTGTGAAAACGTTGAAATTCTTTATAAGCAACTGAAGAAGTTTAATATACTCTTTCATATTTTATTCTTTGAGTAATTATATGTTATTCTAACTTTATTTCGATTGTTAGTTTTTTTTTTCTGTTTCAGTTTCTGGCTATGTATACACTTACATCAGAAATGTGAACAAAACATCTTCTCCTAGGAAACAGAAGATTAAAGAAATGATGAAGCATCTCAAAATCCACGCAAAAAATGTTACATATTGGGAAAATTCCAAAAATATCGAATTTTCTACCTTTAGTAAATTGTTAAATGTTGGAGCATCAACTGAATCTGATATCATTCATTCTGAAGGCATGCCTCATTCCATTTATTCACGTTTTGATGCTGATATATTTGACAAAAGTGTAAATATAGCTCAGGTAAATATAGAAGCTTCGGAATTTAAGCTTGGGTTTATTGATATGTATAGATATAGGACAAAATAATAGGAAAACCTGAGGAAAAATGAAATTATTTTATTCATCGGAAATCGCCCCAATTTCTCTTGTAGGGCCATCTCGATTTCAGATAGTGTACGCGGAGGAGGAGAGGGAGCACGGACATTATTCTCTAAAAAACCCGCAAACACTAAATGATGTTAAGATCAGATGACTGGGAATATCACGTTAGATACTTCATTTCATCATCATGCTCATTTAACCATGTTTTAACTCAGAGAGACGTGTGAACAGAGGCGTTGTCAACTTGAAAAACAGGTCGTTTTCCCGGAAAGAGAGTCCGAAGCATAGGGTGATGATCTGCAAGAATGCTTCGATAATGGTTGCTTGTGATCCTCCCCCTCAAAGCAATGAAAGGTCCCAATCCATGGGAAGATATTGCACCACACACCCTCACAAACCCTCCTATATGTTTCCCGATTGGAACCAGGCAGACAGCGTGAAATGCTTCTGCTGATTGTTCGCCAGACGAACACACGCCCGGTAGTCAGGAATAATGTAAATGAGGATTCATCGGACCAGATGACTTGTTCTTATAATAGTTGTGTCCAGTTTAGCTGGTCCCGAAACCACTGTAGTCTCTTCATAGTATTTCACCCCGAAACTGACGGTTTTAGAATATCTACTCTACCATGAAAGTTCACAGCATGTAATTCCCGTTGAATAGTTTCCATGGATACGGAGCTCAGAAGGCAGATATTCATCTCTGACTTTATCTACGACAGTGTAGTCTAGCATTTTGAGGCGACTATGTTCTTTAACGTCCGTCTATCACGATCCTTCATCATCGAATTTTGCCCACTGTTGTGCTTCTTTGAAGACACCTGGTTTGTGTAGGCTTTAATAACCCTTGACACGGTGGATCTTGCAACACCCACAAGGTTGAATGTTTGGGACACGGATGCTCCCGCAAGGTGGCTTCAATTACCATGCCTCTTTTCACTCCGGAGAGGTCGGGCATAATTACGCTATGCTTGGAATAGAATTTTCTCATGCAATTCTCACAATGCCAAATGCTTGATTGATACCTTCCCTTTCACCACCACTAGGTGGCACTCTGTTGCGACACGTGACAGCCTTTTTTTGGACAGTCGAAGAACGACTCCTTTTTAAATGGTAGTTCCTATTATTTTGTCCTATACGTGTATGTTTTATTTATAAATAAATGTCAGTTGATTTGTAACGAATTAAAACAATGAGTCATCTAAAATCTGTGACACAAATTTGTTTATTGAAAATTAAACCCTCTCTTTAACAAAGGAAAAATAAATTAATTATATATATATATAATAGCTTCTTAAGTAAAATTGAACTCCTAAACTGTTGCTACCGATGTTTTTTTCTTTATATTATGCAAAATCTTATGCCAAATGGGATTAAAATTTTAATACGAACACATATATATTTTTTTCGGTATCGAAGTAGAAAAATCTAAAGAGTTTTGGCTATATGTTTAATTATTTCTTTTATAGGTCGGTTTGAGAGTTGAAGGACTTGAGAAAATATTGAAAAATTTCATTGGATTAAAGAACAAAGTCCCTAAAGTCCCTTCTGCTTCATCTTGGAATTTCTTAAGCTCAAAAGATGTTCGTATATTTTGAGAAACCATCTCCTTATATTCTAATGCATTTATAATTTTATTAACTATCTATATTGATTATTATATTTAAATTACTTTATAACTGTTTTTTTCTCGTATTATAGATCCTTGGAGAAAGTGATGCTGAAGTATCATTTTATCTTCGAATGTTTGAAGATGAAATACTTGGCTTTTCAGCCTCTGATTTGTCTGGAATAGGAGAAATGATCCAAATTGCTGACATAATGAACAAGGTATTTAGACTTGATTTATCTGGTAAAGTAATAAGTTTAATGATCGAGTTTCTTAAATTTTGAAAATTGTTGTGTGCAGGAATGTAAAATACACTTGCTTGATTATGATGTCAGATCGAGGCCTACGTTATTCATCGTGGCAAGAGGCTAAATGTTCGTCTGTCATTAGCCGGATCTTTGAGCACCATACCATATGGCTCGGTTCCATGCCAATTTTGAGGGAGAACACCCTGAGGGTTGGTCTGGGGCATCCTACCTCACGAGGAATTTACGGCTCGACGAATATTTAGAGTGCCCGATGCTGCATAGGCACTGCACATTTAAAAACACCCATGCCTTTTCCAAGATTCCAACCCAGGCCCTACAACACAGCACTAAACCGAATGGGCTGTGCGTGTACATTTACAGATTGGATCTATGTTTTTTGCATTGCATTCTTTGTCTGCTCTGTGAGTCGAAGGACGATAATAATTCATCATAAACATACTAAAATAGTAAATATTATTTTTTGCTTTTTTTAAAATATTCTAGTATAGTTAAAAGATAACCAGGTATATTTTTTTGTTTAAAATTCATACAGTAGAAGCTCTTACTCAAAGTAGAAACAGTTAAACTTCAGAAATATCTTTAGGTAAAGGTATTTTCGAGTAGAATTATTTTGCATACCTTTTGCGAACGATTTTAACCGTCTTCAACCATCTAAACATCTAAATTTGTGTGTGTTTGTGTGAAGCATAAAAAGGTACTCCGTTGATTTAGTAGTATGATGACTGAAAAAACGGAATAAAAAAAAAAAAAAAAAAAAAAGAGATTTTGTCGAAAAACAAGTTTAATTACAAAACGGATTTTAACAATTTTTTTTAACACCTTTCAAAATAATTTTGTAACTTTTAATACTTTTTTATTCACACTCACAATCAAATTCCCTAGTAAGAAAACAGTTTGACTTCTATTTAACGAACTCGCTAAATCCCGAAAAAAAGTTCGTTTTATGGAAAATTCGTTAAATAGTTTCATCTTTAGTGTACTTTAGAAACCACATGAAACTAACTTTAAATTCATAAGCACTATGTATTATTTAAAAAGAGTATTTATTTACCCTTTTTTTTTAAAAATTGATATCTCTTTATTTTTTATATATTTTACCCATCAAAAAGAAATCTACACATAAAAACATTGTCTAGGAATACACTGTATTTCCAACTCTTTAGGAAATAGTTTTATATTAAAATTAATGGATTTTCGTAACGCCATTTTCTAATTTTAAGCCTGAAGTAATTTTAAACATACATTACTTTATAATTAGTAATTTTAAGCATACACTACCGCATACGTACTTAAATTTAAAAACTGATAAAACTTGCTAGTTTTATTTGAACTTTTTGTTTGAATTACTTGATTTTGAACTGCTTATACCTAGTAAAAACAGCTCAAGGCCATTGATCACCATTAAATGGGCTAAAAGAGAGAATAATTTGAAAAAGTCCTTAAATATTTTAAAAATGGGAAGAAAAGAAACCGATTTTCACAAGGGAAAAGGTTCGTTAAATAGAAAGTGTATTTCTCTCTGTTTGGAGGTTATTTTAAGAAGAAAATAGTAAAATGTTCTTGGTTAATGAAAAAGTAAGCTAAATAGAGGTTCGTTGTATGGAGATTTGACTGTACTCTAATACTTTTTGATAAATTTTATTACAAGTGTGTTTAAACTTATAGATAAATGTGGTATATATAATATATTTGCTTACAGATAAATTTATTGATGAAACCATTTATTGTATCAATATGCATCTTTGTGGGTATTATTCAGGTGTAAAATACACATTATTTTCTTTCAGTTGGCTCGAGGTAGGAACTATGATGCGTCACACAGCTTCATCTTTTTGAACTCTAGGCTTGTTATTCCCAGTGTTACTGGTAGATCATATTCCATCGATTTAACTGGAAGTTCAACATTAGGTCTGACTGCCAAAAGTAAAATAGATGTAAAGGATTTCCCACGAAAGTCTGACGTTGACGTTCTAGCTCAATTTAGGTAAAATAGATAAACCTTTAATTAAACGTATAAATCTTTAATTTTCTTTAAAGATTTCCATTTTTTTCCACAAAAATTAAAATGTTATTTTGTTACAGTATGAGTACGGAAATCTCAGCACTTGCCGGCATTCGTTCGAAAACACACGGGGCGAAGGGCGTCAAGGTTGTATCTCGTGCGTATACAGAATTAAATATAGGAGTTAAAGCCGAAATAAAAGATGGACACATCGCTCTAGTCAAACTAAATCTACCTTCAGAGAATATAAGTTCAATTAAAATAAGGTAAGTTTAATTTTAGTTCATTTAAAAAATAGCTTAGGCGACTTCGGAAGATGAATGTATTTCTAACTGGAGCTGAAAATTTAAAATCAGAAAGCTAAGTCCTTAGAAGTGTAACATATCTTAAGCCTTTTGTGCGATTTTGAGTTAAAATTAATTTGCAATTGCGAATTTTGCTTAAGCCTGATAGAACATGTATGTTTTTAATGCTCTTTTATTAGCTTCACCTGGTTGTGGCAGAATCTTTGAACTCAATTTTTACCCACTTTAAAAGGTCAGATTAATTCAAAATTTTCCCCACTTCTCAAGAATCGATGATAATACAATAATTTAATAATTTTGTTCCATTGTCCTGATCGGGATCATCAGGATTAACGATTGCTCCTTTCCAGATTTGGCGACTAAAAGATTAAGCTACAACTCTAAAGTGAAAACGCTTATGATTAATACAAATACAACAAACAAAAAATATTAATTCATCAAAGTATAAATCATAGTATAAAAAAATATAAAAAAACACGCTTTTATTGTGCATCGAACCAAAAAGTGAAAAATAAAGTTGGCTTAAGAAAACTAAAACACACGCTTTTTTAGTAAATCAAGCTAAAAAGTAAAAAATAATTATTAATATAAGAATAAAATCACTAACGAGAAAATTAATGTCATTGTGGTAAAAGCGTGGGGTGCTCGATATAAATTGTTGCAATTTCTTACTAGTTCTATCTCGAAATGCAGAGTTAATATAAAAATCTAGTACAAAGTGCCCCACGCTTTTACCATGACATTAATTTTCTCTTATATTATTATCATTATATATATATATATATATATATATATATAGAGAGAGAGAGAGAGAGAGAGAGATATTTTGTTCAAATTTTCAATCGTTAATAAAATACTTTTTATTCATCCGCTGAAGTTCAAATACATTTTTTAAACTTGTAGTGGATGACACTTGATGAAAATACAGTTTTTTTCAAATAATAATTAATTAATTAAATTTTACTTTTTAATTTTAAATTTATTCTATATTATTACTGACGAAGTTAAAAATAGCTGCAACAGATAGGGTCAGTAGGTTTTTCCAACGAATTTTTTTTATCTTCAAATACTTATTTTTGTTATTCATGCACTCAAGTTCAGATATATTTTTTTTATTCTTGTAGTGGATGACATTTGATGTTAATAATTTTTTTTCAAATATTAATTCATTAATTAAATTTAATTAGCTAAAATAAACTTTTTCTTTTTTGACCTAAGTAGAAATCGACTTAAATTTTTTTTTTATATTGCTAGTTTATGAATTGAAGTTTGTTAACATTTATAAATTTTTGTTATATAGAAATTAATATTGTAAGTATTTTTCTTCAATTAACTTAAAATTTAAATATTTATGAAAATTTTTAGCAATGATATATTTGAAATCGACTCCAATAACACTGAAAAACGCCTTTTTGATAAAATGCAAACGAAAATCGATCGCTGCATCGATTACCTGGAAAAGCCTTTAGGTATTTCAGCATGCCTCAAATGCACAGTTCCCAAGCCTTGGGTGAGGAGATCTAGCTTATTACTGTTACCGATTGGAAGCACAGAAATTTCCTTAAGAAAGACAGATAATAGCTTCAACTCATATGTAGTACGTCTTGAAATTCCAAAGCATAAGGTAAGAATTCTTTCCAAAAATTTACATTTATTCTAAAGATCTTTTTGTACCATAAAACTATTTTATATATAATTAATTATTATGTTAATAATCTATTTTTTATTTATGGCTGTTATTTTAAAAATTTTTTCTAGCAAATATGCATTGTGACATCTAAAAATACTCCTATTTGTTGAATAACTAGACAACATAAATATGTAAAATAATTAAGGCATTTAGTTCAATTTATCTATTAGAAAATTCTTTGATTCATTAATCTTAAATGTTTATTGAATAAAGAATAGATTCAAGGTTTAGACATGATAGATTCAAGGTATAACTTAGTTCCCACAAGGTTTAGTTTAGTGAATATTGAACGTTTCTAGTTATCTCTGTGTGTGTGTGTACTCGACTATAAGGTTTATTTAACAAAGCTAGTGCCTTAGAAATAAACATAAAACTCAGATAACAAAATTATATCGGCCGAGTTGGCATTCCCCTCTTTGCATCAAGACAAAATTTGAATTTAAGGCCGTATCAAACTTGACGTTGATTTTACTTTGGAGGGCTTAAGGTATCCAACTACCCTAAAATTGTGAATTTTGCCAAAAATTGACAAATTTTTTTTATGATTTTATTTTATGGGCCAACTTATTAGCATTATAATATTACCAAGTTTATCATTTTCCGTTTACTAGAACAAAAACTATAAGTGTTTTAGTAAAAGCAGATGTCATACTTTAAAACGCGTTTTACTCGAAATGTGATGTTTTGAAAATAATCAAACGGGATCAGCGATTGCTCAAAAAGTTTTGAACATAATGAACTGAAATTTTTTCTGTAAGTTCTGTATAATAGTAGAATTCTTTTAACATTCAAATTCATCCAATCACTGTTTTATTACAAAATTTACAGTCCCTTATGTGAATATAATCACTGTCTTTTTAAGCATTTTCATATAGTAACCGAGATAAAGTGCTCTAGTTTTTGTAAAAAAGAAAATATCTCTTATCCTAAAGGTCATTTCAAAATTGAATAATATAGCAACACATTAGATTGAAAAAATTGAAAATTTGTTCATAAACCTTTGGTGCAGAATGGGCCGTGTTTATGCTATTTTTTGTCAATTTTTACCTATTTTTCCCCATTTTAGTAATAATAATTTCTTTTTCTCTTCTTAATTTTAGCACATTTTTCTTAAAATGCACTTTATAAACCTAAAAATAACAACAACAACAAAAAAATCCCATATCTCCTTTTCCCCCCATTTTTTTAAAAAAAAGTCGCTACCAGTCGGATACCTTAAGACCACAGGCGTAGCTAGTCCTGAGAGGGGGCCCTGTATCAAAATTCTTCGGGGGATGGGGCTTTTGGAAATTAAATGCGAAAATGGTTGTATTAATAAAACTTGTATGAATGTGTGTGTAAAGAAGTACTATTCCTACTTCTCTCTAACCCGGGTAGATGTGTGCGAGGAACTAATTGATCAGACGACATGATTCACTAAAATTGTTTATTTGTCACAATATTCAACACAGACACACTAATAATCCAATTAAGACAAATTTGATCAATACTTAGAAAACTGAGGTGAGACAAGTTAGCGCGGGGATAATATATACGGACATTCAATTATATTCTTACGATAACCTATACAAGCTCGTTTTTACCTCGGACGCTCACTAACAATTTAACTCTCTAACTTCTATTTAAATAATGAGCACAGTACCTGAACTCTTGTAATTCTTAATCCCTTAGATGAGGCCTTGAACACTTATAGTTGGCTTAATCTCTTCTCAGTGATTCCAATTTCACACGTCCTACACTGTTTACGTTCTACGGTCGGATTTCTGGCTTCTCATTAATTCACTTCACATCCGAGCTATTTTCACTTCAGTAAACTTCAATTCCCACTTTAATAATCTTAGATTCTCACTTCACTAATTCTCCAAGATTCGCGAATGCAGGATATATATATTAAACCAATTTTGCATAATCACGTTTTCTTGCCTTCGATGAAAGTTGGTTGAAAGAATTCTTTCCGGAACCCCCCCCCCCAAGGAGTTGGTGGAAGGAACCGTATAGATCCGTCACAAGTGTCGAAATGTTACACGTAATGGGGTCCTTGTATCAATGATACGGCTAATACGGTGGTAGCTACTCCTTTACCTAAGACTATTATCCGCAGTAACGACTCTGAAATATTCTACTAGGTTATAGCGTAGAGTCCTTGCCCTTCATGCAGATTCAAATATAATTTCTATTTCTTAACAAAAGAAGAAAACTGCACGCATATATAATATCACTAGCTGTTACCCGCCCGCTTCGCTGGGTATTTCATGATGTTTTATAAATTTTTACTGCTTATATATATGTATAAATTATTGATATCTAAGTCCTAGCATTAAGAATTCGATTGAATTGAAAAATATACTTATACCTGTAACTGTCACCTGTTGATAAAAAAAAGAGCAGAACTCATCTAATTTGTATTTTCTAAAAATCTCTAAAATTGAAGCATAGAATGATGTTTGCTCTTTCGTAACTCAAAAACTAAGTGGATTCCCGCAAAACCAATTTTCGGTGGATCTCTACTCCGTAAATTGAACATGCAAGCCAAATTTCAAGTCTAAATCTAACAGAAAAAAGCAAAAGTTTTACTATAAATATCCCCGTAATCCCGTTGAGAGCCGTTTTCCAAAATTACCGCTCTTAGCGGATTTCAATTCAACAAAAGAAAAATGCAAACCAAATCTCATTATTATACTCCTTATAGCTCGAAAAAAGTAATTTTTTTTGTCAATACGTCCCAGTAACCCCCTGAAACCCCCCAGAACTCTTGATTTGCTTAAAATTTATTCTTAGTGGATCCCTATTCAACAAAAAAAAAACATGCTTAAAAAATTTCAAGTATATGGGTCTAACAATTAAAAACAGGAATTTTTTTCTGTAACTCCTCTTGACCCCTCGCAAACATCTTTAGGGGTCAATTTTCATTTTACTCTTTGTTAGAGGAACTCTATTTCATGAAAGGAACATGCCTACCAATTTTCAAGCAGGATGATCAAGTAGTTTAAAAATGGAAATATTTATCGATTACGCCTCTTAATCTCCCGAAATTAAACTTGGTAGTTGATATTCGCGAAACCCATTTTGTAGCGGTTCTCTACTTTACGAAAGGAATCTGCTTATCAAATTTCAAGACTGTACGTCTAACAGTTTAAAAATGGGGATAATTGTCTATAACGCCACTTGAGCCCCCGCAACGCCACTTCTGGGTCTGTTTTCACAAAACCTATTTTGTAGGGGAATTGCACTCTATGAAAGGAATCTGCTTATCAAAATTTGAAGACTGTGCGTCCAATTAATTAAAAAATGCAAAAAAATTATCAATAACGCCCCTTGAACCCCCGCAACACCACCTAGGGGTCGATTTTCACAAAACACATTTTGCAGTGTATTTCTATCCTATGAGAGGAATCTGCTCACCAAATTTCAAGACTGTGAGTCTAATAGTTTAAAAAAAGAAATAATTATTTATATCTGCCCTTAACCCCCCCCCCGCAGCACCCCTTGGGGGTCAATTTTCTCCAAACCCGTTTTGTAGCGGATATTTACTCCATGAAAGAAACATTCCTACCAATTTTCAAGCAGGTTGGTCAAATAGTTTAAAAACGAAAATATTTATCTCTTACGCCACTTATTCCCCTGCAACGCCACTTAGAGGTCTGTTTTCACAAAACCTTCTTACAGCTGATCTCTACTTTATGAAAGAAATCTCTTTATCAAATATAAAGACTGTGCGTCTAATAGTTTAAAAATGGAAATAATTATCTATAACGCCCCTTAAGTCCCCTCAACGCCACTTGGGGGCAATTTTCACGAAACCGATTTTTAGCGTATCTCTACCCTATGAGAGGAATCTGCTTACTAAGTTTCAAGACTCTACGTCTAATAACTTAAAAATAGGAATTTATAACGCCCCTTAAACCCCCCGCCCCCGCAACACCCCTTGGGGGTCAATTTTCCCAAAACCGATTTTGTAGCGGATATTTACTCCAGGAAAGAAACTTACCTACCAATTTTCAAGCAGGTAGGTGAAGTAGTTTAAAAACGGATATATTTATCTATTACGCCCCTTAATCCCCCGCAACGCCACTTAGAAGTCTGTTTTCACAAAACCCGTTTTGTAACTGATCATTATTCTACGAAAGGAATCTATATATCAAATTTAAAGATAGTGCGTCAAATAGTTTAAAAATGGAAATAATTATCTATAACGCCCCCTAAGTCCCTGCAACGCCACTTGGGGGTCGATTTTCAGCAAAATCATTTTGTAGCGGATCTCTACTCTCTGAAAGGAATCCGCTTACCCAATTTCAAGATTGTACATCAAGTAGTTTAATCATGGAAACAATTATTATTAAAGCCCTTAACCCCCCTTAACGCCCCTTGCGTTTCGAATTTCGGAAAATCCTTTCTTAGCTGATGTCTACTCTATCAAAGGAACATGTCTACCAAATTTCAAGTCTGTAGGTTGAATAGTTCCAGAGATTTCGTGATTAGTCAGTCAGTCAGTCAGTCAGTCGCTTTTCTCCTTTATATATATAGATATTGAAATGAATTTCTGTTTACAAAACAAACTTATGAATAAATGAAATGTGTGTATGGGTGGGCAAAGAGAACAGGGGGGCATCAATAAGGTTGTCGGTTATACATAAGGTGTCTGTTATATAAAATCTAGTCATCTTCAATAAAAATTTTCACCATCTCATACCTCGATCACGTTGAATATATCTTGTTATTATCTTGCTGTTAGTAGAGTCACAATTCTTGAAGCATGTTTTCCAAGCCCTGGATACCATGGCCTGAAGATAAAATTTGAAACAGGTTTTAGCCTGATATTCGTTGTGCTATTTCTGGGGCACAAAAGTGGTTGGTATCTAAAATAATCCGCCTCAGAAAAATAATCCGCCTCAGAAGAGAATAAATCCTTAGATCATCAGTATACTAATTACTGCTGGTATGATAATGTCTTATGTCAATATCGTATAGCTTCAGGTTTGCACTGCTTATATTTTAAACTTAGTGAACAAATATCCTTGTCCCTGAGTTATGTCCCGACTCGATAAATATATATATATTTTAAACACTGAGCAAAGTTTTCTCTACTTTTTAAAAAGTGTTAGTGAAACTCTATTTATAGAAATAATTTATATCCCTATGAAAATGGATGTAGTAATTAGCGTTGGCTTTGAAAGATACTAATTATTTTTTGAGCATCCGAAGTCAAAATGAGTACAAGAAATTGATTAATGTACCTGAAATAAACCAATGAGAGTTTTCGAACATGCTATAAATGACTTTTTAAGAAGAAATGAAAAAAAAATAATGAGGCATTTAATTATCAAAATTCGGGAATTTTTCTCGTCCTCCAGCCTCTCCTTGAGAGCTCAAGTATTTCCATATATACTTGAGCACCCCTTAACAAATACGAGTAAATGAGGGACTATAAATAATAAATAAATCTAATAAATAAAAATGCTTATTTCATGTGTTTTACGAGCTCTGAAATTTTTACCATAAAAGCAACAAAAAAATCATGAACATTTGAGAGTTTTGTAATACTTTATAGGTTTTTATCCAGGAAAATGAGATTTATCTTCCCGTGTTGAATGAAATGGAAGATTTATTTATTTTTCCATTATCAGTGGACCATATTCCCAAAATTAAAAATTTTCATATGCCTTTGTGGTTAGACCACTTTTTAATATATATATATTCATATTTTTTTTATCTAATAACAGTTACCTCATAGAAATTCTTTTTGGTAAAGCATCCGATGCAATCAAATTAAAAATTATATTATTTGAAAAAGTCTAACACACAACTTTTTATCATATCTTCCATTACATTTTACATCAAGTCAAGCATTGGGAAAACAAAAATGGAAACCATTGCATTTTTTGAATTCTTGCCTTATTGCAATATTGTAGTATGTGCATTTTCTTAACAACTGTAACATTTTTATAAAGCATTTTATGAACTATAAATGCATTTATATAAAGTGATACAGTTTTTTTTCTGATTACTTTATTTAAAGTATTCGACTGGTTGCGACAACTTTTTTTTAAAAAAAATGAAGACATGGGGATTTTTTTGTTATTTTTAGATTCATTTAGTACATTTTAAGAAAAATATGCTAAAATTAAGAAAAGTAAAAGAAATTATTATTACTAAAATGGGGAAAAATAGGTAAAAATTGACAAAAAATAGCCTAAACGCGGCCCATTCTGTACCAAAGGTTTATAAACAAATTTTCAATTTTTTCATTCTAATGTGTTGCTATGTTATTCAATTTTGAAATGACTTTCAGGATTAGAGATATTTTAATTTTTACAAAAACTAGAGCACTTTATCTCAGTTATTATATGAAATTGCTTAAAAAAACAGTGACTATATTCACATAAGGGACTGTAAATTTTGTAATCAAACAGTGATTGATAAATCTGAAGTTTAAAACAATTCTACTATTTTACAGAACTTACAGAAAAAATTTCCCAGTTAATTGTGTTCAAAACTTTTTGAGCAATCGCTGACCCAGTTTGATTATTTTCAAAAAATCACATTTCGAGTCAAACGCGTTTTAAAGTATGACATCTTGCTTAAAGAGTAATGGCATTTGGTTTTACTAAAACGCTTGTAGTTTTTGTTCTAGTGAAAGGAAAATAATAAACTTGGTATTTTTATAAAGCTAATAAGATGGTCTATAAAATAAAATAATTAAAAAATTTGCCAATTTTTGGCAAAATTTACAATTTTAGGGTAGTCGGATAACTTAATGTGCCCTTTTTACATAAACTAGAAGAGAAATAAAGTTTTAACATCGAGAATAAAATTAATATTTTGAGACTGTATATATTTTCTTTTATTTCTCTCAGCTGAAATTTAATTTTTTTATAAATTATTATTAACTTTTATCTCAAATTCTTTGTTAAAAATAAGGAAGTCAGATATTTTCCTGATATTTAAAATCCGAGCAATCTTGTAACAGACTAAAACAATTTTATTTATAACATACTGAAAAAGTGAACAAGCTGATTTTCGAAATCATTTTATGCAGCTGATAAGACAACAATATATTAATTCATCCATTTTTTCTCTAAGATTTTATTATGATTTAGGATTGTATCAAAAGTAAATATCCGTATTGTAACCATTAATTAAGGTACAAAGTATATATTTTAAAAATTCATTAAAGTTTTTTTTATATGTATTATATTTTTTTATCATTAAGGAAAATCCTATTATCACATTTGTTTTCGGATATTTCTCAGTACAATCTTGAAATAATATTTTATTTGACTCCTGAACATTTAAAATATATTAAAAAACATTTAACACGACTCCTACTACTACTACTTAATAACTAATAATCCTTACCTATTACATAGTTTGGAAAGTAACAGTTATTTTTTTACAGGGAACCATTATGAAATATAAAGCTTCTTTTGATACGGACGGATCAAGCAGGTCACGCCGCTTCGCAGGTGATTTAGAAATAAAACAGCAAACTGGAAGCAGAGAATTTTCCTTAAAGCTTGAATCTCCTTTTAAAAATATTAGTGGGCGTGGTAAGTTGATTCTACAGTATTCTTTGCTATAAACATATTTTTTTTTTAAAAAATTGGTATAAAGATCAACAAAAGTTTTTAATTTCATAGGGGAATGTACCATGAATGAAAATTACATCCATGGAAGTTTGGAACTACACGAAGACTCTAAGCAAAAGTTTAAAATTTATATCAACTCTCGAAGAACTTCTTTTGGATCAACAAAATCATATCAAAATAATGGTGGACTGCATTATCTGGATTATGAACCTTTACTCTGGATGGGAAACGTCAATGTTACTGAAGGAAGAAAACATTTCATAAGTTACGACTTTTCAGTTAATAAACCCAGTTCCAAAAGCAAAAGCTTAGACTCCCAAAAATCCAGATCTACAACTGTAAAAGGTAAATACAATTTTTATATCAAATGCTTTGTACCATCTTCTTTGAAATGAAACTTAAAAGTCACACAAAAGCAATTTATATTACATATTTAAATAAAAAAGTACTGCCCGATAGTTTCTGATAAAACATTTTAGGACTCTTATCACTTAAGACGATTTACTATTTTTCACCAAAAAAAAGTTGTATCATATGTACAGTAGGCCAAATAATAATATAAGCACCGGACCCCAAATTTTCAAGTTTCGAAACCCCTTTTCCATGTTTAGGAAAATCATTCACCTGTTTAGAAAAACCGTTGATATACCATAGAACCTTTTTTTAAAATTTTTTTTATATTTATTTGTAAAAAAGTAAAGTTATGTACAGTTTAATAGATAAGTATTTATTTCATCGCTTTATATAGTTCAGATTAAAATATTAGATTGAGTTAAATTTAAATAGTTTACATTATGTAAGTCGAAATAAATTTGCACATTCAAAAATTCTAAATAAATAAATAAAAAGTTTACATAAAAATTATTTAAAATACCAAAGTTTCTTTTAAAAATATTAAATCAGAATGAATAAAATTTAAGGAAGTCAAGGTTGGTTAATAAATTAGTTTAAAAAATAGATTTCAAAGGAAAATATTAAACCAGAATGAATAAAAAGGAGTTCACGTTATTTCTTTTTATTATACATTTACAAATAACAATTAGTTTCTTAATGTAAGCGTGACTTTCCTGCTCCCCAATTTACAGGTCACCGCTTTCGGGAGTCCCATTCCATAGTCCACAAGTGGTAAATTCAAAACATTGCTATTATCAAAATAAATTTTGGTTATTATAGCTCCCATACGGGACCTAGATGCAACATAATTAGGCGATGGCGGCTATATTGAGCGGATACTGGTCTGGATGATGATGCCAGTGGTTCATTAGTTGGGCTATAATCCGGTGATTCTGATCTTTGGAAATTTAATCTTTGGGATGTCATTCTGAGAAATCAATGAATAAACTAGTTGTAGGTTTCAAAAAAAAATCTTCATTATCGTGTCACAAGTTCTGCCCAAACACAGGTGCACAAAGAATCAGTATCCGCGTAGAATCTCGCCTCATATGTTAAAAGCACAATGATCTACTGAAGTCTCTTCCAAGACGTATATTATCTGCATAGTGCAGAATGCACTCTCTTGCATGCTGTAGTGAGTGGGATGGAAACAGCAGATCTTCCAGAACAGCTTTCTCTCATAAAGCTTTCTGGTAACTGTGGTAACAAATTTCTGGTAACATAACCATGAAATTTGGGTTTCAGAGGCAGCATTATAAAGCTTAATTGGGAACTGCGAAGCTTTAGCAATTCTGCATCGCCTTAATGGAAGTTCCAAAAACAATCGTCATTCGTCGTTTATCTTCGATGACCTCGTCCAAGTCTTCTCGATATAGATCCAGTGTCCTGAAATTGCTTCCTGCACTCTTGACGACACTGGAAATTACTTAAAATTTGGCCATTGCTTCGAATTACTGACATTTCTTCATTCCATTTTATCATCCATACGTTCGTAACTATATATTTCACCTATTTTTTTAAAAAAAATTACTCCTCTTGCGGGAGACACTGCGAATGTCGTGGAGGAGTAGGAACTCACATAAATCCCCGGAAATCCTTTGTACGCTTACATTCCCTGCACAATCGCAACTGCACAGGCATGAAATGTGCACTTGCGTATTTCATTGTGAATATTTGCATAATTCTCCAGTATCTTAATTAGAGCACATGATTTAATACACATTTTTTGTTAAAGTAGGTATAATTTGCAAATACTCTTAATTTAGATTACGAATGCATACATAGCATGCATATATGTATATATATATATACATATACATATACACATATACACACACACACACACACACACACAACACACACACACACACACACACACACACACACACACACACACATATATATATATATAATCAAAATTTCTCTACAAGAGAGAGATGAATAAACATAATCAAACTGAAAAGAATTGAAATTGTAAGATAACCAGACAATAGATTTTTAATGGAAATATGAAAAATTAAAATAATAGAGTTAAATATAAAAGCAGGGATGCTACAATATATAAATGTATATAGCTGAATTATATTTTTAGGAACTCTTGCAACAGAAGGAAATTTCGGGATTTCAAAAAAGAGTGAATGGAAGCTTAGCTGGTATTCCTCCATTAGTTCTCCGTTTGGTGAATTTAAAATAAGAAAAACGGTTGAAAAACGATCAAAGAAATATCAGTCTATTTCTCTACGACTTGGAGTGGATTATCAAGTTACTGGAAGACGGAATGACTCGATAGCTCTTTCATGGACATACCAAAGGAATTTAGATAAATGTAACATAAATGGTAAATTTGAGATGGCCAAAAATCCTAACGCAAATTTGTATTTTACTTGGGACAAGCAAGGAAGCTTAAAACATAACTTGAAAAATAATATAACTTTAAAATACGGGCGCAATCCAGAGAACACTTATATTCACGTAACACATTCCTCTAAAGTTGACACATCAGGTACAAGGGAATGTACTATTTCATTGGAAAATACACGAACAAATATTAAGTATGATCTGAAGCTTAAACATTATTTAGAATGGAGTCAAACTCCTAAACTTCTTGTAGATGCAAATCTTTGTTACGGAGAAGACAAGCATGCAAAGATATATTTAGATGTTAATTACATATCAAAAAGTCCATTGAAAGCTAAGTCAAAACTTGAAATTGAATATCTGGGCGAACACATTATTCTTGAAGATGAAGTATTTGAGCCTAGGAAAAATGTTATAGAAGGAAGATCACACCTTAGATGCACGCCAAGATTTAAATTCCAAGAAGTGGAATTTAAATACATTTATCAGAAATTAAGTAACGAATTTAAATTTCACCACAAAATCGAAAGTTCTCTAAAGACCCCTTCAACACCAAATCCAATTAAAAGTATAGCTTCAATAGAATTGAGTAAAGAATCTTTAGTCATTGTTGGAGAAATTGGATCGAAATATTCAGCTACAGCTCAATTAAATCGAGCTGGAATTAGTCATATTACTTTAAAAACTCCAGAAGTGGAAGGTTCTCTAAAATCTAAAAATGAAGACCTCAAAAAAGCAGTAGATATAGATTTAAAGCTGAAAGAACATCCTCAGCATATTAAAATTTCTTTCTTGGCGGATTTAGAGGAAAAGAAAAACTTGAAACTAAGCATCATACCAGATGTTGATCGTCTTCCTGAATGGAAAATTTACCTTTCGACCGTTGTAGAAGTTTCTAAAAGAGGTTCTGGATACATTTATACTAGTAGTTCTAAAGTGCAAGTACTTGATTATGTTGATATTTCCCTGGCAGAGTCCGGAGATATTTTAATCTATGGTAAACAAGATTGTGCTCTGGATATTTCAATTAAAAATTGTCCTCCTGTAAGTCTAGTTCATAAGCAAGAAATAAGCGAGGGAAAGATTATAACATCCCTAATTTATTCAAGAAACCACGTAGAAAAAGCTAAAATAGAATTAGAAGGAAATTTTGAACATGATCACTACAAGCGAAATATTTCTGCTAAAGTCTCGATTACTTCATTAGATCACTCCTTTGAAGATACTCATTTACAAGTAGCCTTGAAAATTTCTGGTTCTGGCCGTTCTACTAGAGTAAAATCACTTATTTCCTTCCAAAGAAGCAGCAAAGTCTATAGAGCTGAACTGAATTCAGATCTTCAACCAGATGGAATCAATGTGAAAGCTGAAATGAACACACCTGTTCCAAATTATGAAAAGCAGACCCTTGGTGTATCTTTGAAACTCCTAAATAACGATATTTTATTATCGGTAAATTACGAATGTCTTGACAACAAAAAGATATCCATTACAGCGAACATTAAAAGGAAAAGTCACGGTTTTAGCATTAATTGTGCAATTCATACATTTTATGATAATGTAAGAGATGTAGAAGCCCACTTAGCTATACATAAGCATTCAACAATAAATAAATTGGAAGGGCACATTGAGGTTAATAATGAAAAAGTTGTTGAACTTGAGATAAGTAATAACTTACATAAAAACATAATCGAAATTGAAGGAAAACTTAAGATCCCAAAAGTCGAGTTACAAAAGTTCCATGCCCTATATCAGACTACAGATGTTTCTGCTCTTATTTCTGGAAAAATTGAACTTGCAGGCAATCATGAGTTTTCAGTAACTGCCCAAGTTACAGCTGATCCAAAGAAATCGCTTGCTACAGCAAGCATAATTACACCATTTGAATCTTACAAAGACGCAAAAGTATACGTTTCTCTCGAAAAGAAAGATGATCACAGAACAAGTTTTCTCTTTTACCATGACAGAAACGGTAAGCGAAAGACTGATGTAGAGTTAACCTGTGTTTCAACACCAAGCTTAATAGAAATTCAGGGACGAATGAAAACGATTGATAAACCCGAAATATCTGCTCACGTTAAATTTGAAAACAGAGACGAATTATTCATGATATCAGCTAAGATTATGAAAGGAGCATTACCTTTACTCTCTACAAGCTTAAGCAAACAGTCATATCAAAATATGGAAAAATTATCTGTAAATACTGAAAGTCTTGGAAACGTCTTACTTAATCTTGAAATTTTAAAGAATGTCTCTGAACCTAATTTAAGAAAATACAGCTTGAAGTTAAGTGGCGAAATCTCTCCAATATTTATAACCATTTTGAATGATCGGAGGGAAAAGAACTCCGTAATTATAGAAATCTCTTTGTGCAGAGAGACCAAGCGAAATGAATGCTACAGCTTAAAATCATATTATCAAGATATGGTTCATTCCGGAAATTACAGGTTTTACCGAAAAGTTACTATAGATTTCAAGAAATCTTCTCACGAATCCAATGTTAAAGCATTAGGAAGCGTTCACGCTCTGTTAATTTTAGGTGAATATGACCATAGATCAAAAGTTACCCTTCAGCTAAATGAAAAGACAATTGGATATGATCTGAAATATCATCACCGAAGAAATGAAAATGATCCTTGCACCTTCGACACCCACCTCTATTTGTTAGAAAACACTTCAAGAGTCAAGGGCAGTGTTCTGCACAATGACCATGAGATCGATTTAGAAATTCGAGTCATTCCAGATACAGAGCATCCTACTCATCAACTTATCATAGAGGCGAAAAAAGAGACAAATCTTGAATCCAATGAACAGTCTGGACATTTGAAATTGAGTCACCCGGAGTTTGACGTAAGACGTTTTTTAAATCTTTCATTACTTCCTTTTTCTGATTCAATAATTAAAAATATAAAAATCTTTTCATAATTTTGAGTAATGAATATATTTTTATAATCTGTACTATTATAAAACAGTGGTATTAAATCTGAGTCTTGATGCCAAATGGAATCGCGAAATACTATCTTGGGGTCACAAAGTGGATGGAAAAATTCTAAATAAATTTAATTAAATACAAATACATCATTAACAATCTATTATAATTTATCTATATTTGAGAGCAAATATTAGTTTTAAAATGGGAAATGTTCTAAGAATAATCGCACTGACAAAAAGTTCGAATACCACTCGTATAAGGAATTAGAAATTGTATTAATATGGAATAATAATTTAAGTACTGAAAAGTAAATATAGTTTTTTAATCTAGAAGACATTTTGCAAATGTTGATAAAAAGGAAATATTAGTTTTTAGCTTCACTTTCTATATCATTCAATGTTTTGACATATTTATCATTTTTTTTTTTTGAGTATTTGTAGTTCGTAGAATATCTAATTAGTTGATATAACATCTTATTGATTGATAGATATATTAGTTGATAAAAAACCTTAATATTTTGTAAAATACATATTACTTGATTAATTCCTTATTAACTAATATACTTTATTTGTTGGTAGATTGTCTTATAAGGATTATATTTTAATATTCAATAGAAAAAATATATAAATTTTTTGAAATTACTTAGAGATTAATTCTTCTCAAAGTAAAACAAATAGGAAAAATCAATTTAAGTGTTAACATCTGATTCATATTTCATTATTCAAAATAAAGCTTACATTGTCTGACAGCTAAAAATCAATCTCTTCCGTTTATATAGCCTGTTATATTTACCTATAACTTGCAAAAAGTTGGAGAAAAGCTTGTCCGAGCTAAACTTGTATTAGATTACAGTTCAGTTTGGGGTAAAGGTGTGATTGTAGAAATCAAACCATACTTAACACAAGAATCCTCTGGAATTAGAACTTTGCACTACAAGATAAAAACAAAAGGTAATAAATCCTATTCTTTATGTTCAAATTTAGTATCTAGTACTTAATCCTACTTTGCAAACTAGGAAACTTTATCTGAGAAATTGGATAAGTTTTGTTAAGCTAAAAATATTTTTCAAGAATCGACTATATTAAAAATAATAAAATGAAAAAACCTTGAGAAAGCTAACAAAATTTAAAGAATATTTTTCAATAATTTTCATATTTATTAAAATCTTTAAAAAAATGCTAGACTTAGAGGTATATAGTAATATTAAATAGCAAATATTTTTCTTGATCGCGTAGAATTT
The DNA here is from genome assembly GCA_019973975.1 of Trichonephila clavata. Classification (NCBI taxonomy): domain Eukaryota; kingdom Metazoa; phylum Arthropoda; class Arachnida; order Araneae; family Nephilidae; genus Trichonephila; species Trichonephila clavata. Next base: position 191,083 of record BMAO01001474.1, on the reverse strand, counting down.
TTTTTTTAACTGAAATGGTTTTCAGTAAACATACATTAAACCAGGGTCACCAAAGGGTTGTCCATGGACCCCTGATGGTCCGTAGAAAAATTGAGACAATATTTATATTTTTATGAAGATTCAGTTTCGAAATAACGAATAACAAATCGAATTGTGGAATTTGAATAATACTATTTTTCAAAAATTTTAACAAATAATTTAGAAAAATTCCTTCAGAGATAAATGACTAGATTTAACAACATTTGTCGATGTATCTTTCGATAAAAATCGCTACCATGTGAGAATTGGTAACCATTGTAAATTGGCGGCATAATATTTCAGTTTGTTGATATTGCCTTACGTTGCTGATTTGCCTTAGCTTTTCGGGAAGCTTCTTTTCAGTGGTATGGAAAAGTAATATAAATATAAATATCAGAGATACAATATATAGTTATAGTGGTCAATCATATTAGTGGTCCGCCAAATGTAAAATTATATATTTAGTGGTCCATGAATTTATAAAGGTTGACGACCGCTACTTTAAACATTTGTAATGTACGTAAATTGATTCCTAAGTGCTTTGTGTAATATTTGAAAATGATCCTTATTTCAGATCAAAATTTTGATGCATCTCTTAAATGTGTGAAGAAAAATACCAAAGAAGAAGATAAAATTGGATGCGAGTGGACGTATAAATATAAAAGTGTTGAAAAAAAAGGAGAAGCAAGTATTACGCTTTGCGACAAGATTAGAGGAAGACCAACAAGCATCAGGATTGTCGTAAGTAGTCTTTATTGCTAAAAATGTTATAATTGTGATGAAATTCATAAAAAATATATTGTGGTTAATTTTGCAATCTGGAATTCTGTTGCAGTATTCATCACCCTCTTCCGATATCTCGATCATAGGATTAGTCGACCCAACAATAAATGGCGTAAGCTTAAGTTATTCGGATTCAAAAAGAAAAATACAAAAGGATATCCGCATCATACTCTCTGGTCATTGCATTAAGGCTGAGGTTTCAAAAGGAAAAAAAGGTTTGTTATACACCGAAGAGCCAAAACATTATGAAGACCTACTCAATAACACGAGCATCCCTTTTTGCCTGCAAAACAGTTGAAATTCACCTTCGTATGGATACCATGCGAAGACTTTTCTTTGTAGGTAACTGGATACATTTTGTACTAATTGTCTAAGTAGTAGTCACGTAAAGACAAAATATCCCAACATGAAGGTATTTGATATCTGAGTCACCTTTCTATTAAAATTCAAATGTGCCCTATTAGATTAAGATCCGCCGAGTTAGGTGGCCAGGATATTAATTAGAATTCATCTTTATACTTCTAGAATTCTTCTAACATAATTCTAGCCTTTTAGCGTGGGACGCCGTCCTGCTGGAAGATTCCATTTCCAGTTGGGGAAACAGACACTATATAAGAGTGCAAATGATTCGCAACTATGGTCGGAGAGTCTACAACTTTCGCGGTCCCTTCTACTAGAACTAAGAATCCCAGAGCCACCCACGAGAACGTTCTCCAAAGCACAATACCACCATCACCCCTCTGTGTACATGGAGGAAGCAATTGTTTGACTGTGGAAGACGGCGCACCATGACACAACCGTCGATGTGATGAATGAGAAATCGGGACTCATCCAACCAAGAAACTCTCTTCCACTTATTTATGGTCAAGTCTTAATGTTTCTGAGACCACTCTAGGCATAGTTATCAATGACGCTTGGTCAATAGAGGCCCACGAGTGGGACGTCTTCTATGGTCCAATAACCAACAGTGTCTGCTGAGCTGTGTGTTTCAAAACACTAGTACTTAGAACTTCATAGTATTGGGCTGTCAACTGACCCTTTGTCTGGTGCCGATTTTGCTTTACTAATCCCAGCAATTTCCGACGTCCCCCCCTCCTTTTTTTTTGATGATGCGTGGACGTTTAACAGCTAGATGTCTAATTCTAGCTTCACCGTTATTTATACACTTTGTACAAATACTTAACTTTTTTAAGTATTTGTACAAAGTGTATAAACACGATCAACCTACCAGTCATGCTATTTCCGAGATACTTGTTTCCAGTTTTCGGCCCTCTTTCAAATTCGCTTATACCATCTGCCTTTCCCTTCACTCGCAAAAGTAAGTACAAGAATGATTGTTTCCTTTAATAACGCGGCTTCCACGTCATCCAGACGAGTTCATTAAAAAATGTGGGGATATTCATAATGTTCTGGCTCTACAGTGTAAATTTATTTAGATGAAATTTCGACGAGGAGATAGAAATGTAATGATTAAACTACAGTTAAGTTTGATCGATAAAAATGTTTCCTTGTATTTAAACGATAGTTTTAAGAAAATTTTAGTGCCTGATTATTGTAATGTATAGTCTATTTTTGATACCATTGTTTTAAAATCTCATACATATTTTAATTTCAAAGTAGTATTTATTACCCATTTTTCAAATATTAAAATTTAGCTTTATCAAGGAATAGTCACTGGCAAAAAAAATTTTCTTAAATATCTCAAGATTCATTAAGTGCTTTGTAGATGAAAAAACAAATTTATTATTTTTTTTCCAGAACCCTTTTTATTGAGTTCTGCTTGCATTCTAAAGCAGGAAGAAAATACGTTACATTTGTTGAAATTCGATATTCACTACTTCAGACATAAATCCTTAAATATTAGACTAGATCTGGATCCAGCCAACCCAGCTTTTGTTGATGTTATTTTTGAATGGAACAAAGAGGATCTTTCTCGAGCTTTGGTAAGTAATTATTTAAAGGAATATTTTTTCACATAGAATAATTCTGCGAAAATTAACAGAAATAAATGAGTATCCATAGTCATTATATTCATATCAGATGATGAAATGTTGTATATATGCATCAAACATATATAAACACTGCTAAAAAAAGTTAGGAATTCAAATGGGTAAAACATAATTAAGTAAATACAATCATGTTCAAAATAAAAGTTACAAACATGTTTTCCGACAAAATTCTAAATTTCTGCCAGAAAAATTGATAGAATTTATGGAACTAGTTTGTTATTCTGGGTCTACGCGCCAAACGCTGCTTGGCACGATAAAGAATCACTCCAAGCAGCGCATATCTTTGGAATGGAATCCAAGATGCGGCCTCCGGATAAGAGATCGTCAGGAAAATAATTTTAAAGAACTTTTGAAATACAGTACAATCTATTTCAAAAGAAGAATATAGAAAGAGATTGAGAATAACCAAGATTAATAAGAAATGAATATCAATGTAATCTTAAATTGTTTACTAATGATAATATTATACAATATATATAATAAATAATCTTATAATATAATTGTATAGTAATTATTATATATAATATTAATATAATATAAAAAAGTAATAATTATTATATATTCAAATGGTATGATTTAGCAATAATTATTTTATATAAAAATAATCATGTAATATAATTTAATAGTAATTATAAAAAAGAGTAACCACATCGTATTGCAATCAGAAGTGTAAATAAGAATACTCATTTAGCATACTAATTACAAATAAGTAACAAAAAATAATTATAAATAAACAGCATCATAACAAATAAATAACATAATAATACTTATAAATAAAGAACATAGTTATAAATAACATTTAATAATTATAAGAAATATAATTAAAAAACAATTATTACAAATAACAAATATTATATGATAATAACATATCATTATTATTGTATTTTAATATTATATTATTGAAAAATAATTACATAATATATATTAATATTAATAATGAAAATCAAATATAAAGTATAGTAAGCATGCAATATTCCAAAAACTGCAAGTTCCTTCATCGAATTTCATCGAACAAGGAATGTTAAAAAATATTTTTAAAAAGTAAAATAAAGTGAAAACGAACGATACATATTAAAAGCAATAGTTAAAAGTACAACACTCATTCCTTAAAAAAAAAATGTCCTAGTACTCACTTATTAAATTAGAAATATCCATATTCGAAAATAGCACAAAATAAAACAGAAGACTGTTTTGTGTTTTGCAAGATAGAGCAAATGCAATTAAAATGGTTAAATTGTTAAAGAAATCGAATTAAAATCGTCTGAAATTAATAGGGTTACCACGAGAAAAAGCCAATAAAAATTATTTCTAATATACGTTATCCCCATGGCAACCACATTGCCAGATGATAAAAATATCAAGGTAACCATATTGTAATGTTATCGCCCATCTTGGCTAACATAAATAACTTATCGCGTAGACCCAGGATATCAAACTAGCACCGAATTTATACTTTATATCTCTTAAAAAATGGGCTGTACACAATATCAACCTTCGGTTTAGGAAAAAAATTTGTTTTGTATTAGTTTTTGTAGAACTATTGGATTGAGACGGTTTTAACATCTGGGATTTTCACCTGCAGTTTTGTGAATGCTGCATTAAACTCAAAACGTTAGCCTGTTTGCAAAGAGAATAATTTCGATCTTTTTGATGATTCCTTGGGATGGAGCGCCGTTGGAAGGCTTGAAAAGGGTCAGTCTCAAACCAAATCAAGTGGAAATTCCGCTATGATTAAAGTGGTCTTCTGGCTTTGGTATGAATTCCAAGCAAGTGGTACTACTCCTAGGAAGGTTTGCCGAGGTAGCCATGGAGCCATGACACCTGCACAGGATCGTTACTTGTCATTAAGCGTATGATGATCTAGGCAGACAACGGCTCCTCAGCTTTCTTGTGACTTTGCTGCTGTGTCTGCAAAAAGACAAGCCTTTACGCCCGGTATCCAGTCATGTGTATGAGTAACTTTGATTGTATTCAACAGAGAAGATCGCTTATTATGGAGCCGATAACCTCAGTCGTGAACATCGCAAGAATGGGGGCGTGTTCTTTTCTGTGATGAGTCACTAGACAGAGTGATTCTCGTTGAATTTTCATCTGAATAGAAAGTGGTGTTCGCTTTCTTCCCTCCTATGTAACAGAAATCGACAAACGTGGTGGCATAATGTTGGGAAGAAGTACACCACTGCACCTTTTCGATGTGTGTACTGTCAACTCTCGGGGCTATAGGGATGGAGTCTTTGAAGGTCATGTGAGGTTGTTTTGGGTTACTATAGGCCCAGACTACATTTTTATGAATGATAATGTGGGGTGCGGTCACCCAGAGCTCACAATGATAATGAAGAAGAGGATATTCACCGTAGAGATTGTCCCTCGAAGTCGCTGGATCTCAATCCTATTGAACATGTTTGGGTTGGTCTAGGAAGAGCCTTTTATGAGCGTAGTCCCCTTCTCAGGACCCTCAGGGATTTAAAGTCACGCTTTTGGAAGAATGGGTTATGTTGCCACAAATATTTTTATTGATACACTCATAAAGAATATTGAAGCTCGTTGTGAGGCTTGTAAAACAGTTCGCAGTAGTCATACTCCATATGAGACAGACTTTTTTGGAAGTAAATGCTTTATTTCTGATTCATGATTTCACACTTTTTGAGACACCCATCCGGTATAGTGGTTAGCGACGCTGATTGCTGTGCCGTAGGGTTTAAGTTCGAATCCCGGAGAAGTCATGGATGTTTGTAAATGTATAGTGTCTTCGCGGCATGGGGCTACTCTCTAAATAGCCGGCGAGACGCAAGTCTTCTAGTGAGGTTGGTAAAATGGAAAGAGAGGTGGGAGGTCCCTGACCACTCCCAGGGTGTTCTCCCTCAAAATTGGGGTAGAACCGAATCAAATCGTTCTGTCATCTATATGGTGCTCAAAGCTACGGATACCGACTGGCTTATAATTAAGCCCGATGCCATGATGAATTTCATGGGCCTCGATCTGACTTCGTCGGACAGGTGGCATTGGCAACAACAACACTTTTTGATATACCCTGTGATCTTAAATCACAATTAAAATCTTTTTCTTATTTTTATGTTGTTATATTCTTTCTCACAGTAATAAATCTCTGTTCCAAATTTCGTGGCAATACAATACATAGCTCATAAATTATCCCAGATTTTATGTTTGTGACCTTAATTTTGGACATGAGTGTATTTCTATGAAAAGCTAAAGAAAAAAAACCTATAGTCTAAAATGTGGCAGAAAAGAGAATAACACTTGATATACAGATCAACATTCACTATGCCAAATCCATCTAACAAGAAGATACATGCAGAAATCATGATTTCTAAAAACCTTTTTCATTCTGTCTAAGTTATAACACGAACGATTTAGTTCTGAGAAAAGATGATTTGTGAAAATGTTAAAACAACGTTGTTAACTGAAATCCATGGCTTGGTGAATTAGTAGCAGATTTGAATCTGGGCAAACAAAGAAATGTAGTGGACTGTATTGGAGTGACAAAAAGTGTCATTTCAAAGTTGTGAAACTGATTCAATGAAGAAGAGAATGTTAAATGTCGAACAAGACAAGGTCTTCCGCGTGTTGTTACATCAGTTGATGATCGATTTTGTTAACAGCTCGTCGAGATAAAAAAAAATGCATTGATCCGTCGGACATGTGCAGCAATAGGCTGCAAAGATATACTTACTTATTCGGGGGAACCGAGCTCACCTATGGGATTTCAAGCTGTGAACCTTCCCTTCGAGAAGATACTTGATTTATATACCAAACAAAATGGTCCCGAACAAGGGACCCGCCCCAAAATTCTTCAGAGTGTAAAATACAGAAAAGTGCTTTTCAAAAGTGGCCCCTCATCTGATGCCAGAATGTGATTGATTACAAAAATAGCAAAGTAAATACTTATAAAAATAACCACAGAGAGAGAGAAAGAGAGAGAGAGATTCTGTCTCTCACTAATGTGAGACAAGAAAATCCTTGGAAAAGAAATAAGATACACAGGAATACCCCTCCTAAAAGGGAGTACACAAACAGAGAAGGGAGGAATGCTAGATAAAAGAGAGGTACCAAGATGGATGGAGAGTGTCCAGCCAAATAGATTCCATCAGGTTGGTCTCTATGCACATTGGCCCCAGTGATGTGTATTCCATTGATTTCAAGACATCGGATGGTCCGAAAAAATGAATTACTGAAAATCGAAAATGGATGTAACGTAATTGGAATCTGGTTCTGTTTAGTGACGAATATCGTTATTGTATGAAGTGTGACATTTAAGACGTTCCGGTTGGGAGTGGGGGAGAGGGAAGGGTACTGAAAGTGACCCAACGTTTGTTCATGAAAAATCGCTGTACAGACTAAGTGGGTTGATGGTATCATCTGCAATCTACATAGAGACATATGAAATTGAATATTGTTAGGAATGTCATTTTTACAGCCTAAAAGTATGCAGACAAGATACTGAGACCTTTAGTCGTACTTTACTCTGCTGCCATTCATGGTTCCTTTCTTATAAAACATAACAATTGCTGATCTCCTTCAGCTCGACTTGTGAAGAACACGCTTGAGATTGAAAGAACACTGCAAATGGAGAAGACAACATTCTCTCCTGAATTAAATATGATTGAACATGTTTGAAATACATTTGTACGACGCATTCAGAGAGACCAATGTCTTTGTTTACTCTCTAGGTCTTTGGGATTGCCTCTTTTAAAGATTTGAACAATATGCTTAAAATTTTATTGATGCCTTCATTTCATCTATGGAAATCAAGCGTGTGGTTGTTTTATCTAGTGATAAACTGAAGTTTGTGGGTTTATGGTGCAAGAGCCAATTTTGGCTAAGCTGCCCCAAAACTGGAGTACTATACTGTTCGAATTAATTGGGACAAACATTTTTTCTTGTCTGAGTCGGTATGTGATTATCAGTGATGTCCCGCGAATTCCTTCAAATCAGTTATATCTGCCTAAAGATACTGTGATTGATCGTCCTTGACTAAAATTTACTCGTTTGCTTGGTTGTGTTGTATCTATTGTCCAGCGGTTAACCTTTCCTTGTGGCAGCAGGTGAATATAAGTTTGCGTTCCTTGCAACACATATTACTTTTACTTGCTCTGAGATGGATATTACTCTAAGGGAGCGTATTAAAATATTCATTCTTAATGAACATACTTCTATGACTATGAGAGATATAGTTTTGGTAGTTGGTGTGGTCAACTCAAGTGTTTCAAGAATTTTAAGAATATTTCAAGATTACGGAAAATCGTCTCCAAAAAGAAAAGGAAAATGTGTGGGTTCAAACAAAAAACTACTCCAAGAACTGATAAAATTCTAATAAGAAATAGAAAAATGTCTAAGAAAGATAGGCAAAGACTTTCAAAGAGTTCTTTGGATTTTGATGTTGAAGTGAGCCCTCAATTATACATAAAAGGCTTCTAGAAGTTAGTCGTTAGACAACAAGACCGAAGAAAAAGCAATTTCCAGTCCAGAAAAGGGTGAAAAACTTTTAGCAAGGGCCAAAAAATACCGATACTGGACTGTTAACGACTCGAAGAAGGTGATTTTCAGTGATGAAACACGTTTATTTGTACAGGGATGCAAATTAGGTGTAGTTAGGCGAAATGAAGATGAATCTTTGCTACCAGATCATACCCAACCGGCAGTGAAGCACCTTTCTAAACAAATGTTTTGTGGTTTTTTTCACAACAAATGGTACTAGTAGCTTAGTTCTCCTTAAAGCCATGTTGAATTCTGTCAAATATATAAATATTACGCAGTAGAATTATTACATTCATGGAAACATTTGATGCAACATTTCAACATAACTTGATATCTTGTTACGATTCGAAATTAGTACAGACTTTTATGAGGGAAAATAAAATAAAAAAGTGCCCTGGTAATTCATCAGCCCTAAATCCTATTGAGAATTTATGGCATATTCTCAAGAATCGCTTAGCTAAGATGAATTGCACGACAGCAAAAGAAATGACAAAAAGTGCTATGCAAGTGGGGTTACACGATGAAATTAAGAACATGTGCTCTGCACTAGTGAAGTCAATACCAAGACGAGTTGAAAAGGTCATTTCTGCTACAGGAGGAAATATTTCGAACAAAAATAGAGGCTTTTTTGTCTACTTAAGGTGTGTAATGATTAAAATGTAATGGATTTTAGAAAAAATCCCTTTCTTACCCCACAATTTGTCCCAATTAATTCGAGCAGTATAGTACGCATTAATATTGTGAGATGAATGATCAACAACATTGTAAAACAAACTACTTTTTCTAACTTTCAACTTAAAAGAACACACAAAAGTAGCGAAACTAATCAACGCTATCAAATTATTAAAAATATACTAAATTTTCCTAGACAGCATTTAGGCATGGCCACACACAAGACTTGGCAGGCCTCAGGTGGGATCTAGTCCTCTACTTCTCTAAAACAACTTCATATCTAAATTCTCGAGTTTCTATCTAACTCGTAGGCGCACGATGATTAATACTACATCTGAAACTTCAATTCATTATCACGACTAACAATCACAATCTCCGCTTACTTTCTTACTTCAGATCTTTCTTTAAATAGTATTGTTGATTTATGTATGACAGATTTCATCAGAAGGCGAGCTTCTCAGATCAATTAATCCCATGCAAAACCACAGATTATTCCAAAGGAAAGGAGCGCGTAATAATTCGCTATAAGCTGTTCGAGAGGATCCCACATTATATGAAATGTATTCCAACCTTTTCAAACAATATCGTTTTGTAATTTGCGTGTAACAAAATTATAGCCCGAAGCATCCTTTCGTGTTATTTCTATCGTTTCAAAGATCAAAGCCCGCTTACAATTTTTGTACGTCTTCTTTTTTGTGATGTATTCTAATATATTTGTATTTTTCATTATATACACAAAGCAATATCGTGTAATTTTCTTAATTTCTTTGCGTAATACCTTCATCTTTTTGTGTGTATGTATTTCAAAAAAGAAATAAAGCAATGTAATCATAAAAAATAAGTAAAATTTTTTTGTAACTTTTGCTTACAATTGTAACTTATATTAATCTCATATTCAGTCGAACCTCTATTTTGCAAAATTTTCATAGAACCAAGAGCATTTTATGATAGAAAGATGAATATCTCTGTTTAACGAATATTAACGAACTGTTTGAAGGGTTTAGCGACTTCGTTAAATATAGGTCCAACTGTATATATTTTATTTGCCTTTTTTGGTAGATTAATTTTATTTGGCATTTTACTCTAAGGAATTGTTTATATATATATATACATATATAGTTTCAATTATTATAGCTGTGTTAAATGTGCTGCTTTAATATAGACAAATACATATATATTTTAGAATGAACTGGTTGGTTTGGATGCAATCTTACGCGATCTCTCCTTAAAAGACATTGAAAGAGAATTAGAGCAGAAATTAGAGAATTTTCGAAAAGAAGTCCTACATCCTTCCATTACGAAGCTATTGAGAACTTACAAGGAAATCAAGAAACAAATTTCCAAGATATTAAGAGATATTATTAGAAAGAATTATGTTATTCTTAATGATCATATACAAAATGCGGAGATTGTAAGAAGAAGCGTGATTGGATTTTTAGAATCACTAATGTAAGTTATAATCTAATACTATTTGTAATGAAATATATTTTGAAACAAATTTTAGAAATTCTGCCATACGTACAGTACGCAAAAGATGATAAATTAGAAAAAAATTCAAAAAACAATTATTTAATTAATTAAAAATTATATTTAAATAAAACTTCTGTGGCAATCTACCTTTTACATGAATATGCATTCTTTTTTTAGATGTAATTATATTTCTAGTGTTTAATAGCTACTTTGATAGAAATATGTATAATACCTCTAAGCGTAACTTGTATTATATTATTTTCATCAAATTTATATATTGTGGCTACCAGAAGCTATAATTTACTGTGATGCTATACTATGATACCTTGGAAATTTGTAAGAAATTTCTGCAGTTAGGATTTAACTTGGAAGAAACATTCTAACATATTTTCACACAATGTTATTTTATTTTATAATATTGGCTCAGTTTTCTTTAACTTCTTAAGTGTTTAGTTGTTTTTTTTTTGCCCAAAATGTTCCCAAAAAAAGGAGCATTTTTTATTGCTTATAACTAGGAATAACACTAAACAGAATAAGAAAATAGAAGAATTTTATTTTAACTTTCAATTTTAAAGGTTTCTCACACTATTTTTTATTTTATAATTGTGGAACACAAAAACCCCTAAATGTTTACTTTTAATAAGTACACTCTGCGTGCTATGAAGAATGTTTCATATATCTCTTTAAAGAATTTCTCTCATATTTACAAAAAAATTTCATGTTCGTGCCCCTTTTTCAAACGGTTAAGGATTTTCTGCGTGCTTGCATATATATATGCACACACAATTGGAAGCTTAGTATAATAATATCTCTTACATTTCAATGGGGACAGAGATAATATCGGCTTTTTGGAGTTATCTTTCCATTTTCATTTCTTCTCGAGCAACAAATTGCACATTGCCTTTGCAATCCCTCTTCTTTATTGGATATTTTCAAGAATCTAAATTCCTACTTTCAATGAAAAATTCTTACTTTCACGACAAAGAAAATCTCGGATGAGAAATATTTCAGTACCATGGAAAAACAGCATCTATTAAAAACACTATAGCACTGATAATCTCACTATAAGAATTAAAAATATGTGCAAATCAAATATAGAAAGAAGAAAGCATCAGTGCCCGTATAGCGTATGGGCAAACCAGTTGTGGCCCGCTTTCGGTAGCCCGTATGGTGCACGGGCAAACCAGTTAAGGGGTTAATGGAAATGTAAACATACAGCTATAGAGTGTACCACAAAATATTCGGACATCAAAACATTTTCAAATAAATTTGTCAGTAACATTATCACAGGCTATATTTTTTTAATATTTACATAATGGTAACGTTTAAATATCGTCTGGCTTATCTCTGTTGGCTTGCTACTCAAAAATATTCTATTTAACATTTGACCTGTCTTATAATAGTAAAGAAACCATGGACGAAGTAAGAAAACTGATTATTTTTCGTCATAATATTGATTAATTACTTCTAAAATGTAGCCGAATTATTCCATTCGAGTATTTACTGAGTGATAAATCCCTTAAAAGAAAACTGAATTGAAAATAAGGGACAAAGTAACCGTCCGTCAAAATTAACACTATATGATAAGATATTTACTGTTTAAACACGCAGTTGTGAAGAATTAATACGCGTTTCAACATCATTAAAATTTCTACAGAATTCAATCAAGTTTTATTCTTCATTTTCATAAGAAACTGATCAATGAGTGTTGATATCAGCTAATTTTTATATAATTGTTCTTAAAAAAGAATTTTTTTGGAGGGGGGAGGAATTGGGAGCACAGACATTTCTTCGCAAATCAATAACATTAGAAATCCAAGATCTTTTTGAAATTATATGTTGTTTGCAGATAAGGGTAAACTTATTAGTTAAAGTTTTGATGGAACATGTAACCCAGAATGAAGAAGGGAAAGAATTTATTCAGGACAGCGAAATGTGGAGGTGAAAGTGTCAGTACGCGACGGTGCTGGTCGTCATCAATACTGTGTAGCTTTGGTTTATTATTTGCACTATCAATAATTTTATTTTAATTATTTTTTTAAAAAAATTATCAAACGAACTCTGAGTATAAGAAGTCACCTTTAAAAAAATCCATGATTGTGTGATCCTGTCAATTAATAAAACATTCCACCTTGAGCCCCTTCTGGTGCCCCTATGAGGCCACGATAGCTTAATGGTCAAGGTCATGGACTCGTAGATGACGTGTCTGATGTTCGAGTTTAGTGCTGCTGAACACCCAGCATGTTCCAACCTAGTCCGCTGCACGTTCAAACCTGTCGAGGCTCAAGCGTTCTCCCGTTAGTGTGGTGTTAAAGTTAGGAGAAGGGGTGGCATCTCAGGTGACTTCTTCGTCACTTGAACATGGTTCAAATTTACGAGTTCCTTCACCAATAGACCTTGTTCAGCTTTGTAGTGTGACGTTAATATAATTCGCTCTCTGCCTGATATCTCTGCAACTTGTAAGGACTGAGATGTTTTCTCAGTCCCGCCTAGAGCAGTGGGAGGAAGGATGACAAGCCATATCAATAATCCAACTATTTATTGAACATACAATTTATAAGCACAATTCAAATAATTTAAACGAGAAGACATGTTCTCAATCTAAGCAATATGTGGATTAATAACTAGATGCGCGAATTATGAGAAGATTAAATATTGACCCTCTTATATATCAGGATTAAATCTACTATATATCCGAATTATCTGAGCAATAATTTAACTTTAGTGACTTTAATTCTACTTTAATACTACTCCTAAGCCGCCCATCTGGTATAGTGGTCAGTGAAGCTGACTGCGGTGCCGTAGGGACTGGGTTCGAATCCCGGAGAAGGCATGGATGTTTGTGTTGTAATCCTTTCTTCTGTCTGTGTTGTATGCCTCCCGTATTATACATTGCGTGGTGCACGGGGTTTATAAATGTAAAAAAAAATACTACTCCTAATAGTAGTATTAGTTAATACTACTGTAATACTACTTTCATTCTTTCACCTATTGAATCTCTTAAGGTTGCGACAACTTTTTTTTAAAGGAGATATGGGGATTTTTCTGTTATTTCTAGATTTTTTTAGTGGATTTTAAGAAAAATGTACTAAAATTAAGAAGAGAAAAAGAAATTATATTATTACTAAAATGGGAAAAAATAGGTAAAAATTGACAAAAAATATCATAAGCGTGGCCCGTTCTGCACCAAAGGTTTATGAACAAATTTTCAATTTTTTTTCCCAATCTAATGTGTTGCTATATTATTCAATTTTGAAATGACTTTCAGGATAAGCGATATTTTCTTTTTTACAAAAACTAGAGCATTTTTATCTCGGTTACTATATGAAAATGCTTAAAAAGACAGTGATTATATTCACATAAGGGACTGTAAATTTTGTAATAAAACAGTGATTGATAAATTTGAAGGTTAAAACAATTCTTTTATTATACAGAACTTACAGAAAAAATTTCAGTTCATTATGTTCAAAACTTTTTGAGCAATCACTGATCCCGTTTGATTATTTTCAAAACATCACATTTCGAGTAAAACGCGTTTTAAAGTATGACATATGCTTTGACTAAAACACTTGTAGTTTTTGTTCTAGTAAACGGAAAATGATAAACTTGGTAATATTATAATGCTAATAAGTTGGCTCATAAAATAAAATCATAAAAAAAATTTGTCAATTTTTGGCAAAATTTACAGTTTTAGGGTAGTCGAATACCTTAAATACGCAATAAAATGGTATAATACCTGATCAGTAGCAATCTATCATATCTCCTCACTCTCTTGCTCTTAGTTTGAAAACCTAGAGTATATATAGCAGACCTAATCTGAATATAATGAAGTTTTCTTCTTCAGAGGGTAGGCTGTGAATAAACTGGAATTGATAGACCAAATATTTCCCAAGATGATTATATTAAAGAAAGGACGCGGATAGATCCGTCACAAACTGTTTGAAAATTTAAAGAAAACTTTTATTGCCGAATTTCATCACATTTTGGGAGAATTTGAGAATAGAGAACCATAATGTAATATTAAAACGAAAAAAGAATCAAGAATGGAGGGCCATGAAGGAATGAATGAATAGTGATGCTGAGATTACGAAGTAGTTAATGTACTATATAACCAGACGTTTAAAAGCTTTTGAGGATGCTGAAGGATGTCTAATTAAATACTAAATTGCCAAAGAATAACAATATTATATTTGTTTTATTATTTTTGAAGTAGCCGGCTGGGGGGCGTGGTTGGTTTGTCGCTGGCCTTCTGCACTCAAGGTTGCGGGTTTGACCCCTGCCCAAGTCGGTGGATTTTCATGATGCAGAAAATCGACAGCGGCCATGTCGTATGATTATGCGGGTAGTGGTTCGCATCGCCAAGAGCTCAGGTGCCTCCCTCTATGGAGAAAACTGGGTGTCAAAATTGCTTGCTGTAATTGGTATCTCCTATATGGTGCAGCGCTAAAAAGTGATACCAGCTCCTGGGGAATGTACTAGGTCTGCAAAGGTTTAATACCAATACGCAGCCCCATTGAAAAAAAATTATTTTTGAAGTATATTCGATTATTTTCATAAGACAACGGGTTGCCGTTTTGATTTTTTGATCTTCCAAAAATATAGTTTTATCTGTATTTAGAATATTTTTAAAATGTAAGAATAGAATTAGATATTATATTAAAAAATTTCCATCCTATTGAATATTAAATTTTATTGTATATAAAGCATAACTTCAGTGAACTTTGAAGTATTCATTCTCTTTTGGAGAAAAAGCCCCTATATATATATATAATATATTTCTGACTATATTTGAGTTAACAATTAAAATTGAATGTATTTTCTTTTTAAAAAAGTGAGATAAATCTGAAGAAATATATATATATTTTTTCATTTTATATCCATGTCACTCAAACTTATCTCTTCTTTTACTACATATTGCATCGAGAATGAAGTTCTTTAATTTATTAAAATTATGTAATTATGTTCTAGATCAATGGCATTTCTTTTATTAATTTTTTTAACTTTTAAGAAATAAATTAATTATTCACGTTTCACTAATCTTCTAAAATATCTCTATTTAGCTAGTATTGAAGATTTTTTTATAATTCGAATTGAATATTGTAGTTTACATGTTTTATTCTTTCTTAGACCTTGGGACTACATCGAGTCAAAAATTATATCCCCTCTGAATCAAACATTAATGTGCTTTATCACGGATGTTAAAACGGACATATTCAAACACATTCCTGATATTACAAGGATCGCTGTTGAATTGATCAAGGCTCAATTCCATTATTGTTGGGATAAATTCTGTCCACGTAAATCCCTTTGCTACAATGTTGGAGAACTATTCAAGTCTTACGATTTAAGAAAAGCTATTTCAGAAACTTATGAAGGAACCCAGCGCTCTGCAATTTTGCCGTTCTGTAAGATTTTAAAATCTTGTTCTTAAAAGATCTAACTAATAAATCTTAAATTTCAGTTGATATTGATATTTTATACTAATAACTAATTCAGAAACTTATATATTTCTGAGTATTTTTAGTTAGATAATATACTCTAAAATTGTTGGAGAAATAAACTAATTTTTTAATATAACAAACATCAAATATAATGAAGAAATGTTAATTATATTTTTGATAAATCATAATATAACGAATTTTAATTTTATAAAATACAGGCCTAATAGAGAAATAAAGGATATATAAATAAGTAGAATATGCATAAGAAATTGTCTCGCTTATTAAAACTATACTTAATCTGAATTTCATTCTTTTTCTAGATATTAAGTAATGTTGAAACATATCATCTCTGAAAAAGATGCAAAGTTTTATGAATAGCAAAACTGAAGCTTAAATAAATTTTATTTTATATTTTTCATAAATTGTAATTTATCTGGAATTGAAGAATGGAATTAATCTTCAAAATTGTTTATTTAAAAATTTACATTTTCATTTAAATTGAATGGGAAAATTTATGTCTACTCATCTTCACGGTTATCTTATTCTTGTTTCGTATTATTATATTACATGCACAATTTATTAGAATTTTATTCTTTATATTAAGTCTGTAAGTGTTCAGTTTACATTTCTCCAATGTTTTACACACGCACACTGATAGCCATTACATTTTGATCACCCTTCACCAAGAGCAATGAGCTGGTATGGATACAAAATCATGGTGTATGCGCATTCGATATTTGAGTATATTAAACGCTCATGCACTGTCTTTTCACACAGTGTTCAGTGACATAATGGGGAAGAAGCTAGGTATCATCATTTAGATAAAAGTTAAGCCATTATAGATCGGCTCCTGGGAATATCGATTTCAGAAAGGGCTCGTTTGGTTAACTGCTCACTTGTAGTTGTTCTGAGAATCTTTCAAAATAAGGTGTACAGATAGTGAAGCGACAAATCACCTGCCAGCTGTTTGTAGGCCATGGTGTTCATTCCAAAGGAGAGAAGAGATTGTTAGGCTTTGTTTGGCATGACCGAAAGGCTACAACAGCCGATATCACCAGCAGTTATACTAGTGGCAACCCAGACGATGTATCTAAACACACAGCATAGAGTACACTGCTGCCAAAGGGCCTATACATCTGTCACCGGAATCCCATCCCTGCGTTGATGGCACATCATCGCCAACAACGCCTGGAATCGGTCAAAGAATATCAGCATTGGAAAACAGAAGAATACAAAGAAATTGTTTAGTTTAACGAATCACACGTTTTCGGGTCATTCACATTGATAGTCGATTGTGAATATGACAATTTCGAACGGACACCGTGGCAACTGAATGTGCAGTTGGGCGGATACAAGGAAATAGCCTGCTGCATTATGATCTGGACGAGGTTTTAATGGGACAAATTTGTATTTATCATCCCCACAGAACAATCCCTGACGTCTAGGTTTCATGCACATATCATTGTAGAAGAGATGTATCCCATCGTGGTGGCAGTATTCCTAGCGGGTGGTGGTATTTACCATTAGGGCAATGCATAAGAGCCGAATCGTCAGGGAGTAGTTTGTGGAACATTTTGGCCAATTTCAAATCTTGTCTGATACCCCTTAATTCCTCTGACAAAAATCCAATTGAACCTTTGTGGTTCTACCTGGAAAACGGTGTTCGTGCCAAGCTACTACCTCGAAACATGTGGAAATTGCAAAAACAGTTAGTGAGCGCCTAAGACTACCTGTAAGCACCTTGTCGCATCAATGACTGGTAGGGTGCTAGTGGGTTCGAGGGCGAAAGGTGGTCATAATTCGCTTTAAACAGATAGTCATAGTATGATGGTTCTTTTCAGTATATATATATATATATACATACACAAGTATAGAACAAAATAATAGGAACACCCATTTAAAAATGAGTCGGCCTTTGACCGTCCAATAAAATGCAGCTACCTGTCTCAGTAGTGTGTCACCTAGTACCGGCGAAAGGTAAGGTATCAGTCGAACATTTGAGTTACATAAGAAAATACTGTTCTTAGCAAAGCGTGATTACGTCCGACCTCTCCGACGTGAAAAGAGGAATGATAATTGGAGTTCGCCTCGCTGGAGCGTCCGTGTCTAGAACATCTTACCTTGGACCTTGTAGGTGTTTCAAGGACCCCTGTGTCAAGGGTTATAACAGCCTACACAAACCTGGGTAAGGTGTCTTCTGTGAAGCACAAAAGTGGGAGAAAATCGAAGTTGAAGGACCGTGAGAGACAGGTGTTGAAGAGGATATTCGGCCAAAACTGCAAGACTACACTGCCGCAGATAATGTCCAAAATGAATATCCACCTTCAGAACCTTGTATCCATGAAAGCCATTCAACGGGAGCTGAATGATGTGAACATTCATGGCAGATTAGCTATTCTAAAACGGTCAGTTCCGGTGCTAAATGCTGTGAAGTGACAAGAGTGGTGCTGAGACCACCTAAACTGGACACGATTGCAATGGGAACAAGTAATCTGATCTGATGAATTTTTATTTATATTAATACAGACCACCGGACATGTGTTCGTCTGGCAAACACCAGTAGAAGCATTTAATGTTGACTGCTTGGTTCCAACCGTGAAATATAGAGGAGGTTCTGTGATGTTGTTGAGCGCAATATATTTCCTTGGTTCGGGGCCTCTCGTTGCTCTTGAGAGAGATGACCACAGGCGACCATTATCGAAGCATTCTCGGTGATCATCTTCAACCTATGCTTCAAACTCTCTTTCCGGGAGAATGTCCTGTGTTCCAAACTGTGTTCACAGGTTTCGTTGTATTCAAAGATGATTTCAAGAGCATGATGATGAAGTGGAACTTCTAAAGTAATGCCCCTAGTCACCCGATTTGAACATCATTGAGTGTTTAAGGTTTTTTTAAAGAACAAAGTCGTTGCTCAGAATCCTTCCTTCACATTATCTGAACTAAAGCTCTTCACAACTTCACATTATCAGCACTACGAATGAGAGCAAATTCCGATGAACTTTGTTCAGGACCTTTTTTTTTGAATCCCGAGTCGAATGAAAGCTGCCTTTCAGACCAAAAGTGGCCTAATTCTTTACTAATAAAAGAATTTAATTTTTTCACAGGGGTTTCTTTTTTCTGTCCTATGCATGTATATACTATATATAGTGGTGGCCAAAATTGTGGACATTTTTTAAAGTTGTTATATTTTCATGTTGGAATGCTTATTAAAAATGTTACGTTTGCACAAAATGCAAAGTCTTTTACATCATTTTAAAGGTAGTTTAATACTTAATTCAATACAAAAAATAAAATTCAAATATTTGCAAAACAAAAAACGCTGCAATAACTATCGATATTCCTTAGATACTGATAATAACATTGAATTATCAGTGCTCAGAGGGGTTGCCTTTATTTTCTGTTGCAGCTTCCCATCGATATTTCATTGAGCTGAAAATAGTTTTAAGCTTTTTCTTTGTTATTACTTGATGTGTGGCAGGAATCAATTACATCCTCAATTAGTTCCTTCTTATTTCATGAGTAACTCATTCGAACAAGAGATTTCAAACGGCGCAACACGATTTCGATAGGATCTAGGTCAGGCCTGTTTCCTGGCTAGGGAAACAACTTAATAATCTTAGAACGATACCAGTCTTTCGATTACTTTACTGTGTGGCAAGGAGCAGAATCTTTCTGAAAAATAAACGAAGCATTGCTGGTAAATAGATCTCTGATTGAAGGTAGAAGTTTGGGTTCTAGAATGGTGTCAATGTATTTTCTGACATTCAGTGTCCCATCGATGATAAGAAGACGACGGATAACATTTGCTGATATGCATGACCAAATCATAAGACTATGTGGGTACTTTACAGTTGTCTGTATGCAGTCAGAATGTAGCATTTATCCTATTCTGCGCCTTACATATTTTCGGTCATCCCTACTGAATAACGATATCTTGGTTTCATCGCTCTGTATAACTTGTGACCACTAATCATTTGTCTGATTAATGTGTTTCTTTGTCCACTATAGTCTGTTTTAGTACAGCCGTAAATTCAGATAAGGCTTTTTTCGTGGAATTCTACCTTTAGTCTAATATCTGCTAATCTTCTCCTGATTGTTTTTGAACAGACACACATAAACACCAGCCTCATTCAAATCACTTCTGACACCGTTGATGACATTCTTCTATATTGGAGACATAGTATTTTTGTTCTTCTGTCATTAACAGATGTGATGCGTCTTTTTAGGTCTTTTCCTGCTTTATTTTTTATTAAATTTGTCTCTTGACATCTTAAACAAAGCTTTCAGTCTCCAGATGTAGTCACTGAACCACCCAACACTATCTTGTAATTTTAACATAGGAAAGACCTTTTTCTCATCACACATCTCTTTCTGCGTGTCCAATATACTCTTTTATTTGATACCATTGCTTCTTGACTAAATAGCATTGTTGTCCTGGCTATGAAACAGTCTTGACCTCAATACTATCAAAAGCTTGTGGCACCGCTTGAAAACTCTTGCCCGAATGAGGTACCCATGAAATAAAAATGATCTAATTGAGGCCATAATTATTTCCTGGCATCATGTAATAAAGAGGGAAGAGCTTAAAACTATTTTCAGCTCAATGAAACATCGATGGGAAGCTGCAACAGAAAATAAAGGCAACCTTACTAAGCACTGATAATTTACTGCCATCAGTATCTAATGCATATCGATAGTTATTGCACCATAACTCTTTTTGCATTAAAAATATTTGACTTTTGTTTTTTGTATTGAATTTAGTATAAAATGTTCTTTAAATTGATACAAAATAATTTGCATTTTGTGCTACGCAACATTTTTTATAAGCATACAAACTTGAAAAACGTAACAATTTATAAAGTGTGTACAATTTTGTCCACCACTGTATATATATATATATATATATATATATATATAATAAACACAATTTATAACGCAATTACTTCTGTGTGAGCATTAATGTGATTTAGTTATACATTAGTATATAGTAAATATTTCCCAGTTATTTATTTTTTCTATTAAAATCTCATTATAGCTCTCATAAAAGATATTGCCAATTGGGTTATCTCTGAAGTCTCACATATCAAGGAAAAACTTGAATCAATTTTTGGCAAATTCATTGGGGATGCAGTCCTTCGCAGCATTTTCAATTTTGTCAGGAACGTCGAAAAAGTAATTCGTTCAAGAATTATAGCAGTTCTTGATGAAATCTTCAGAAAGATCAATCACATTTTTAATGAAGATGAAGACTACAAAGCTGTTAAAGTTATACTTGCTGAAGCAAAAGAAAAGGTATGATAGTATTCGAATTCATTCAAATTCACTTGATCAAATATTCAGTGCTTTAACCCTTTATCTACAGCATTATGATTTACTGCAAATATTTTCGTTAAATGTTTTTTTTTTGAGTCACTACAATGAAAATTAAGGGATATACATAATTAAAATACTCAGCTTTGGGAATTTTAATCCGTTAGAGCTAGTTAATTAAATTGGTACTTTAAAATACCGTCAGTACAAGGAGGTATAAAATATTCTCATAATACAAAAAGATCATATGACTTTTTAAAGCAGTTTCAATTCTTAAAAATGGTAAACAACCAAAGAACACTAATATTTTACAACACACAAAAAAAAATTAATTTTGAAAATTATAAAATTTTTAAAATTTACTTACCTTTTTTTACACATAAAAACAGGTTTTGCATATATAAACAATTTGATGATATTCAAAGAACCAGTTTTCTTTTTATTAATAAACAAAAATAAATAATATGTTGTGAATTTTGAGTGAGGTTTTGATTGAATATTTCTAAAGCGTTGCAGCATCTTAGGGTAGGAAATACTGTATTTTCTGAATTTGAACAACTCCACTTTGAGTCTTGCTTAATCTCCTGATCGTCTTCTTTAGAATCGGACGAAAAATCCAGCAGATTATTTTCTGGGACTTCTTCATCTGAAGAATAGTCTGTTAATGCAACACTGCTTTCAGATGGTAGACCCAGTAATAAATCCAAAGCCTCTTGAAGTCTGAGCTTCTTTTTTCTAGACATTCTATGAAGAGGGAAAAAATTATAGCACCTTGAAAACTTCCTATTATTGCTGAATCTCAGCTACACACCAAGAAATTAAAAGGTTAATTCTTGAATAAAGAATAGATACTTCATTTAATTGTGTGGCAAAAAAAGCAAGCTCAAATTCAAATTTCAAAATTTTTTGAAAGCGTTAAAATGAAACAAGAAAAAAGCAAAATAAATAAGTTAAACTAAATAGAAATACCAAAAAAGCATAACTCTATTATACTATAGCAATGACGCTACAACACGATAAAAAAGAATAATAAGCTACACGGACGGAAAAAAAAAGAACCGAAGTTCTTGCTCTAACATTCCTGTACTATAAGTACCACGAAGTTATTCAACAGTAAAATTAATTATATACAACGTTAAATTAAAATAAATAGTCAAATAGTTTTCTGAAACCTTAACTAACATATAAAAAAATAAGACACTTACTCTTTGACATTAACTACTTTTGTGGAATTCAAATGTGAAGCTTCACAATCCGATCAAAATGTCAGCTGAAAACTCAACTTCTTTTTTAAAATTATTTACCTTCTCTGCTAAAGTATTCATTACAGAATCTC
Organism: Trichonephila clavata; assembly: GCA_019973975.1. Classification (NCBI taxonomy): domain Eukaryota; kingdom Metazoa; phylum Arthropoda; class Arachnida; order Araneae; family Nephilidae; genus Trichonephila; species Trichonephila clavata. The sequence goes on along the minus strand of BMAO01001474.1, from coordinate 168,548 downwards.
TGCTGTTATCTATACTTAAAGAGTGTCATTAAAACAGTGTTCCTGTTAAGTAACGTCAGAATATTTGTAAAAATGATTATTCTAGGTAATTTTAAATTGGGTGGTACGTATAAGGACCTTCCGTAGATAATGCGTTATTACTATGTAAAATGAAAGAAAATTAATTCAAATTATCTCATATGAACTTCATACATTTTATTTCTTTTTTGTAAAAAAAAACAAGTAAGTTTCAATTACTTTTTATTAAATAGTTAAAATTAATATAAATGTGTATATACATATGATACAAAATCACAATATTAAGTGACAAAGTAGAAAGCGATTTTCCTTGCACAATTTTCCATTTTCCGTTCTATATATGGTGTTGGATTATTTTTTGTTTGTTTGTTACTATTTATTAATTAATTAATCTAAAAAATAGGATAGTAAGAAACTAATCTCATTCTCGGAAACTAGGCCATTCCAGGGGGTATTTTAACCCATTCCCATTTGGATTAGAAGTCCAACGCGCTATCCATTGCACTACAGGGACACAACGAACAATTTTCCTTTCTATATATATGCTGTAGGCAGATTATTTTTGTATGTTACTATTTATTCATTTTTAATTTAATTAATGAATAATGAATTAATATTTGAAAAAACTGTATTATAACATCAAATGTCCTCCTCTACAAGATTTAAAAAATGTATTTCAACTTGAATGAATGAATAGAAAGTATTTTATTGCCGATTGAAAATTTAATTTGAATAGGATATATGTATATATTTATATAGGGAGAGAGTGAACTATATATATAACAGTGGGAATTGAAAAAGTGCATGATTAAAAAAATAATAATACATCGCAAAAAAGATTTTTCTCTCTTTTGGTATCCTGAACATGATTTGCTTTTTATATTTTTCTTTTTAGTTGACGAGAAACTATGATTAAATTATAAATTTTTAGATTTTAACAAAAAATAAACATCTTAAAACTAAGTTATGAAAACCAGAAATAAAAAATACAATGTTAGTTCCACATAAATTATTTCAATGAATTTCAGCAATAGATATTCTGTTGAATAATGGGAACTATTTTAGAGTCTTGCAATGAGTTTTTTCTCCTGATATTGTTGAATAAAAATAATAATAAAACTATTTACTTAATAAACATCCAATATTTATTAAAGCTGATCCGAAAATGGGAAGATAGAGAACGAATAACTGAAGATGTCCTTCAATCAATGAAAGAGAGTGTCAAGGTCAAAGTCAATAAAATGGTAAAGGAAAAATTTCAAGTAGTAAAATATGACCCTGAGGGAGGTTCAATAAAGTTAAAAGTTCATCTTGGATCTTCTGAACTTCAAATTTTACAAAACGAACTGCGAACAATTCAACGTGAGTATATACTGAGCTAATTATCTGAAATATGGATAAGGAAATAATTTATCATGGAGCTTAAATAATGATATATGTTTTAAATTCAGCTATAATTTATCAATTCTTTTTTCCCCTGTTAGGCATGCTTGAACAACGGATAGATGTTTAAGGAAAAACAGATGAACCAAGGCATTTTCTTCATTGTTTGTGTGCTGGAAGCTTGGCAATTTGGCCTGCATTTGTGTGAAAAAATATTCACATCCAAATTAATAATTTATTAACTTTTGTACTTAAATAGCCAATGATCTATGAAAGAATTGTATTTGTGTTCTAAAATGAACACGAATAACTTAAGTTTATTTTAATGTAATAACGTAAGGTAAACTATATATATATATATATATATATATATTTGGAAAATTTATATTGAAGCATTTGTATAAGCATGACATATAATATAGACTGAACTGAAATTATTACACCTTAAATGAAAGCAGTATTATTTTTTACACAAAGCATTAATAAGTTTGTAACTATAAACAGAATGAATGAAAATTGAACAGTTCCACAAATATTTTCAGAATCTTTAATACAGCATAAAATGAAATAAACTGTTAATGAAAGTGCAATAACTAACGAAACTCAGCATTTATTTCAGACTTCTTAAAGTGTTCTTATTTTGATTTGTATTCTCATCATGGTGCATCTTCTGGATATGTAGAGCAATATTGATTTATCAGAGAGAGAGTATCAGTTCATTTATATTAATGAGTGTTGAATGAGACATGTGTTTCATTTCGCAGCTTATCTCGAATGTTGTTATTTTTGATAATTTAACAAATAAATGCTCAAATATGTATCAAACGATTAAAATAAAGTTGAAGCCTGAGAGTTTTGAAAAGAAAATGAAGCAGCAATTATTTCATACTAAAAAATAAACTACTTTCAACAGATACATCATTCACAAATTTTTCAAAATTTTAAATTATTCTTAGATAATTATTTTAAATCTATTATATTAAAGAAAGAGAAATAGAAGGGTTAATTCTGTATCGAGAGCTGAAAATATAAACAATTTTCGATTAGATATAATACTATGAGGTTACAATTACAGAATTCAATTCTTATACATTTTAATTATAAAGGAATGAGGTTTCAAAAAAGTGTAAAGTGTTTAAAATCTAACCATAATTTCAAAAGTTATAAGCACTTGAAAATAAGAAATATTTTTGTGAGAAATACTAAGTAAATTTTATGTGTTGCGCATATTTTCTAAAATAGTAGCCTTCGATGTATAAAACTTTATAGAATTATAAAATGTATCATACTCTTTCAATTCAACCGAATTTTAGCATTATATATTTTTTTTATTTCAAAAAATTTGAAAAATGTTGAAATTTAAAAAAATAATTATGTATTTTTTTATTTTTTAAAAATATTATTTATTTTTCTATTTATATAAAATGCAACAGTGTGTGTGATGAGTATGTGTAACTTTACAATAAACTTATTGCTAGTAATTATAGCTAATATCTTAGAAAATATAATGCTCAACGTAAGACTTTATCATATTTCTTACAGAAATGTTTCTTACTTTTATATGCTTATAATTTTTAAAATTATCATTCAATTTTTTTTATCATTTTACACTTTTTGAAACCTCTTTTTTTAAAATAGATTGTATAAGAATCGAATTGTTTAATTGTGAACTCAAAGATACATAACTAATTGAAAATTGTTTATATTTTTAGCTCTCAGACAAAATTAATACCACTGAGACCTTTTAACATTTTGCAAATCCATACTATAAAACTTATTCTCATTAGTAAAAAATTAATGTTACTTAACTAGAGCATAGAACAGCGTTTCTCAAAATGTGGGACGTGCCCCCTAGGGGAGCGTGATAATTCTCCGAGGGCGGCGCGAGCACATTGAAAAGTCGAAAACAAAAGATTATTTAAAAAAATTATTAATTTATCAAAAGTAAACAAAGAAAATACATTCTGACAAAGTAAAAAATAAAATACACATTTACACTGACATAATACACTTATAAATGTATCAGTACTGCACAATGTATTTTATAACTAATTTAAAAATCCTAAGTTAAACACAAGTTTAAAAATTAGCAGTAATCCCATGGGCTTTTCATATAAAAAATGGTATCCAAAAATTATTACTTATCCTGATAATTTGTACGGTTTATAATTAATCCCTTAACTGCTGGTTAAATGTTACTCAAATTGCTCCCCAATGCCTCCGTTTTCCATGTAGGCGCGCGTATGTGATGTATGGAGAAGGAATAAATAGGCAAATCCTTCACAAACACTGTCAATGTCCTTTTATTGCATTCCAAAGCCTTCGGAATAATTTTATGGATAGCAGTGCACAGAAAAGATCGTACTTCGGAAAGACCTATATATACGTCCGGGGCTTTTATCGTTGTGGTAAGTGAGACGTTTATATACGTCAGTGGCACATTAGAGGTTAAAGCCGTGTTGTAGCTTTAGCGTTCAAGTGTCGTGTTATTGAATTCGATACATTGTTATAGTATGGACGGGGGACGATGAAAATCAGGACTGAACATTGGGTCGCTAACATTCAGAGTTTGAGAAGCACTGACATAGAAACAAATTGTCACGCACACAGTAATAAGGTAAAACATAATTCTGTTAGACAACTATATCTTAGACAGTCTCTAAAATTGAAAATAATATTTTGATTACTTAAATAAATGTTCTTGAAATTTCTTTACACGATTTTTTTAAAAAATTTTTTTTTCTCACAAAGCATCTAGGTTAAAAAGTCAGAAACCAAAGTATATTACATTTTTTAATAAAAACAAATAAAATTTTTAAAAAATTATATAGTTTTTTAAAAAAGACAAAAAGAGAGATATAAGCTTTATACAAATATAAATTATCGGGGAAACATTTATATTATTTAAGTATCATTCAAGGTTGAGATTCTGAATAGTAAATAGAAGTATTTTTTCCAAAACCTTGAATAAAGTATGTTAAGCTTAGTTATAAGTTGGTATTATGTTTACTGTACTTTGATTGATTTCAATTTGGGAAAATGGTTTGTAGATTAAATGCACTCTATATGATTATGATAAAATCCCTAACTAAAAACTTTAAAAAAAAAAGCTAATTATTCGTGTAAAATTATGTACAATGAAAGGAGAAAAAGAAAATATCCACACACATACACTCCCCTTTTTAATGTACAAACCAAAGATCATTGGTTTGGATTCCCATTTTTGTTTCCAGGATATCTTAACATTTTAATGCACGAGTACCTCTTTAGTCTATACACAGTAGGGGTAGATGACCGTGCAGCTGTGGTGTGCCAAACCAATCTACCAATTATATATATATATATTTTGGGTACCACTCAATAGGAAATAGTTGAAACAATTCTACTTCTGGTGCAATGCTCTTGGAATTAGGGAATAGAAGCCTAAAATACAGATTTAGATTTTTATTATATATAAACTCTGTATCATTTAAAGATATTTATATTAACATAGGAATAAATAACATAAAATATAACTATTCCTTCAACATAAATAAAAAATTAAAATCGAACATCTGTTATGCTTTATGTATCTTTTAAACATATTTGTTTAAATAAGAAATAAACAACATAAAATATAAGTATTCATCTTCAATACAGTTACAAAAATAAAATTTTAATGCGAACCTTGTCCCTGCACCACTCTACTTCATATCGCTATATCAGAGGTATAATTTACGACTTTCATTTTGACAATATTCTGAATGTTCAGTTGTTAAACCACTTCTTTGTAGACTCAAAACAATTTACATGTGAGAAAAGATTTGCTCTATGTAGAATCAAAAGCGAAAAGCAGTATACATACAATTTTCTTCAAACAATTAAATCTCCCCAACAATGCCATCCAGTAATTTAATAAAGCTTTCGATTTAGTTATCTTTCAGATTTTTTCATAATTCTATAGATTTAGATATCCATAATTCTGAAGATGTTAGTTCTATAAGTTTCATTTCAAAATTATCAACTTCTATCCACTCAAAATTTGACAAATGTGTGACTTATGTAGAATGCCGCTGAGAATTGTACTGCGTGCCATTTGTTGCCGAAGCCTGACATAAAGCGTAAAATACTGCGATGTATGTTTTCAGTAAAAATCATTAAACTGTCGAAAAAATTTTTATTGGCTTATTTGATACCTCAAATCTTTAAAAACATGCCTGCAAAATTTCAAAGCTTTACCAACATTTTTTATCAAGTTATGGAGCAATATTTAATGCTGGACAGCAACTACCACGCCCACATTTCAGATTATCTGCTAGAAAAGAGCATGATAAAAAATGAATTATTTATTTTCCAACCGCGCGTAAATGAGACTGACATTATATGTGCAGTAACAAATCGTTTCAAGAAAGCACTGTGCAATTCATGCAAAAATTCTAGTTTGTGAATTGTTTATTGGGGGAAGAACAAATTGATTTGGTCAAGATTTAAAAGTTGTGCGTGCTTTTTATGATATTATTATGAATGAAATTGAAACTTCAAAGCGGATTCTCCGAAAGCACAAATACTAAATTTCATTTTGATAACTCAGATAATGAAAAATCTAATTCGCAAAAATAGAAAAACTCTCCCATTTTTACATATTTGTTTTTGGTGATAAATATATATATATATATATATCCCATGTGTGGGAAATTCAACACTTTTATTATTAAAATATTTTAAAATATTTATTTAAACAAATGCACATATGCAGTTCTTAGATTTTGATATATTTTACCAAAAAATTGCTATTTGATTTTGCCTTCATTCGTGTACGATATTTAACATGATAAGGCTTTTAAAATATGGAAATAAAAAATAAAGGCATAAACAACTTTTGTACATGTTGTGCATTAGCTCTGAGTATGGCATTAGCTCTGAAGTGTGTATTAATTTTTTTTATAATTATTAAGATAAAGTTTTATGCAATATTGATCTTTCATTCGTTTTCTTCTATACATTCATTATGGCAATATACTGTTTAATTGTTCTGCATTTGTGCAATTTTTTATGGTAAGCAGTTTTAAATAAGCTAATTAACATTTCATAAAAGTTTCAGACTATTCGATGAATATTATATCATGCTATTCATGGAATGAAAACTTTATACTCATTTTTCTCCATGTTGAATTGTTGTACATATTCTGTTATTCAAAACCCTAAGGCGTTTTTGATAATTGAAGTATATATATATGAGTTTGAAATTTTTTATACATGTTCTGAAATTTATGTTTTGTAAAACTGTGCTTGGAATTAGCTCTAACATGTATAGTACTTTTTCTAAAAAATTTCAAATTAAAAATTAATGATTTTTTGAGGTTTTTTGGAAGTTTAACTGTAAAAAAACTAATAAAAAATAAAGAGCAGCAACAGAAAATAAACCATGGACAGTTTTATGTAGTATATTATAAGGTACTTGGAAACAAATTTTTGAAAGAAAAGAGACATATTTAAAAAAAAAGCCTTAGAAATTAAAAAATTTTTTTTAAAAATTCAAAAAATTTAGATTTTACAAACATTTTGCAACAAATTAAAATTTTTTTGCATGGAATTATTATTAAATGTTAACCTTTATAAAATACAATTAAAACCAAATATCAAATATTAAAAATAAAAAAAATTGTGAAGATGGTACCATATCGCCTTAAGAAATTGTACGTATAATAACTGATTCATAATTATATTTCTATATTTTTGTAGCTGTAAATTACGTCAGTTTTTGTTATCATGGCACTAGAGCCCACACAACAGAGAGATCTCTCTTTTACACGTTATTGATATCTTTAATCTAATAATTATTTAACAAGGTCAAATGCTAAAATAGGTGAGAAAACTTAGAACAATAGGTTGATCATCAGTATCTCAAAATATGTTCCAAATCAACGATGTATTTTTTTTTAAATGATGCATATTCGTGAGTAACATTACTAAAACTTTATTTTATCAACAATTTGGCTTAGATGTCATTAATCGAAGTCTCAAAATTTTGCAGCATAAAAATTTGAAAGCTTTAAATTCTATTCTTTAGGAAAGGAAATAAAGAAACGAAACCAGAGTTCCACAAATAATAATTCGAAACCTTTGTGTTATATCTCATGCAAGCTCGAAGGACTGGGTATTAATATCAGTCGTATTTCTAAGCTGAGTCAAGTGGATAGGGGGAATGCGGGGCTTAATTGAATTCATTATCTGAGTGGAAAAAAAAGGCTCTGGCAGTCTGGTGCATGCGTGCACGCACACACGCGCATATATAAATAATTTTGTTACAAAATCTGCAGTTAAATATGGATTGCCTATTGAGGCATCTGATGAATTTTTGTACAATATATTAAAGGACATGATGAAATTTAATTACCAATCTAACTCTGAATTTACTTATAAAGATGTAAAACGGATGATTTACGATTTACAAAAGAATTTTATTCTTGCTTACACTGTTAAAGTGCCTGGAAATTGTGCTGTTATTTGTAAATATTTTTATAGTTATATGCTAACTGAACACTTTTTGAACAATAAATCATTTAAAATATTGGACTTGACCCATAAGAAATTAATAATCGTATTATTGCTATATATAGAAAATTGGGTATTAGTATTCCTAAGATTAAGTTTCCTTATATATTTTATCACTAAATTTCATAACTGTTAAATTTCGCACAGTTAAAAATGGTTTTAAAACATATATCACTACTGCAGGTGAAATGCTGCACAATACTAAAGAAAACTTCAACTATAAGCACAGGTGTCATCCGCGTCACTTGACCATGGTTCAAAATTACGCGGACCGTCGCCAAAAAGCCCTCGTGTTGCTAATCAGGGCGACGTTAATATTCACTCACTCACTCACTCAACAATAAGCAAAATTTTAAAGCTGTAATTAAAAATGGTAAAAATATAGATTTAAAAAAAAATATTTTTTTTAAGTTCATAGTTTTGATTTTGAAGATCTTTTCAATTCCATTGATATCAACGATATTACTAAGGTAATTTTAGAAAATCATAGTAATTATAATCTTACTATTAATTTCCACAAATTTAAAACTCTCATAGATTAAGATTTAAAAGAAATTATATTAATTTTAATGATTCATTGTATAAAGGAACTAAAGGTTTTCCTCAAGGTGGCCCCACTAGCAATAGTTTGGCTGATTTATATTTACATTTTTATAAATATAAATATATTAATAATAATGACTATTACATTTTTAGATACATCGATGGTCTAATTATTTTGGTAAAAATAACAATTTTAACACTAATATTAATTTTTATCCTAATTACTTAAACCTAGTTAAAATTAATAATAATCCATTTAAAACTAATTACTTAGATGTATCATTGTATATTAAGGATTATAAATTACATAGTAAAATTTATGATAAAAGGAATGCTTTTAATTTTAACATTCTTAAAGTGCCATATTGGAATTCTAATATATCAATTTCTATACATAGAACTATTATTTTTAGCTATATTTATCGTCATAATGTATTAGTTCACAATGAATATAATATATTTCTTAAGTTTTAATAATTTTATTAGTCATTGTATTGAACATGGGTATCCTGCTAATTTTCTTTACAACTATATTTCTAATAGTTCTCAGTAAAATGACAAAATGTAATAATATTTGCATTAAGTGGGATTTTTTTTAAAAAAATTAGTTTTCAGTTAATCAAAAAATGGCGCTACATGTTTCAACAATTAATAAATTTATTTTATTTTAATTAAATTTAATAAAACCCATTTATAATTAAATAAAAAATTAAATTTATTTTAGTATCATTGTGCATGTTTAGGAAGTCCTTTCATTTTTCTTAAATTTTGTATCAATATATTTAACTTTTTGCATGTATATTTATAGACTTGCAATTATTTTATCATAATTTACTATTTTTACTTTTATGCGGTACTTTTGGCAGGAAACATTAACCTGATGTTGTGCTTACGAAGTAAGTTTTATTTTCTAGTTTTATTGCATCGATTTTAACTCTATACTAGTAAGTACTCGTAGTTTATTAAATTTTTTGTCGTTATATATATTAATAGAATTACGTATTTTATTTGTAATAATTACAATGTCTTTCTTTCTCTGTGGCCCAGTGTATAGGCAAATTACAGGTGAAGGTTGACTAGTATTACCTCAGTTGGGTTCAGTCAGATAAAGACAACTCAATTTTTGTCTTTGAAAACTTTTAAGACACGAACATTAAACATATATGATTAAAACTTAGGTTGTACTATTAGGGCAACCACCCTTCAATTACAGTTTACAACTGTACCAAACAGTAGCTCACCTGCTACTGAACTCTCACACATAATAAAACTAAAGTTTCGCGTTACAGAGCAACGCCTTCTATACGACGCTTTTCAACACTCCCCACCTGTGAACCTTTAAGTTCACACAAAACTTAAATTAATCCAACAAATTAAACAATAAAACTTATAACACTAACTATGCAATGTTACACTAGAATTAAAAATCAAGATATTTAGATACACACACAACAAATTATACATTCAATTACTTAATATAAAATACAAATCATTCTACAAAATATAAAAAGCAAATTATGTAAATATTCATTAAAATTTCACATTTACGAAAGTGAAGAAAATTAATATATGATAAAATGATAAATATATTTATTACAGAAAAAGAACTCAATTTGTTACAAAATTCATGTTAGATAAATAATTATACTTCAAGGTTATACAGCGATTGAATTGGTCTTCTTATAGCATTATTTTTAGTTTTAACAAGACAAGAGTAAATCTTACCATTTCTTCCAGTATAAGTTTCAATAATCTTACCCATTGACCACAGATTCCTAGGAAAGCGGTCATCATGTATAAGTACTACATCATCAATCTTAAACTGACAAGTTACTTTAGAAGGAGGGCATTTATTCATAGATCTTAGAGAGAGCAAATAGTGTTTCCTCTAACGATGAATAAATTTTGCTGATGTCTATATCTGATAAGTAAAAAAGGTTTAGGATCCAGTAAGGTCTTATCTGGATACTCTTGTTAGTGGAAGAGAAAGTACACGTTTACCTATTAAGAAATGTGCAGGAGTTAGTGGTGAGGTCTCAGAAGGGTCATCATAGATATAAGTTATTGGCCTTGAATTTATCATGACTTCAATTTCTATTAATACAGTTTCTAGCTCGTTCAAAGAAAGACTAGAACGTAAACAAGTTTTAATTGTTCTAAAATGCCTCTCCCAGAACCCTCCACACAATGCTTCTTTTTCTACAATATACTTCCACGTTATACCATGAGTAGAAAACAAATCTTATACAGATGGATGTAGCATACATTTCCAAAATTTTTTCAATTCTAACTCAGCACGCTTAGAAGTGATAGCATTGTCTGAGTAAACTGTTGAACAAAGTTCAAGTCGGGAAATGAATCCACGGAAAGCAAGCAAAAATTGTTCTGTGCTCATTGAAGGAAGAAGTTTGAGATGTAAAGCTCGAGTGGTTGCACACGTGAATAAAAGCAGGTAGTGTTTCCTATCACTGTCTCTAATAAAAAAGGGACTTGCAAAGTCCAATTCTGAAATTAAAAATGGAGGTGATTCCAAAACCCGATCTGGTTGCAAAGGGGTGATTTCTTGGTTACCAGGACGTACAGTGTATTTTTTGCTCAAGAAACACCCACTCAAAATGGATTTGACACACTGGCGTCCTTTTAAAAATGGGCTAAAGTAGCCTCAACACCAACATGAAGTAAATAGTTATGTGGATGTAGAATTACTAATTCCCTGTACCCATCCTTGTTAGGTAACAGCCATGGATGCTTTTCTCCGAAATCTAGATTAGAGAGAGAGAGAGAGAAATGAAGTCTTCCCTTTAGACGCAGAGGACCATGCATATCTAGCTCTGAGTTAAGCGAATAAATTTTAGATGCCTTGTCTAGAGACTTTCCCTGAGAAAGATCTAGTGTCTCTTTTGGAAAGTGTTTTCATTGAATAGCTTTCACCCAGTAGCGCTCGGCACTTGTGATCTCCGTTAAACTTAACGAGCCTTTTAATTTGGTGGAATTTCTTTGAACATTGTCGACAAATCTCATGACATACACCGTGAATCGATGAACTTTCAGTAAACTACTGAATCGGGTCAAGTCCAACAAAGTCGAAGTTTCAATATATCGAATAGAAGCCATAAGGGAATGAATGTCCTTAGATCTTTTTTCATTCACAACACTTTTCCTCGTTGACATGTCTTTTCTGATTCTCTGGCCAAAAAATATCAGGTTTAGAGAGCCAACGAGGTCCCTGTAACCAAAAGGAACTCTTCACATGGGCCATACAGCATATATTCTAAATATCATCAGAGTCCGATAGGCAGAACAAGTTCTACATGCCTCTGAATAGTGTATATATAACCAGGTACTTTGTAATATAAGATAGTGTTCTTCCACAGAAAGATGAGCTGAAATGATTCACTTTGGGAAATCATTATACAGATTACGAATCATTCGAATCAAGAAACATATTTATAAACATCAAACAATGAAAAGTTACCGTAAAACTTAACTTTTGCAAACATATTTTTAAAACTATTGAATCAAATCATATTCGAAAAAGTTTGTAAAAGAATTCGATTATACTAAAATAATTTGGCTACTGTCCTTATAAAGAAGGGCATTAAAATGCACTGATTTTTGTAGAATCTTATCAACATTCGCTCTGATTTAATTGAAGTTTTAAGAAGAGTTTGAAAGGATTAAATATAGAAATGAAAATAGATTATTATACTTTTAGATGTTTAAATATATTGAAAGTTTACCTTCTTGAGAGAGAGAGAGAGAGAGATTTGTTTTAGTATATATATATATTTGTTGGCCTGTAAAAAATGAAAGAAATTCAGTTGACCTTTTTGTATGATTTGAAAAAGCGATGTCTTCATGGCAACCCTCATATAAAAGTACTTGCAAATATCTTTCAACATAGGGTCGAGTATTCGAAAAGGTCAAGACATATTACCCCTCTTACGACACACACTACCCGCACAAAATAATATAAACAACTTATATCCCTGTCTCATCTTTTACTTAATTTATTTTTCCTAACTTTCGATCACTTATCTTTGTAATTATTTACAAAAAAATAAAACATAGATGCATTCTTAAATGCAAATGAATGTCTTATCAGTTATATAAATGGAATGAACCAGAATTTTTTTTTTTTGCAAGTTTATAACAAAAATGAATAAATATAACTAAAAACCATTCAAAACGTGCTAACCCGTCAAATTTTATGACAAAAGATAACCCCACAAAGCTACTTTTATTGTTAAGAACTAGTTTGGTACCTTTTGAGCAATTAATTAGAGTAATAGTTTTTCTTAAAGATTAATCAGAGTTTCTTAAAGATTAATCTTCACAATGTTTTGGTAACGCATATAATAAGTATATTTTATACTGTAAATGTGTATTTCAATAAGTCAGATGTGTTTTTTGTGAGCTAAACTGCAATGAACTCCATGAATTAATATGAAACATAAAAATAAAAAATAAAAAATAGTCAATAGTCAAAGAATAATCTTAAAAAATTTAACCAAATGTGACGAGTCAGATTCAAAAATTCTAAATGAAATATCATGAATCCTCTTATTGTATTTTATTCAGAAATTTTAAAAATCAATAGCATGTACTACTAATAAAATTAATCACACTGAATGGCTCTTTGAAATATACACAACACAACCAGTTTGTGATCTTTAATTTATAATTAACGTTTATGAATTTATTTAAATCTCAGTCGGAAAAAATACAAAGCATGGTAAAAACCTTCAGAAAATAGCTTATTTTGAAATAGCTTATAAAATTTCTGTTCATGATGTGTGGTTAATAAAAAAGTATCTTCCTTTTTCATTTCATATACCATATTTTTAATATAAGAAGTTTAATTTTAAGACTATAACCTGAAGCAGTGATGATACCTGAAAACTGGAATAGTGACGGGAAATTGGGACTTCGACAGAAAGCGGGAATTGTGTGACGCAAACCTGTTAAGCATGCACAGTTCGTGAAATCTTGAGCAAATAACATGATATAGAAATTTCAAATTTAAATTACTAACAGGACATGCTAATTTTAAGAGCTATTTATCTAGGTTTAACTTAATTGGTAATGATATTTGTTCTTGTGGTCTGGACGCTGAAACCACGGAACATGTCTTGTTGTATTGTAATCTATATTGTTGTAAAAGAGAAAATTTTAAAAAGGAGTTGAAACGCTTAGGTATTTCCTGGCCACCCATTTTGTCTTTGTTGGTCAATTGTTCTGAAAGCCTTAATGTCTTGAAGAAATTTGTTTACTGTATAGATTTTTAAAATTTTATAGATACCTTCCTTTCTTTATATTTGTGTATTTCTTCCCTTCCTTTATTTTAAATTTGCCTCTTTTATGTTTCTTTTCCTTAATTATGTTTTATTATTATTATTTTATAATGTTGTTACCACTTACGTCTGTAAGCCTCATATTATGCAATGTGGAACATGAGGAGTTTTGCAAATAAATTTATTTAAAAAAAATTACTCAAACTGCATCTTTAGAAGGGTAGAGATAAATTGCAATAAAAAGTGACACAATTAATAGGGTTTTATTTGGGACATATTACATAAGAAAGTGGGAAGTAATATTTTTATTCTATCATAAAATAATGCGCACTTATCTAATATTTGCCATTAATTATTTTTGCACACCGAAAAATCAATCAATTGGGTCCTCCCTTAACTTGGAATTTGTTATCTATGCTTTTTTGGGATGAATGACAATTCAAATTTTATTGATAATTTTTAGAATGCAAGTTTGTTGGTAGAAAGCTAAAAATTGTGACATAGATCAATTTATAAAAAATTGATTTTCAAGATTATTTTAGTATTGGTTTGAACATAACCTAACAATCAAAGCGTTTTTTGGGCAACATCCATTCCATTTTCAAACTAAATAAAAACCTAATAACTGAAGTATAAATTCGCTTAAGCCCTGTGTTCATATATAAATTTTAAAAGATCTAGATTATAATACTGAAGTATCGTGAGTAAATACAGAATTCAACGAGAAAGAGATGAAAAATTCTCTAAACAGCTTTATAGTGGAAACAATATTCAATCACTTAAATGATTTCTTAAGACTTTAAATATAATGTTACTGTAATGTCTTTCTCTACTGCTTTTTTCACTACTTCCTGACACGGTACGTCGTGCCAAAAGAACAGAATTCTATCTTTCCACATACAGCAAAAAAACAAAACAAAAAAAAAACAAGCGCTATCCTCCACGCCAAACACCAAAACCCAAAAAAATATCTCTTCTTGGTACAGCAAACCAAGCCATGTACGTTTGGCTAAGAACGAAGGAACTTACTTCCTTTCACTCAAAATTCCGTCCAGCGCTTCAAAAATCAAGGGACACTTATTTCCCCTGATCGTCTTGTTCGAAGGTCAACCACCTTCGACTTGGGTCTCAGGGGTGTTAACTTTTTCTGGAGGGCTGAAAATATAAACAATATTCAAATACATGTAACTCTTTTAAATTAAAATTAAATAATTCAAATCTTTTACACATTTTTTATAAAAGAATCAGGCTTCAGAAAAGTGTAAAATGTTTAAAATATAATCATAATTGTAAAAATTATAAGCATATGAAAATAAGAAATTTTTTAATAAAAATTATTAAATAAGTTTTACTGCGCGCATGCTATTTTCAAAAGTATTAGCTTTAATTACTAGCCATAAGTTGATTTATAAAGTTAAACGTATCCTTATTACACCGTAGTAAATTTAAATAAATAGATTAATAAATTATATTTTTTTAAAAAGAGAAAAAAATTATGTATATATTTTTTTTAAAATTTCAATATTTTTCAAATATTTTGAAATACAAAAGACATATTATTCTTAATTTACTAGGGCTTAAAGTGTATGATACATTTTATAATTCTATACAGTTTTATGCATCAAAGGCTACTATTTTAGAAAATAGCGTGCGTGCTGTAAAACTTAATTAATATTCCTTATAAAAAATTTCTTATTTTCATATGCTTATAATTTTTAAAATTATGATTATATTTTAAACATTTTACACTTTTCTGAAGCCTCATTCCTTCATAAATAATGTTTAAAAGATTCGAATTATTTACTTTTAATTTAAAAGAGTTATATGTATTTGAATATTGTTTATATTTTCAGCCTACCCAGAAAAAGTTAACACCCTGATACCCCTTAAAAAAAGTAATCTACCCCCTCAGATGCGGAGAATTGCGCTAAACATTCCATAATCTACCGCCAACAGCAGCCTGAGACTACAGTTACTGTCTAAATAATCTTATTTTATATTTGTCGTGGCCCGAAGAGAGTTCGGGTTAAATCCTAACACTTAATCTGATATATAAGATTTTTGAAAATTACTTAGCTTTAGTCGGAGCTCCTTGTGACCAAACACCGATAGCTCGGTCAGATCCAAAGTTATTTACTTCCACTACTCCTGGTAGATTGATTCTACGATGAACAGGACGTGCGACCTCCCAATCACCGTTCACCTTCTCTTATTCTTGGATTTCACAATTAACGGTCAACAATTAGCCATTAACCTCACATACCCAACGCATCTGGGTTTTAATAGTAGTTACATTTGCATAAGATCAAATCATCTCTACAGAAAGGGGTTTTTATACTAAAATCACAGTTGAAGAATAGATTCCTCAAGAGGATTAGTAGAAGAACCCAAATCGTAGCCGCTACATATTTACACTGTTCTTATTTCAGTATGAAAATGTATAATTTCTACACCATGTATATTTATATACCCTACAATAAATTTAAACAAGTAATTTCATTGCTTATAAAAGGTGCCTGAGATTAGATGTATATTTTTTTTACTCTGTATTCATTCTTAAATTTAAAAAAAGTTTTTTCTAGTCAATAGAATAACAGTTAAAGTAACTTAAGAAAATGGAGTTAAATTTACTCTTAAAATTTTATATACATCGCATAATATATTTTTTATAAATATGTCGTAGTCTCTCGCTACCCTCTAAGATTATCAACTCCCCTTCGCTTATTACCTGAATTTGGATGTGTTGAATTCATAATAAATCACTACTTATTTTAACAAATCAATCTTATTTATTGACTTTTCTTAATTAAGAGATTACACAAATACTATTCAATTTTAAGAACAATAAAACACAGTGGAGAATGAGAAGGATTCAATAATCATGAACGACGGAATCCTATCTGAGTCCACGAAGGGACGACGCGTACAATTACAGCTACACACTTATACTTAATTGGAACAAATCAAACTAACCTGATTCCTTATGTTATGGCAGGTTCGTCTAGCTGCTTCCTTAATATCTTGATTGGATACCTTTAATAGGCGACTTCTTTCTCTGCTATTTCGCAGTTCTTTTATGAACTAAATTTATCCACAACTTTACAATAGACTCTACTCACAACGCCTACGTTTACACTTGAAAAAACACTTTCTCATTTCATTTCATTCTTCTCTCTAACTCGCTAAACCCGAACTTATATAAAATATCTCATTTGCATAAATCACGCTTTGGCTCCCGGTGGAGATTGGTTGAAATAAATAAAACATTTAAGGAATATATGAGAAGGTTAGTGAAACGCGTAAGAACCCGTCACAAATATAATATTCAATTACAAATACTTTACTCGAACTAGTTAAGTAGTTTGCAAAATTACTCCTTATTTTTAGTTCATATAATTTATTTTTTGCAATTCTTTCTTTATATTTGTCAAAGCATGAATTACAAAATTAAAATTACTTATATTTCAGAGTTAAATAAAAATATATATATACACTTAAGAGCCAAAACATTATGACCACCTGTTAATAACGAGTTGGCTCACCTTTGGCGCGCAACAAAGCTTCAACCCGCCTTGGCATGGATGCCACAAGTCCTTGGTTGATGGCCGAAGGCAGATTGTACCAGATGTATAAGCAACGGTCACGCAAATCCGAGATATTGCGAATTGGTGGTCTTTGAACTCCAAGCTGCCGTCCCATGACATCCCAAATATGTTCTATAGGATTGAGATCCGGTGAGTTAGGTGGCCAGGACATTAACTGGAATTCAGCATCATGTTCCTGGAACCACTCCAACACAATTTTAGCCTTGTGACACGGGGCGTTGTCCTGTTGGAACATTCCATTTCCAGCTGGAAAAATAGAGGCCATGTAAGGATGCTACTGGTCCGCAATGATGTTCAGATATCCTGTAGCATTCATAGTCTGCTCTAACACAAACACGGGTCCCAGAGACGTCAAAGAGAACATCACCCAAGGCATATTACCGCGACCACCGGCCTGTGTAGGACCTACTGTACGTTGAGGGAGCAACTGTTCGCCTGGAAGACGGTGTATCCTGACACGGTCATCGACTTGATGAATGACAAACCGTGATTCATTTGACCAGGCAACTCTCTCCCACTGATCCATGGACCAGTCGTGATGTTCCCGGGCCCAGCGCAGGTGCAGTTGGCGATGACGCTTGGTCAGCAAAGGCACACGAGTGGGACGTTTGTTGCGTAGCCCCATATCCAACATTGTCCGCTGAACAGTGTGCTCCGATACTATTCTACTCAGCCCTGCATTGTATTGGGCTATCAGCTGAGCCACTGTCAGGCTCTGGTTTTGCTTCACCATGCGAGACAGTCTCCGACGACCTTTTTCTTTGATAGCGTGTGGACGTCCAACACCATGTCGTCTATTGCTGGTTTCATCGTCATTCATCCACTTTCATAAGTACCAACAACTGTAGATCCCAAACAACCCACGAGTATTGCAGTTTCGGAAATACTTGTTCCGAGCCTTCGAGGTATTACAATCTGCCCTCTATCAAAGTCGCTTAGATCCGTAGCCTTTCCCATCACACACAGAAGCAAGTGAAAAAATGATTCTTCAGGCTCTCCAGCACCAATTTAATACCTTTTCCACCTGATCACGTGCTTTCCTCGTCAACCAGGCGAGTTCATTGCAAAATCTAGGGGAAAAGGGACATGAAAGGGATATACTTATCAAATTTTAAGTCCGTAGGTATAATAGTTCAAAGACCGGAATATTTATCTATAACGCCCCTTAAGCCCCCTGAACGCTCCTTAGGCTCCATTTTCACAAATCCATTTTGTTGGGAATCTCTACTTCATGAAAGGAATCTGCCAATCAAGTTTCACGTCTGTACGTCTAATATTTTAAAAACAAAAATAATTATATATAACGCCCCTTATGCATCCGCAATGCCTTTTGTAGTTTAATTTTCGCAAAGCCTCTTTTGTAGCTAATTTATAGTCCATGAAAGGAACATACTAACAAAACTTCAAGTCTGTAATGATAGTTCAACAAAGGGAATATTTATCTATAAAGCCTCTTAAGCTCCCCGTAACATTCTTTGAAGGTCGATTTTAGCAAAATCCGTTCTTAGCGGATCTCTATTCTCTGAAAGGTACATGCCTACCAAATTTCAAGTCTGTAAATTTAATATTTTAGGAGATATCATAAGTGAATGGGGAGTCACTTTTCTCCTTTATATATATTACCGGCAAAGTATAAAATCCGGCATTGTATAGAATTCTAAAACTAGCCGGCAATATAAGAAATGCTTCATATTCCCACATTGCCTAGGCATTCAATAGAATGCCTATTGAGAAACCGGGAAAGTATGAAATGCATCTCCGATTCATTTGGAATATTGAGTGGCAAGACTCGAGACTTTTAACGCGTGCCTCAGCCTCAGAATTTGTCAGTTGAACATTACGGTTTCTTCGGCAGTGCCAAAATACTCAATTTTATTTAAGCTATTTCAACAAAAAAATTTTTCCTGTGCTGTGGGAAAATAGAGGGTTAAGCTACGGTGAAGGAGGAGGAGTCATGGTCTATAGCAGTGGTTGGTAATCTATGGCACACGTGTCACACGTAGCACGCGGTACAATTCTGAGTGGCACTTTGCATTACTCAACAAATTTGTCAATTTTTGAATTGTTTCAAAAATATCCTACTGTGTCATACGATGAATAATATTGGTAGATTGGTTTGACACCGCAGCTAAAAGGTTTCTGTCCTCTGGTCTATAGAGATGAAATAATTGTTCGACGAAGAGCTGGGCAAAATTCAAGCTAATGTTGCAAAAAAAAAAGTGAACTGAAACTACTTACTAGAAGTTAATAACTGATGTACAAAACTGACTACTAAGAAGGAAACCAAGAATTATTGGTAATTGACTAGATATGATGCGAGGTTTGTAGAAAATAAAAGTACACTCATTTAACCTGTTAAAGAAGGCGTCGGTATCATATAACAGTGGTCCTCAACCCCGGTTCGTGGATCAAATGGTATCTGGTCATTCAAGAAGCATTAAATTATTTCCATTGCTATTACGGGGATGTATTTCTCTCTAGTGCATTTCTCTTCCACAGAAATCACATGTAAAATCACTTCGTATTCATTTTTGGTAAAACTGAATTTTATTCTGAAAGCATGTTTAAATACAATTAAAGTATTAAATCAAAACAATCTAAAATATAAATAATTAACGTTCCACCCTCAGCAAGCCACCGTAAAATTATCAAACGTTCACCGATCGGGAAGATAAAAAGGTTGGAAACCACTGCTATACAGTATTACGTCACGGATTTTAGGGACGTGATACTTTGAGCCTAATATCACTGAAGACCCACTGTGTAGGGAAGCAATGCACGTTAAATCTGTCGAGAGTTCAAACGTCCTACCATTGGTGTGGTGTGGTAGTTAGGGGAGGGAGTGCAAGCTCACGTGTCGTCCTCATCATTTGACCATGGTTCAAAATTACGAGGTCTGTCTCCAAAAGCCCTCGAGTAGCTGAACAGTGCGGCGTAAATATTCACTTCCTTTCTCACTTGAGGAATTCTGAGGATTGATAGAATTCTGAAAAAACTTTCAACCAAATGCAAAAATGTTGCACGTTATGATATTGAACTGCACATCCATCTTTGTAAACCTTGCCAGAAAAAACAAAAAATTATTTTTTTAAAAAAAGTATTGCTGTGAAACTTTGTGATATTTTTTTTCCAAATGCCAATGTATTGGAACTTGTAATGAGTGGGAAATAGTATGGTTTCTATCAACTTGGGACTTCTAAAGGAATTTTTAAAAGTATGCGAAAAATCACAATATATATGTACTTTGTGCCCTAAGAACTTGCTTAGAATTAAATATATTCCTGACCACGAAATTCCTTTCTTGTCAGTTGCAATTGCTCAGTCCAATGGAAGCGGCCAAATATTCGTCAAATACATGTGTAAAATAAAGTACTAACATAAAAATTGTCTTAGCGTGAAAAATGTAATGAAATGTTATTCACAAAATGTCATTAAGCCTACCATGTCGCAACAACTAATTTCTTATTTTTTATACGAAAACTTTGTTTTCCTTAATAAGAGACATAAATTTTGTTTGGTACAACTTTCATTTTCCTTTACGTATTTTGAATAATTTTTTAATGGCTCTCTCATTATTTTGTCAGAATAACATTTGTATTTTTATGAATGTACTTCATTGATATAATAGCCTTATATTTACCTTCTTTCATACTTTGCCTAAATAGATTTGGTCATTTTACAGAATGCCTAGGCATTCTACACAATGCCTAGGCAAAGTATGTAACAAATCTCATATTTCATACTTTGCGTAAAAACGTCAGGAATTCTATACAATGCCTGGACATTCTATAGAATGTCGGCATTTCATACTTTGCCGGTAACGTATATATAAGTACACTGGTGTCCAAAAGTTAAGCATAATTGATAATTATGTGAATAAAGAAGGAACTGTAAATCAGAATGGCGGGAAGCGTGATATGAGAGTGTAAAATGGTAATAAAATAAGGAAGCAAATCAAAAGAATGATAATAATTAATTTTATTATCCAAAGTAGCAGTTTGAAAGAAAACTGAGCATAGCAAGGATTCACACTTTAAAGAAAAAATGAAATAAAACATTAAATAAAATACTAATGCTGCAGTTTAATAAGGCGTGTGGTCACCTCTGACAGCCAGGCACGCTGCACAGCGTGCCTGGCTCATAGCACCACACTTGCTATGAGATGATGAATGAGTTGTGGGCTCAAATGGTTCCAAGCTTCTTGGAGAGCTCTCTTCAGTTCTGTAACGGAGCTTGGTGGGTGCAAAAAGGCTGCAATTTGTCTCCCGAGCCTATCCCATGCATGCTCGATAGGATTTAAATCAGGGGAGTTCGCAGACCACGACATGCACTGGATGTTTTCCGTTTCAAGGAAGTCATCAATCAGCACCGCTCGGTGACATGGCGCATTATCATCCTTGAATATGAAGTCAGGACCGACAGCGCCTCGAAACAAGCGAACATAAGGCTCAAGAACTTCATCTCTGTATCTTTGAGCAGTCACAGGCCCCTTGTCAAAGAAATGGAGGTCTGTGTGGCTGTCCATCATGATGCCTGCCCACACCATTATTCCCCTTGATGGAAAATGATGTCTTTCCGATATGTTTCTTGGTTCAAAACGTGTTCCACGTTCTCTCCATATTGTTACCCACCGAGAATCACTACTCAGACTAAACCGGGACTCTTCACTGAGCATCACATTGGCCCACTCTCCCACACTCCAATGTTGTTATTTCAAACTCCATTTCAAACACGTTTTTGCGCTGACGTGAGGGGATTGCAAACTGCTGGTCTTCTGGCATCCAGGCCAGCATGATTGAGTCTCATGTAAACAGTTTGCCTCGAAATTTGTATTCCTGAGGCGACTGTGAGCGCCGAACTCAGTGCTCTGGCAGTACTGCCCCTCTGACGTTGCGCACTTATTACCAGATATAATTTTATATTACATAAAATTATATGAAACTAAATGTCCTCCATAACTACACTTATTAATAGGATTTAAATAAATTTCTCCTAGCATTAATTAAGTCATCTTGAGTATAAGAGGTTTTTTTAAACACATTCATGAGCTATCCTCATAAAAATTAAATTATATGAATATACAAATTAAAATCAATTAATTAAAATAGGCTAAACTATTAGTTCGAGCTTAAATGTATATATGATTTAAATATTGTATTTGCATATATTGCATGAAATTGAAAATATTATACTTTCAGGTATATGAAAGAAAAATGAAGTATTTTTTAAAAGTATTTTTGAGCTCAAAATCTTTTTTTTTCTTAGTAATTGCAAAAATTTCAATAATCAGAGATTAAATTATTCACATACAATAAAGTACTTGTTGTAATGTGTTCAGTAATCATTTTCTTAACTTGAGGTAAACTTAAATTATTCCTCGAAATTCAAATTTATTAATTCCTTATTATCGTCTCATTATTATAATTATCAATTAATAAAACTATCGAGAGCTATCCACTAAACTAAAAGGAATATTATCTACAGAATTTTTCAATTTTGTGTAGAATATTTTCTGTGATGCAATTCGCAGTTTTTTAAGACACATGAATGGAATATATAGTGCTATAAGAACAGTTATGTAAAAATATATTAATAAGAAATCAATAATTAAGTGTCTATGTAAATCTCATTATCTATAGATTTTTCGATACAAGAGCTTAAAATACTTATGTTTAAAGCAAATCTCCATATAAGTTCCTTACTAAGAAATGCTTGGCTTTATCTGGAAAAGTAGATAAACACTGCCATCGAGAGTGATAAGTAAAATTATGCTAGCTTAGAAACTTATTCTTGTAAGGTCAAGTTTCTCTGTCATCGATAGATTGTAAGAGTATGCATTTTGTATTTCATTTGCAATAATATTTTACCTAACCTTTCGACTCTTATTGCTAACACTGTGGGAAGAAAAATTCTGAAAATGAGTAGCCTTATCAGAAAAAATTTCAATCCCTTTTTACAAAAAATGATATTAATACATACAGAAATTATAATTACTAGTTTACGTTTGTGGTATGTCATTTAAAATGATTTAATATACGTTTTAATGCGAAATATTTTGATGTAGAAATTTTTATTTGATAAGACAAAGATCAAAAGGAATATTTTATGTCAATGCTATAAAAATGACATGATTATGAATGTAGATCTTATATTCGGAAAAAAATAACGTCCATTCAATTTATTTTCTAACAATTTTCAGAATTTTATAGCATAATATTTATTAATAGCCTTTCTTAAACTACGTTATATTTTAATTGCGTGATCACTTATATTTATTCACAGATGACAAACAGCTTTTAAATAAAATCCTTTAACTTTTATATGATTTTAAAATTAAAAATTAACCTCGTTTATTAGGAAAGTAGAAGCCAGAATTTTCTAAAAACTAAAATAAAACTAAACTACTAGAAAAGATAAGTGCAATATTTTTAAAATGGATGTTACTGTCGAATAAGTTTTTTTCAAATATATATGACACATAGTTTTTTTTAAATATTATCCAATAGTTCTTATGATTATTTTATTCTTCATCTTTTTCCAATAAAATTATCCATCAATAAAAATTATCTTTTTTAACAAAAAAAAGAGAATATTATCTTATAAAAAGTATCATAAAAGTAATTTTGCTCAAGAATAATGAAAATAATGATGAAACCTCGTATATATTATCTCTCCCAACTTGAATAAATAAAATACTACGAATGACCTGTGGATAGTTATGTGCAAAGTAAACATCGCTAGTATTTTCCTCAGTGAGACAAGAATTTTGAACGCATATTTCTTGATTAGAATAAATTGGTAAAATTACATGTTCCATCGTAGAATATGCTTCCTCATTTTTCTTACTTTAATACAAAAAGGACTTCAAATCGAGTTCTTTGGTTAAAATTATTTGTTGTTACTCGAATACCAGCCATTGAGAGTTTCACGGCAATAATTCATGTTTCCTGTATATAACTTAAAGACTTCTAGAAGTATATTATATTGTTATGTCATTATTACATGGTAATTGTTTCTTACACTGACACTATTCAGAGTCCCCTGTAGTTCAGTCTAACAAAAGAAATGCATCACACTTGGTGTAAAGACAAATAATGACATAGGAAGTAAGATTCTGAGAAAAAAATTAGTTTCTAAAATCCCTTATATTTATGATATTTATGGTGCTGTACCACGCAAAAAGAATTACAAAAAAATAAAAATAAATAAAGAATAAAAAATAACACTCACACAAAATAAAATTGAAATGTTGAGTTTTATTTATTTCATTCACTTCCTTGGCGAGGAATTCGACCCCATTCAATATTACCGCAGTTTTCAGAGACGATATCGTTCATTCTTTGCACAAAATATCCTATAAGAGTAAGCAACATATTGGAACTTCTACTTCCACTTTCTGCGAAACCTCTAACTAAATTGTTAACTGTGACTGAGACTTTTTGTGTTTACCTCGCAAAAATCTTAGAATGTAAAAATCTTGGGAAAATAGCCTTTGTCGTTCCACATCCGACACAAAAAATAACTGTAACTATGTAAAGATCGAACGCCAGGAGCCACCGCTCCTAACGAATATTTACTGTTGAAATTCAATTGCAATTTTGTATTAATTCTCTATTCTTTTTTATCGTAATATGTAACATTTAAATAGCTATTAAGTTTTCTTTAGTAAAGCAGAGACTCGTCAACGATTACGTTTACACTTAACTGTTGGATTCAAGAAAAAAGAGTGACCGGACTCGAACGACTAATCGAATCTAGATACAAAGAAAAGTTTAGCTTTTACCTTGATTATTAATTGAATTAGGGCTTTGTAGCTAGAAACGAGGGTTGGGGCACAACTCATCGCAACTATTTTTTTCCTTGTAGATATGTTAATGGATCACAAAAGTATATGAGTCATGTGGAAGTTCTGAAGGCATAGTGTGTATTCAGAATAACAGATGGCTCTGTGATAGCTGGTAGTAGCGCAGCGAGGGCTGTGAAATCAGTCAGTTGGTGAGTGTCGTGTTAGATGGAAGTAACCTGTGTTGAGCAGCGCGCTTAGATCAAAATAGACGTTCTCCGAGGAAGAAATGCGATGGAATGTACGGTGAATTAGTGGAAGCTCTTGGGAATAAAATGCCCTACCATAACGTACTGTAGCACGGTGGGTAGAAAAGTTTCAGCAAGGACGAGTGTCAACCAGTGATAAGCAACGTTCGGGACGACCGATCAGTAAACGGACCGACTTGGCATGGATCATCGAGCAGCTGATGGATGAAGACAGACGGTGGAAGCTACTGGAGTTAGAGAGGGCAAATGGCATCGAGAAACGCACCGTCCACAGGATATTGCGTAATGAGCAACACCTACGCAAAATCGCAGCGCGGTGGGTACCGCATGCACTGACGGAAGTTCAAAGGTGGTTACGCTATGCAATATGCTTCGACCCCTTTGCACGCCGCAACAGGACGGCGATCAATTCTGGTCACGAAAAATCGCCATCGATGGATTTTAGGCCAGGGCATACAAACCAGAAGTAAAATATCAGTCCGCGAAGTGGCGACATGCTGGATCACTTCGCGGGAGGAGGCAGAAGGTCCGTCAGAATCCTTCCCCAGTCAAATTGATGGTCATTGTCGCGTATGACGTCAGGGGTGTCATTTTTTGCCACTTTGTTCCTCATGGCAGAACAGTGACCACACAGTACTACAGGGACTTCCTGGTGCGACAGGTACGACGTGGCGTTCAGGATATACGTTCGGATCTTGTGGATTGTGCAAACATCCTGCACGACAATGCAAGATCACATAAAGCAGAGTGTGGATAGCAGCTACTCCGACGTTGGGGATGGGAAGATTTGGAGCACCACCCACCGTACATTTCACCCTGTGACTTTGATATCATTCCCAAGATTAAGGAACCAATACGTGGTAGGGGTTCGCAACACGAGAGGAAGTTGCTAATGAGGTGACCCGATTCACACATGGTGCGGTAAATGCTGAGGCTGATGGTATTCAGCGTCTCCCACATCATTGGCAGCATTTGGTGACAGTAGTAGGGGACTACATTGAGGGTCTTTAGGCCCAGGTTTGTCATGCCAGCTTTATGTGTACTGTGTTGCTATTCTTTTGCACCGTGAAGGCCACATATTGTCCTGTATACTACCGTAATAAATTAGCGTGTTACGATATTTCAGTGCTATTCATTGTCCACACGTGTATTTAACACCTTGTTCTTTCGTCTGTATATGTCACATTTTGGTATCTTCAAGAAAAAAATAGTTGCCATGACTTTTGTCCCAACCCTCGTATATAAATTTTAGTATAACATGTCGCAAGAAATATCCCATGCCGTTGGTAATATGTGTACCAACAATCAATCTTTGTGATCCGTCAACGATTGCAGTTTCAGCATCTGTTATTTCTTCTTCTGACACAAGCTTACATACTTTCCTTGGATGAATTATCAGTGACTCTTTCTTCAAACTTCTTAATCATTCTTTTCAAAGTCTTAAGCGATAAAGTCCCTCTACGTAGTTTCTGTCAGGTTTAATCTCACTAGGAGCTGTGGATGATAAATATAAAACAGCTTTTTCACAATAATGCGTTTTCTGGTAGATTCGCAAAATCATTTGAGCTGGATCATTTTAGCTGAGAATACTATTATTCGGAGCTATCTGCATGTTTTTATAGCCCAAATTACTGGAGCGATTGTTGCATATGAAAGCATAAATTTGAATTTTGTTCTCATAGCCTTGTTTTATGCTGATTCTGGGTTTGGTAAGCTACAACAGAGCTATAAATATCCATATGAGTGAATTTTGTATCTATTATCCTCCCCCCTCGGAATCTTACCTTTTCACGTCATCATTAGTTCACCCACCATGTTTGGTGCCATTGCCGTTGTTAAATCGAGCTACAGGTGACTTTGAATAGTGTCAGTTCAAAAAAATCTCCCTGTTTATTGGTTTGATTCTCTTTACTGCAATTTTAGCTACCAATTTAATATTTAGGGTATTCTGAAAATTTCTCTTTCTTTGCTATTTTCTTTAACTTAGCTTAGAAAAGGATGTTCTCTCTCTCTCTCTCTCTCTCTCGTTACATCAGAAATTTAAATATGAGAGGTATGATACAATTGCTTGGAGTGAATGAGATTCTTCGGGGACTTCTACTTACAGATAGAACTGGCAAAAGTTATTTCTGTCTTCATAACCCTGTGATTTAAAAAAAGGGAAGGGGGAGATAGCTACCAAGAGAGAGAAATTCTTCAGTGAGAAGGAAAAAAATTAAAAATACGGAAGTATCAAGATACTGATGATTTTATAAATATGAAATAGAATTTAAACTATTGCGTTACTACTATATTGCTCTATGTTTCATATTAATTGAATGATTTATATTCCATATTGATTGATATACTTGGAAAAATATAACGATATTGATATTTATTTCGCTATTTACAACTTGAAAGAGCGCTGAAACATGAATTTAATGTAAACATTTGATTAAATTTTTATTAATGTCCCATTTCGAAATTACTCAAAGGCTATTAGTAGAATTCCCAAAGGAACAAGTGCGAGCCATTTCAGTGGTGGCACCATCTAGTGGCGACTCTCGTTCGCAAATTTTTGATGCTTGAATTATTTTTTTTAAATTCATATTTTAACGTACGAGAGGTTTCTGAACGAGTGGAGATCAGAACAAGTTCTGCACATGCAATTTTGTATGATGATTTCAATATGCTCAGAGTCACCCATCCTGGTATAGCGGTTAGCAATACTGACTGCTGTGCCGTAGGGCCTGGGTTCGAATCCCGAAAAGACATGGATGTTTATAAATGTATAGTGCCTTCGCGGCATGGGGGTACTCTAAATAGCCGTCGTGCCGCTAGTCCTCTCGTGAGGTTGGTGGGGGGCCCCTGACCACTCCCAGGGTGTTCTCCCTCAAAATTGGGGTGGAACTGAGCCAAATCGAACTGTCACCTGCATGATGCTCAAAGCTACGGCTAACGATAGTCATAGAATCTAGCCCGATGCCATGATGAATTTCGCGGGCCTCGATCTGACTACGTCAGACAGGTGGCATTAGTAACAACTACAACAATATGCGCAGAAAGCTGCGAAATTTGCTCTTAAGCTTCTGTCGGTGGAACAGAAAGAACCTCGCCTTGTAGTTGCACAGAATATGTGGCACAGTGTTAACGCTGAACCTGGATTTCTGGCTATTCTAGAAAAGGAAAATTCCATTGAAAAAGAGTTTTCAGAGCAAAAATGAGATAATACAGAAAACGACGGTGAACACCATTCCAAATAAATTATAGTTTAAGAAAACTAAAAAACGAACTAGTTGTAACTTAATCTTTTAGTCGCCAAATCTGGAAATGGGATCTGAAATGAGTCGCCAGATGCGGGATGGGATTTGAAAATGGGAAATCGTTAATCCTGAAGATCAAGACAGTGGAACAAAATTATTAAATTATTGTATTGTCATCTGTCCTGGACAAATGAGCAAAATTTTGAACTAATCTGACCTTTTAAAGTAGGTAAAAATTGAGTTCAAAGATTCCGTTACGTACAAGTGAAGCTTTCAAAGGGTGTTAAAAAAGCCTCCCAGAAGTGTTTTCAGCAGTGGAAGGAATACTTGGCGAATGGAATACTTGGAGTGTGGAGGGGCGAGAGGCCTACTTTGAAGGGGATTATAGTATCCCAATCCCGTATAGTAACTAAGTAATTTTTTCTACCCAAAGTCGGATACTTTATGAACACACATGGTATGAAGTGTTTGGCATTTTAAATTCGAATATTATGTGTTCACACCGATCTTTTTCTCTTCATTTATTGATGTAAAATATTTTGAGGGACCAATTTAGCTAAGTATCTTAGAAAAACTGAAATAATCAGAAAATAATTTGAATATATTAACAACAACTATATTCACATTTTTGTATTGTAAACGATATAATTTATATCTTGGAGAAATTTTAGAAAACAAATTCACAAAATGCGTAAAACAGTGTTTCTCAAACTGTGGGGCTCGCCCCCCTAAGGGGGCATGATATTCCTGCGAGGTGGGTGCGAGATTATCGAAAAGTCGAAAACAAAAGTTTATTTAAAAATTATTAATTTACTGAAAGTAAACAAACTACATTATGACATAATAAAATATAAAATACACATTTACACTGATATAATACACTTATAAAGGTACCAGTACTGCCCAATATATTTTATAATTAATTTAAGATTACTAAGTATATAAAAAACAAGTTGAATAATTACCAGAGACCCCATGTGTGTGGGCTTGATGTATAAAACTATATACACAAAAAATAACACTTATCTGGATAATATGTACGGTTTATAATTAAAGCCTTAAATGCTGATTAAAAATTACGCTATTCATTCTCCACCGCCAACCTTTTAACATATAGTCGAGCGTATGTGGTGTAATGGACAAAAAGGGGGGGGGGAGTAGAAAAGGAATAAATAAGCAAATCCTCTGAAATAAGTTAATCCTTCGCAAACACACATACTGTAAATCATTTTATTGTATTCCACAGCCTGTGGAATAATTTAATGGAGAGCAGTTCTCAAAAAAGATTGGAAAGACGTATATATACGTCCCCCTGGGGCTATTAATGCACTGGCATCTTGCTTAAAGTAATGGCATCTGCTTTTACTAAAACACTTGTAGTTTTTGTTCTAGTGAATGGAAAATGATAAAATTGGTATTTTTATAAAGCAAATAAGATGACCCATAAAATAAAATCATAAAAAAATTTGTCAATATTTGGCAAAATTCACAGTTTTAGGGTAGTCAGATACCTTAAATGTACTTTTCAATTTAAAAACCCTTTCATAAAATGAAATTCTAGTCAATTTAATTTAGAACTGTCATTTTCATGAAGATTTCTGTTTACGAAAATAAAAAGTGCAAGTCATTTAATGTATTAGTTTACAGAAACTCTATTCAATACCTACTAATCTTTGCTATCAGAGATAGAGAAAGGTTTTCGATGAGAATGTAGTGGTAATATGAGAGAGAGATAATGCATCAGGACCCGCATGTCCGAACATAAAATAAAATTAAAAATAAGTTTCAGTTCTAGAATTTCGGAGCGTAAATTTCCTTCTGAAATAGTAGGTAATTGACGCACATTTTCAAATCTTGTTTACGTCAGAAGATTTCTTTTTTTATTATCAGATTATCAATGAATTGACGAATTTGATGGATACCATGTGGACATCTCTTTTCCAGGAAAGCATTTATTTTTGTTGTTTATGTTATATTTTAAGTGGCATACACTACGTTTTTAGATTTCCATTTATAGAATTTGATAGAATAGTCATGAAAGGTTAAAAAGTGTAGATTTAAGCTAATCTTTTTGAAGAAAATGGGTGGAGAGAGAGCTTAGGAGTCTCAGGGGTGTTAATTTTGTCTCAAGGGGTGAAAATATAAACAATTTTCTCTAACAGGTATACTTCTTTTAAATTTAAATTAAATAATTCGAATCTTTTACACATTATTTGAAAAGGATTACGGTTTCAAAACAAGATATCAATCATTGGCATGGCCAAGTAATTTTAGCGCGTTTTTCACATGCTGTATTTTACAATAATGCAACTAATGAACTTTTTACTAACAGAAAATAGTGTACTATAATTAAAAAAAAAGAATTAAAAAAATTTAAAAATTATATTAAATTTTAAATATGATTCGGCTCATCTAGGGCACAAATGCGACCAAATGCCGAAAACCCGAGGTCAATCGGTTGCTTATTGGCTGAGAAAAAGGTACGACAAAATATGGAACGAAGACGAAGACGAGGACGAAGACGAAATTTGCGTCTTAATAGCGCTTTTTTTTACACTACGTGAAAAACGCGCTAAAAAGTACAAAATGTTTGAAATATATAATCATAATTTTTAAAATTATAAGCATATGCAAATAAGAAATAATTTTGTAATGAAGATTAAGTAATTTTTGCGGTGCGCACGCTATTTTCTAAAATAGTAGCCTTTGATGTATAAAACTTTATAGAATTATAAAATGTATCACACATACTCTTTGAACCCTAGTAATTTAAGAATAATATATCGTTTGTATTTCAAAATATTTAAAAAATATTGAAATTTAAAAAAAAAGTGAAAATATAATTTTTTATTTTTAAAAAAAATTTAATTTTTTATTCTATTTATTTAAAAATACTACGGTGTAATAAGGATACATTTAACTTTATAAATCAACTTATTGCTAGTAATTAAAGCTATACCTTAGAAAATAGCATGCGCAACGTAAAACTTAATTAATATTTTTGTAGAAATAATTCCTATTTTCAAATGCTTATAATTTTTAAAATTATGATTATGTTTTAAGCAGTTTATATATACGCTTTTCTGAAATCCCATTCCTTTATAAATAATGTGTAAAAGATTCGAATTATTTAATTTTAGTTTGGAAGAGTTATATGTATTTGAATATTGTTTATATTTTCAACCCTCTAGAGAAAGTTAACACCCCTGAGACGCCTTAAAACTATACTATAGTATTCTGTTGTTTTTACGGTTAAGTGTATGGAAAATAACTAATCAAATTAACTGAGTGTTTTTCGAAAAAGTTTATTTTGATCAAGGTATTCAGATAAATGTTTGCAATTTTATTAATCGCATAAATAATAACCTTGCTTTCAATTCTAAGATATTTATTTGTAGTAAAAAGGGATATGCAGAGCTTTATTCTCGAAAAATTTATTAAACTATCCCTATGTATACAACCTTTTGCGGTACCTTGGTGTCATGAGTTCGAACCCTTGTGCCACTGAAGACCCGATGTGTAGAGGGGATGATGCTCATCCTTCTGTTGGCGCGAGTGGTGGTTTTGCCAACTCAGGTGTTGTCCTCGTCGGTTGACCTTGGCTAAAAATTACGGAGCCCGTCATCATCAGTACCTTCTGCTGCTTTACAATGCGATAAGCACTCACTCTCTCACTAAGCGAAATCTTGTGTGAGGATAACTAAATTCTAATTGTAATGGCATCATACTAGCCGCGCATCCGGTTCTGACTGCGGTGACGAAGGACCTGGGTTCGAATCCCGGAGAAGGCGAGTGAGTGAGTGAGTGAATATTAACGTCGCACTATTCAGCTACACTAGTGCTTTTTGGTGACGGACCTCGTAATTTTGAACCATGATCAAGTGATGAGGGCGACACCTGAGAGAGAGCTGGCACCTCCCTCTCCTAACAACCACACCAACGGGAGGACATTTGAGCTCTCGACAGATTTACCGTGCATCACCCCTGCATGGTGGGTCTTTAGTGGTACTGAGCTCGAACTCATGACATACCAACCACGATCCAATACCGCGGCCACTCCCAGAGAAGGCATGGATGTTTGTGTTGTAATTCTTCTTTCCATTGTGGATGTGAGTTTCATTCTTACTTCTATTTAAGCCCCCGTGTGATACTTTATGGTGCACGGGGTTGTAAGTGTTCTCAATAAAATAAAAAAAATGGCATCATATTTTAAACTAAGCAAAAGAAAAATCGTAATATTTAATTCGTTTTTTTAGGGGGAAAAGAAGCTTTTAAGCTTTAAAAAAGTTTTTTAACTTTAAAAAAAAAGAAAACTTTAACTTTGATTTGTCTTTAAATTACTCAACTGTAATTTATGTGCTCTATCCAACTGTGCAATACTTCTTGTATACTAAAATAAAAGTTGAATAGTATTTTCAAATTATATTTCTAATTATATTTATTTGCTAGAAGAATTTAACTTTTATCGAAGATATCAAAGAGAAGTGCGTCAAATCTTATTTTAATAAAATATTTTTCTGTTGATCAAAATTCGACTTGATGAGAAAAATCATTTCCAGGCTTCTTTTGTGACAGTAATTTTAACTTTTGGCATTTTTTTTCAAATTTATGAAAATAATTTTAAAATTAGAATAACATTATCCTGAAAAACTTCTGAAAGAAGAAGAAGTTTCAGTTGGTTTCTGAAGCTAGAGTAAAAATACCGTTTCTGTGTGGAATGATATTTTTGAGAATATTTTCGTAGTTACTAATAATTTTTCTACGTATTCTATGTTTTTATACTCTTCAATAGAGAATAGAATATGTAAGCAGAGCGCCTTACAATGCTTTGCATTCTCTAGATTAATTAACATAGTTGTGTGATCAAAATAAGTAACAGAATGAAAAGTAAGGCAAACGAATAAATAAAAATATATTCCCGTAAATTTACGGTTTCAGCATCTCCCTTCCAGTCATAATGACGAGGCCTAGTGACGAGACGTAGTGGTTATGGTCACGAACATCTCGTCTGGATCGGGTTCGAGCCCGGTTGCTACTGAACACCCTCCGTGCAGATGGGGCTGATGAAAGTTAAATTTGTCGTGGTTCAAATTCCTCCCATTGGCGTGGTGTGGTAGTTTGGAGAAGGGGGGCAGCTCAGATGTCATCCTCGTTACTTGAACGAGACTCCTGTCGTTGTACCTCAGTGATTTAAACCTAAAATTTTCAACTATTCATCTATTAAAGTAGTTTATCGATTTTAAAAAAGTAATTTTAAATAAAAAAAATTTCTATATAAATATTACAAATAAAAAATATATCCAAATTCTCCATTTTTTTCTAATGGGGCGTCGGATCGGTAAATACCATCGCAGACCAAGAACATTCCACTGGATCTAGTAACACTTTTTAGTGCGGCACTATCTAGGGCAGGCATGCCCAACCCATGCCCCATTTGAAGACTTTTTGCGGCCAATTGAAGTTTCTGACTGTTTATATTATTTTATACATTTGGACTATAGACAGTTTAATTGAAAAATCGTGTTTTTTTTACCCACCCCCAACTCTTCCCGTGCAATTTTTTCCTAAATAATTCCCTCCCCCTTCTTTTGACTTCGAAGCTATAAGAAAATAAACATTTGAACCTCGGGCCGGGGAAAAAAATTTTTTTGTCCAACAATGTAATAATTACGCTATTGTTCTTCTTTCAATAATTACCTTTTTGAATTTGAAAAAAAGTTTTGAAAACTTAAATCTAAATCAATTTTATGCAGATATTCTGTAACACAAGTATAAAATGTGAAGATGTTACGTAGATAGTTGATATACTACGTAACATCAAATGGCAGCAGAAATCCACTGTAGACAAGAACCTTGTAGGTTAGGAGATATTCTTCCGCTAACAAGGGCAATCTTGTTGACTTTCTACTTTGTTACGATTGTAGTCTGTGATTGTGATCCACGGTAAAAGGTAAACTTACTGTTTTCTTATCATATCAATAATTTTTGTATTTATTTCTATTAGATATTTATTCGTAATGGCTGAAAGAAAATTTGGAAAGAAGAAAAGAAAACGTGAAGATGAAAATAGACAGTTTCAGAGTGAAAGGTAAAATTTGTACTTTTTTATTCTTGAAAAAGACAATGCTGTATGTTTGATTTGTCATCATTCAATTTCAACAGTAAAATTACACAACCTAAAAAGACGCTATGAACAAAAGCATGGAGAAATTGATAAATTTACCATTGGCAAACGGAAAGCTAAATTACAATCTTTGAAGAACAATTTGACATCTCAAAAATACATACTTCATAAGCAAACTGCTCAATCAAATGGTATTGTCACTGTAAGCTTTCGAGTATTCCACTTTATTGCTAAAAATATGAAGTCTTTTACAGACGGTATATCAAAGACTGTCTAATTGCCGCAGTTGAAGAAATCTGTCCAGAAAAACTGAATATCTTTACTCAAATTAATCTGTCACGTCAAACTGTAGAAAAAAGAATAGAAAACCTTTCGAGTGAGATTTGTGCATCGCTAAACACAATTACAACAAGCTTCGTATATTTTACTGTCATTCACTCAAATCTTGAATATTGCAGCCCTATTTAGAACCTATATTACAAAAATAAAATCGAACTTTTCTTAAAAGGTACATAGTAGGTTCGTGAGTTACTTGTTTTACAGAAAAAAACATTTTTATTCGCAGGATTTATTCTTCTCTTATCTACGCAAAAGTTTTTGATGTTCCGAGTTTGAAGTCACGATGAGATCTTCCTTGTGTTCTTTTTTAAATAAAGTTATCAATAATATGATTGACTACCCTGATATTTTAAGCAGTATTTTTTTCTGTACCAACGAGAAGTTTGAGATACAATTTCTGTTTTGAGGATAGGCTAATCAGATGTAATTACATTGATAATTTCTCATTATATTTTTAAAATTTTTAACAAGTTTTCTGAAGAACATGATATTTTTAATGTCTTTGTATATAAAGTTTTAAGGCTTTTAAACTGTTAATATGCATTAATTTTTATTCTCAGTATTTTTAGTGTGTTGTTTTTGTGTTGCGTTTTTACTATTTTTCTTTGTGTGTTATTCAATCTATTAAATTGTATTCAGTGAAATTATTTGGTTATTCCTAATCGTTTTTCTATCATGCACTCACAACTGGAGATTTTTTTTCTATAGTGTGCACTTCTTTTAAATAAATAGTGTAGGTTATGTTTCTTCACAAGGTGACGTTTTCAAATCAATCAATCAATCTCTTAATTCGGAAGGATTGAAGGTCTGATCAGAAGGATTGATCATGAGAGAACTAGCTACAGATTTCTCATAAGGAAAATCCGCTGCCTCTATAGGCCCCTATTCCCTTTCTATGTCCAATCCAAAAATGTGCTCGATTGACTTTTACCTTTTCAAGCAAAAAAATAAGGATACGCCCCTGCGGCTAAACAGCTTCAGTACTTAAAAATAGTCTACACTGTTCTCCCATTATATAGTTCTTGTAAATGGTGCTACTAGCACCCATGTTTTGCATGTGCTTTTCGATATTAATAATTTATATGTTTTACTGAGATGTACTCTTGGGGCAAATTTCACGTACTTTTCACCTACTGGAGACTTGCTTCATGGTTTTGCATTTTGGATGGTCAGCAGTGTATATAACCTCAGGGGTTAGTAGAGGCCGCGGTAGCCTAGTGGTCAAGGTATCGGATCGTGGCTGGCATGTCATGAGTTCGAGCCAAGTACCACTGAAGACCCGCCGTGTAGGGAAGCGATGCACGTTAGATTTGTCGAGAGCTCAAACGTCCTCCCGTTGGTGTGGTGGGGTAGTTAGGAAAGGGAGGTGCCAGCTCAGGAGTCGTCCTCGTCACTTGACCATGGTTCAAAATTACGAGGTTCGTCACCAAAAGCCCTCGTGTATCTGAATGGTGCGACGTTAATATTCACTCACTCACTCAGGGGTTAGTAAGATAAACATTATATTTACTTTACCAGCTTTTATAAAGAAAGGAATAAATAGAGTAATCTTCAAAAAAAAAAAAAAAAAAAAAAAATAGAAAAAATGGGTAACATCTCTCTGCAAGAGTAAAACTTTTATTATTTACAGTTCTTACATCTTTACAAATGTTCGATAACTTTTTCTAGACTCGATATATATATATATATATATGCTTACGTATATTTGCTTCAGCGACATCCCCAACTTTGACATATATTGGGTGCATAATCAAGTAAAAAAAAAAAAATGAAATAATTATCATGTTTTTGGAAGGTCTTAAAATTCTTTTTTATCTCCTTTTAGAAGTAAGCAAAGATAAATAAATCAAAGTATAAGTTCATAAAAAATCGGGAAATGATTTCAAAGAAAGAAATAGATAGGTCAGATCAATCAGCCACTGTCTGTTTGGTAGAGGAAGTAGAGATAAAGCTATTTAACTAATAAATACAGTATATATAATAAAATGGGAGGCATTATTGGCATACTGTTAACATTTTTCGCATAATCGTGTCATCAGTTGCCGATATTTGATAAGGGTTGGGTCCAAAGAAAAAATAGAAGAGGGGGGAAATATAATCTAAATCTTTCTCTCTCTCTCTCGATCATCGCTTTCATGATAAATCGATATATTTTTCGAGGAGGATGCCCAATAAGAGCCAATACAAAAGAGGTCAAAGGACATTAAGTTTCTGAGGTCACAAAGGCCAAGTATATAAGCGACTGAAGTCGGTTTTGAGCTTTTATCTCATTCAGGATGGTCCTGAGATTAGTCGTTATTGCCTGGCTGGGATGCCTTGCTGTGGCAGGTAAGCAGAAATTATTTTCTATGTTTTAAAGTATGATAAATCTGGAATACATAATTCAATTAAAATAGTCTTAATTTGCTATATTAAAATATGTTAATATTTTTCAAGTTAAAAAATCACACATACACGAGAAAGTAATTAATGCATGTGTGTGTTAGTAGTCTTCAACTTAAATTTAGTATTTCTGATAAAAATTGGCAAGTCAGTAATTTAGTATTTATGAATAAGGGATAGTTATTTTTGAGTAACTCGTATTTATATTTAAAACTTTTCAAAATTTTGTTTAAATGACTCAGGAAAAAGTTACCTTAACTCATGCCTATGGATTGCCTTAACCTGACAATATAAAAGAAAGTAATTTAATTTTTTTTAGTGGAACTCGTTTTTATAACGATGTATCTCAACGTAATATTTTTTATATTTTTTCTAGACACTTTTTATTCATGATTCGATTATTTTTAAGTATTTCTAAATCGATTTTTAATTGAATATACGTAAAATTAATGAATAAATTTATTACTGTAAAACAGTCAGCCACTCGAAATACTTTTTTGTGACGACCGCATGAACATAATAATTGTTTTTCTATATTTTAATTGGTATCATTTACTTGAGGAGCAACTCATTGGACAATCGCAGGATACTCCTTCCTAATGTGGAAGTATAAATTAAGAACACTCCCTTTTCAAAACACTCAGCCACTTGAAATATTTTTGTTGACCACATGAACATTATAAACTACTATAAAAGATGTTTTTCTGTATTTCAATTGATATCATTTACTTGAGGAGCAACACATTAAACTATACTCCTTCCTAATGTGGAAGCATAGTTTACGATGCCATTTTGATATCACAAAGAACAAATTTTTGATCCAAGTGATCGTTTGGTACTCATTTATTCGATTCCTAAATGCTCTTTATACAACTAGTCTAAAATTTTAATATCATCCCGGCAGTCTAATTTGTTTGGTCACAAAAAAAATGATGAATTAGCGTTCGTAAAAAAAGTAACTTTAGTTATTTCTCAGTTCAGGTATATGTGAGGAATCAATAACTGAAAAAACGTTACTTATTGAATAATGTTAAACATGTACCTTTAAATAGGTATAATAAACTTATTTTATGTTAAACATTATTACTAAACGTAAGACTTAGAGAAAATAGCATTATTTTACTTTACGATATTCAGCAAAACGTATTAGAGTTGTATATTTTTCCTCTTATTTGAAAATTAATTCTCTCAGCTCATTATAGATGAAAATTAGAACGATAATCCCAGCATTACTTATATAAATTTTTTATTTGATTATTTAAGAAATTTGGGGCATGTGTTCACGTTGAAAATGATTTTATATTATAACAGAACGCATTAGCTTTCTATATCTTAAATTATTTTCTACATATCAGGTCTTAGCCAAGATTAGCTTAAGTTGTTTTCATCATCACAGCACCTATTGCAGAACATGCTTGTGTTGTTACTTTCCACAGAAAGTTGATTTTATCAAGAAATTACCTGTAGATAACTTGTAGAACACCAAGTTTTGAAGATAACTCTATATCATTCTATATTAAAGGCCCTTACAAAAGGAAATATTATGCAAAAGTTATATGAGCTTATTATGCACTTCTGACTATTCTAAAAGCTACCTTCATATCTTTATTATTTTGTTTCAAGATGAAAAAAATAGGGGAATAAGGATATATAGTGCTCTGTTCTACAAAACTTAAATTTATTATAAAAGGGATATTATTAATTTATTTTGCGATATATATTTTTTCACTTAGTTTTACTCTTTAATAATCGTTTCAATTTCTCTCTGTCTATTTATTTCTTACCTGATTTAATTTTGCAGAACCTACATAATGATATTGATATCATTTAATTAATTGCTTACAGATTTAAAAGTAAAATCATAATAACACAATTGCCGCATCCTACAACTGTAAAACTCTTAAAACTTGTAATCACCGAGATAAAAGACATATTCATTTTTGGTCACTACTCTTCTAAAATAGAGGAAATACTTTTCTTTAAAGAAAGTGTAAAAAGTAAGTCACAAAAAAAAAAATGATATGAAAAATTTAGAACTGAGTAAATAAAGAAATGGGGAAGCACAGGTTTACTTTCGCGTGTATTGGTGGGATTTTATGATATACATATTCATGGGGGGGGGGGTATTTTTAATTACAGCAGTTTATATATTTTAGGGAATTCATTGAATTATTCAAATGGATCTCTTGTGATTTACACTTTAAATTAACCTTATCTATATTATACACAAACATTTAAACTGTGTGCATTTATATAAAAAAAGTGCAAGCAATATGAATTATATATATTTATTTACTGACTAGTAAGAGCCACAATAAGAATATTGTGAAGCTTAAATTGCACAAAAGTTTTAACTATTTTAGGAAATCTAAGGAATTTTTCAAAGGATTCGTATAATCTATAAAATTTGCCAACAAAAGTAATATAATGCATTTGCCGCTTAAATTTTTTTTAATCTCCAGAGAGTTCCTTGGTTTTTTAAAATTACTAAGTAAACGATCATAATACGTTTTAGGTGTGAAAATATTTGGGCATTTTATTTCCATTTTAACCAGAAAATGTTACTATATTAAGGTGTACTTTGCCTTTGATCACAATATATAAATATGCAAGCAGTTTAATTTATTACAAAATATATACGCTTATATAAACATCATTTAAAATTCCTTTTTTATGTTAAAGGAAACACCAATAAATTATATTTTCAGAAGAAGGATGCTTCAAATGATGAGCTTTATATTGTCACTTGGTTTAATGATGACTTTTCTTGTGGAATATATGTTAAAATTGTTACTCTGTTAGTGTTTGTAACTCAGAAATATTCACTACCAGTGAAGAGTTACGAAGTTATTTATATATTAAACATTATAATGATTTACCACTTCTTCAATAGCTATTAATAAAATAATTTCAAACATAATATGATTAAAATTAATATTGCAATTTTTCAAGTTTGAGAAATTTACTTAACATTAACATTATCTTGTTTGTATATAAGTCTGTGTATAATTCAATTATTTCATAGAATAACTAGACTAGTCAGTTAAAGTATATGGTAGAGGAAAATTTTCATACTTTACCTTATTATTTTACGAAATAACTAAGGATAGACCGTAAAAGAGTGAAAAATAAACAACTTCAAAGATATTTTATAAATTAATTGACCATAAATAGCTAAAATCTCTCAAAAAATACATTTTATCTCTTTTGCGGATGAATAATTAATAAATAATAAAGGAAAGCACAGATAATATAATTTATTATTACTCATTTTGCTAACGTTAGTTAAACAAAAAGGGGCAAAAAGAATGTGCTGCAAAAGTAGATTATGTTTAAATATTATCAACAAAAATACATGTTGGGATGAAAAACTGCTGCTTCAAAAAACATTGTGTAAACTTTTTTAAACAAAAATTCAAGAGAATATTAATTTAAATTTTAGGAGATACCTTTATTTTTTACTTTTCATTATTTATTAGAGCAAGGATTGCTGTGATGATACTTTGGATTGGACTGCTTATTATTTTTGAAACAAGCCCACTTTTTACCATTCCACTTTTTTTTACACGAGCACTTTTTAAATCTTTATTCAGTACCCAACTTTGCAACAGATCGAAGCGTTGTGTCAATATTTGGAACTCCAATGGAAATTAATTCTCGCTGACATATACTGAACTGATATCTAGAGTAAAATTGTTTTATTTGGCCTTCTCTAGTTCCTAATAGGAAAACCCTTCCTAAAGCAGATATAACCAGTTCCAAATGCTTTCGAGTGCCGTATTTCATACTTAAACGATCAAGTAATCGTTATTCTACAGAATACCTAGTGAAATTGTAAAATTCTATAATTGTATATACTTAAACTGACTTATCTAGTTATTTCATGAAATACCTAGCTATTCTATGAAATAACGGATTTCACACTTTAACGGTAACATATATTAATATACACTAGCAGGTATATCCACTATTCTCATGGGTCAATTAAAGAGTATTACAATCGAAATGGGAAGTGAAAAAAATTTTAATGAGGTTACATTTTTAAATAATAGTTTGAATAAGTTTAAGTGAACTGAAAATTAGACTCCAAGGAAAGAACGATTTAGTAAAGTCTATTTTATATATAAATGCAGCTGAATTACTCGGTATTTCCCTTCTGTGAAGTGTGGTTCCTGCCAGAATCAGTAGCCAGAGTAGCCGCCATTGTTGGGGATACAATAAAGATGAGAGAGCAAAATTTAAAAGGAATACAAAATTGATCTTTTTTTATTTGTACTTGAAAAACTAAAAAAAATAAATAAAAGAGACTTCAGCATGAAGTTAAAAACATTAATTTCGATAAAAAACTTAAGCAATCTCAGATGAATACTCAATATTTTTTGTTTCTCTATTTGGAGCATAGGTGTATTGATTTTTTGTGGATTACCATATTTTTGATCTACGATTAAATTAGTTCTTTTATTCTGTCAATTTTGAATTTCAATCAAGAATAGCTGATTCATCTAAAATAAATGGACTTGGTTCTCAATTTTTAAAAAATTTCTTCTCAAATTTTTGCCATAAGCAAAATTAAATCACAAATCTATAAATTAAAAATGAATTAATGTAAGACAAAAACAAAAAGTTGTTGCTGAAAGATATGTAAAGTTCCGGGGGGGGGGATCTTCACGCGCAGGGAATAAAAAAGAATAAAAAAAAACCATGCTTTCAATTTCCTTAAGTAAATGGTTACAGAAGGCAGA
This sequence comes from Trichonephila clavata, assembly GCA_019973975.1. Classification (NCBI taxonomy): domain Eukaryota; kingdom Metazoa; phylum Arthropoda; class Arachnida; order Araneae; family Nephilidae; genus Trichonephila; species Trichonephila clavata. The sequence goes on along the minus strand of BMAO01001474.1, from coordinate 126,290 downwards.
AGCATCATTAAAAAAGGGAGTGTTAGAAAAAATTCACCAAAAATAAATTGGAAACTTTTTTGGCAGAAATTTGCTTGTACGGCTTCTTCGAAATACCAGCAAAGCTTGCCAAAGATTTGGAGTGATAATATCCACAGTGTAGAGATTCATATGAGATACAAATAAAAAACAAATATTTAAATTTATATACACTGCTGGCCACCGTAAATGCAACCCCAAGAAAGACAAGAGATAGTACAGCAAAATTTATTTTGTAGATAACATGTTGACCAAGTGTCAAATGAATAAATTTATAGACTTCTGTGAAGTGTGGTTCCTGCCAGAATCAGTAGCCAGAGTAGCCGCCATTGTTGGAGATCACCGATGCCACACGCCTCGGCATTGATTCAAAGAGACTTTGGATGTGTTCTTGGGGTACAGCAGACCAAGCAGCTTCCACACGTTGCCAAAGTTTATCTTGTGTGGCAGCTCGGGGTGTAATCTGGGTCAATCGTTGAGCACCCATCGACCACATGTTTTCTATCGGCGAAAGATCCGGAGAGCAAGCCGGCCAGGGAAGCAATTCAATCTGGTGATTGACGAAAAACCTTTGGACAATGCGTGCCACCTATGGTCGCGCATTATCCTGTTGAAATATGGCTGTGGCCAAGCCCTGAAGGTAAGGAAGGACAACTGGCTCCAACACCTCGGAGATGCAGCGCTGGCTGTTTAAAGTACCGGCAATGCGTACTAGAGGAGTGCGAGAGTGATATCCAATACGCAACATACCATAATACCCTGTGAAGAACCAGTGTGGTGGTGCATAACGCAGCTGTTTAGTATCCTCTTTCCACGGTGTCTCCAGACTCGAATCCGACCATCGTGGTGTTGCAGACAGATGCGTGACTCGTCAGTAAAAACAACTTCATTCCATTCTGCTGTCCACATCCTTCTTTCATCGCACCATTGGCGGCGGAGACGTCTGTGGTTCTGCGTCAAGGATAGACCAAGCAATGGACGTCTTGCGGACAGACCACTCTGCTGTAAACGGCATCGAATGGAACGCGCAGACACTGAATGATGCGTTACAGACTCAATGTGCTGTGCTATAGTTCGTGATGTGACTGAGCGATCCGTCACTGCCATGCGCACAATTTGCCTGTCATCACGTGAAGTGGTGCACTGAGGTGGATGCGATCGACCACGTCGGTCCGTCGTACCCTCCTGCATCCAAAGGTCACATATCCGCATTACAGTTGTTTGGTTTCGTCCAACACGACTACCGATTTCCCTGAAAGCTAATCCACAATCTCGGTAGGCCACTATCTTTCCTCTGTCGAACTCGGATACTTGATCAAAAGCTGATCGCTGTTTTCTACGAGACATAACTGATCGTTTTTTGAAAAAACCACAAGAAAAACACAATTGCCGAACTTGAAATCGTCGAAATCTCCAAGGCTTAAATAGCGCTTTGAGGTAGCGCCACAGGCGTGCGTGATGTATGTCTGTGCTGAAATTCTAATCATTTGCATATCTCATCTCCGCTAATGCATGTTTTAAATTTCCTGTTATTTGCGTGCTTCCTTCAGGGTGTTGCATTTACGGTGGCCAGCAGTGTATAAGATATGCTTAGCAAACGTATCATAAACAAGCTACGCGATAGAAAAAAATATTTTACTTTATCCATAAATTTAATTCTTTCGAATTTTGTGCAAAGAGAACTTTTTAGAGCTTCGTTCATTGAAAATATTTTAAGAAAAGGAATTTTAGAATTCTGGGTTAACCTGTAATATTTCTATGGAGCGTAAAATCCGACTTATAACGCGCACTTTGAACACAAAAAACAAGATCGAAATTGACGGGTGCGAGTTATACGCCGACTATAAAAATGATAGTATCAAAAATAAAAATAGAGATGAGCATAGAAAAAAATTAGACTTCTACATTCATTGGAATTCTGTCTATTTAAAAGAAATGTCATACTTAATGAACTTAAAGATTCGTAAACCTAGAAATATACAATTTTTTTCGAAATCCAGGAATAATATCTCGAATAAATGACTTCAAAACATTAGAGCATACGGATATTCCAGGTACTATCGTAAAAATAGGGAGAACGGAGGGCATTATACGGCAAATATGCCTAAAAATTAAAAAAAAGCAACTTGAAAGTGTAGATGCATGTTATACGCCCTATTTTAAGGTATGTACAATCGTGGACATAGACTCATGGATCTGAATTATAATTTTTTCAAAAGGTCAAGCCTAATTAACCATTTTTTATTAGAATATAGTTCTTATTATAAATATACACAAACTATAAAAGTTGAATTATATAGAGCCGTGGTCCCCTACCCCTGGTCCGCGGACCGGTTTCGGTTCGTGGATCAAATAGCACCGGGCCGCACAAGGAACATTAAATTATTTTCATTTTATCTAATGTGGTGTATTTCTCTCAAGTATGTGCGAACTTTTATGAAAATCTCTTTTATTCCATGTTAAATCTCTTTAAGCTCATTTTTGTGTGTGATTGTATTTTATACTGAAGGCTTGTTTAAATAGAATTAAATTAAAATTATTAAATCGAAACAGTCTAAAATATAAACAATCAACATTCCCCCCCCCCCTCCTCAACAGGCCGTGGTAAAATTATCAAATGTTGACCGGTCCACGGCAGTAAAAAGGTTGGAGGATCACTGATATAGAGAAAACTTCACATCTGCAGTAAAATGTTCTTCTTCAAGAATTCAAAAAAATCCGAGACACTTTTAAATGAAAATATAGTTTTTTTTTAAAGAGATTTAAAAAAAGTCTGAAAATAAATCGCAATACCTTGGATTATTTGAATTATAAAATTAACTAATAAAAAAATGACTGGGATTTTTTATTTAATATAGCTAGTAGAATTTTTCATAAAAAGTGAAAAGGAAAATCCCATTTTCCTTTTAAATATATAAATTTTGTCAGGAACGAATACTTTTAAAGAAGTCTTATACCTTTTAAAATTTCGGAAAAATCAATTTTTTATTATGTTATTTTATAGAGGAAACCTTTTTGAATGTTTTAAAAGAAACCGCGTGAAGATATTCCCAATAGAACGGAAGTTATTAAGAAAATAAAAATATCAGAAAAGGTGATTTAAGTATTGTTTACATTTTGGCGGCTCGGTGACAGCTGTCATGTCACTGGTGACAGCTGCGTTTCTCTGTTTCTAATATTTTCATTCCAATTATAATCAAATGCTTGAATCTAAGCCTCAAATATTATTAATATTGTTCTGAATATTAACTACAACACTTCTACTAGCTTTATATTACTTTAACTTCTACTTTGTTTTGATAAAGTGATTCCTGATTCTATGCTCGCTCGTTACTGCTTTTCACATCATATAGTATATATAAAATAAGTTTTAGGAAAACTATTTGTTTCTTATAAACTTTTGAATGATGAATTGGACTGAATCTGCCAAAAGACCATCAGATAAACGTACTAAAAAAAATAAGTTTACTGGTAGTATGCACACGAGGGGCAAAGCTGTACACAGTGTGCATGAGTCCCTAAACAACAGTGCATCTGGAAAAAAGATTCAGTTGCAAGATGTTGATTCATCTTTTATTGAAAATGATGATGGTTTTGACGGCTATAGAGTCTTTGACAAAAATGTTATGTTTACAAACATTCAAAACTTTGCTTCTTGCAAAAAGTGTGGTGGAGATATTACACTAACAGAAAAATGTGTAAGAGGTTTGTCTAGTGTTTTTCCGATTGAATGCAAGAACTGTAGTGACTTATGTTCATTTAGAAATTCAAAAATGTTAGGTGAAAGAAAAAATATTCCTGAAATAAACAAACGTTTTGTGTATGCGATGAGGATAATTGGACAAGGTCATGCAGCAATGACAACTTTCTGTGGTGTCATGGACATTCCTCCACCAGGTGCTGAAAAATCATATAATAACGCTATAAACAAACTACAATTGTGTAGTAAAGAAGTTGCAGAAGCTTCAATGCAAAATGCAGCTTTGAAAGAGGTGAGGTTGACAAATTCTTCTGATATAGTAATTAGTAGAGATGGAACGTGGAAAACCCGTGGCTATTCTTCTCGTGTTGGTGTGTGTGCTGTCATAGGGAACAGAACAGGAAAGGTTATTGATGTGGAAGTGATGTCTTCTTACTGTAAGTGATGTGATTCTTGGAAACGAAGAAAAGGGGTCACCTGCTTACAAAAAGGGGAAAATTCTTCACGTTAAAGAGTGTTAGATATAAACCACAATGGCTCAGCTGGCATGATGGAGACTGTGGGAATGGTTCGTATATTTCAGCGCTCAATAAGTCATCGTTCTGTGAGATATACATCTTACATCGGAGATGGTGACTCCAAAACGTTCTCGTCTATTACTGCATCCAATCCATATGGAAAAAAATATCTCAGTTTCAAAAATTTCATGTGTTGGACATGTTCAAAAAAGAATGGGAACTCGTTTACGAAAGTTAAAACAAATGAATTCTAAACTCAGTGATGGGAAGTCAATAGGTGGAAAAGGAAGGTTGACCGTCAGAATGATCGACTTAATGACATCGTACTATGGAAATGCAATCCGACAAAACAAAACATGCCTGTCAGATATGCGAAAAGCTGTTTGGGCTGTATATTTTCATCTGCGTTCAAGCGACAAAGAACCATTACACAGTTTTTGTCCTAAAGGTCCTAATTCTTGGTGTAAATATCAAAATCAGTTATTAGAGGGCAGTGTTGAAACTTTTAGACACAATAACAAATTGCCAGTGGCAGTAATGGATGATCTGTCACATCCTAAACTCCTACAATGTCTAGGAGGTAAAACCCAAAATAATAATGAATCAATTAACTCATTAATATGGAAGTTATGCCCGAAAACTTTAGGTTGTGGTAAGAAGATTGACGATATTTCCACAAATGAGGCAATTGTCATTTTCAATTATGGCAATCAAGGCAGATTAAAAATTATGCAATCTCTTGGTCTGACTGTTGGTGATTTTGCACAGAAATTTGTTACACTTGTGGATATAAAAATAATTCAAACTGCAGAGCGACATTTTAATCTCCACACAAAGGAGGTGCGACAGGCTAAGAGAATGCAATTTAAAGCTATTTGTAAAAAATTAACTGAAAAAGAAGGAACATCATATGCATGTGGCGAATTTTAACGTTTTAGAATCATGGTAATACACTGCCTTCCTACCACAAATAATTTAATATTTATAATAAGTAGTTATTAATTAAGATATTGATTGTTTTAAGTAATATTTATAAATTTTTTAACTTTATTTTGAAGAAATAAATCACATTGTTGTATTTTGATTATTTCGTGGCTTTTGATATCATATTTCGATGTTTGTACTGCATTGGTAAAATATATCTTTTTAGTTATAATAATTTTAATAAATGGATGTGTTTATTGACTAAATAAACTTCACATTAGTCTTAATTTAAATTTATTTATTATTTAAATAACCAAAATAATATATATATAAAGCTGTGGTGAATTTTATGTTTGATGTCTATTTTCTCCGAACGTCATTTTTTCTCATTATGCTCAAAATATATGTTTTTTGTTATAATAATTTTAATAAATGAATGTTCATTGACCAAATAAACTTCACATTAGTTTTAATTTAAATTTAGTTATTATTTGAATAACCAAGATAATATATATATAAAGCTGTGGTGAATTTTATGTTTGATGTCTATTTTCTCAGAATGTCATTTTTTCTCATTACGCGCAAGATATTTTCAAAACCGTTCCTTGGAAGTTGATAAAATTTTTGCTGGAGATTCTGACTATATTTGTACTCAAAATGACGAACCAGTTTGAATTTCTAATGGAGAAATTTAAAATTATTAATAAAAAATAGCAACATTTTTTTTAAATTTAAAAGTTAAATTTTAAACTTTTTTTAGTTTACTAAAAAATTTTAATCAGTGTTTCGTGCTTCGTCATTTTAAAGATAACACAATTTACAATACTGAGCAAAAATATTGGAAACTTCTTTTATAAAGCTGCGCGCAATGCATATCACTTGCGAAAAGAGAACCAAAAGTTACTTTTGTAATTATCCAATTAAAAATTTATCTTAATAAAAAATGTATTCATTGGATATGTTTTAAGTAAAGTAATATCTATTTGCTTATTCCTCCAAAATTTACATTCCAAGAATCTGTAATAAAAAAATTATAGAGCTTTAAAGTTGTATTCCATTTTTGACTTTTTAAAAGGTATGCGACCCCCTGTCAACTGGATATTTGAGCTGACTTCATTGAGCTTGAGTGTGATTTCTCTTTTCTTAGTCATTTTTTGCTCATCATAGTAATAACAAAAAGGAATTATTATTAATTATTTTTCATTTAGATACTTGGAGAAAAATTAAACGGCTATATCTTAAAAATAAGCAAATCTATGTATTATATATATATTTTTTTCATGAACATTTAAAATAATCTTTTGCAATTAAGGAATAAAAGCTCATTATTTTACATATTTGGTTATTATGCGTTATGAGATTTATGTGGAAGAATTTATGTTTTTTAAAGCATTGCTTAGTACTCGCATGTACGGTATAAGAAATTGATAAAATTTACTTTAAAAATCTAGTACTAATGTAATAGAAAAATCATTCAATGGATTAATAAAAACTACAACTTATTAATTTTTAACATTTTAATCATTATAGTTAATTAAGTATATTCAATGAAAATTTAAAGAATTATTCATCACCTTCAGGGCTTCGATCAGGAGCTGTACCGAAAAAAAAATATTGGCTTATTTCGGTTGGATTTATCTTGAGTCATTTTGTTACTGTAGCCAACTTATCGTTATTTTATTTAATTTCAACCATATGATTATCATCATTACATGTACATTGCTTCTCGATTTCCTTTTTTGATTTTCACTAGTACTTTTCTGTTTCAGTTTCTCTCGAAACTACTTGTACAAAGTAGATTTAATTCAATGGAATGAACTAGAAATAAAGATGATTTAAGATAAGAATATATATAAAATAAAATTATTCATTCGGAACTGAACCAAAAACCGTTATTTTTGTTGAAACGAAAATCGAAACCGAACAGATGTATTTTTTTTAGTTGAGCTAGAATGAGAACAAAATTACGGCTCGAAGCCCTGGTTATTATCCTACTTTTTTGAGTTTACTTCAAAAGAGGATGAACAGTTGTCAAAATTTCTTAAAATAGAATGGATATATATATATTCCAATCAGACTAGATGTAAATTTTTTGAACTTGCCTTTTTCTTATGAAATTTGAAAATATTTGAATTCCGTTTTCCCATTATCTCACAAATAAAAACAATTAAAAATTCACAATTAACATGCATAAACACATGCATGAAATATCATTAGTGATGATATATTTGGGGGAGGATATATATATTATATAATTTCTACACACACACAACATCATGTGTTATTATATTGAATTAATATTGTAGATTTATGTAATAAATAATAGCATAAATGTTTAAGAGACTAAGATAAATTTACAAATTTTTTTGGAGTTATTTTATATTACTCATATAAAAATTTAATACCCAATTTTAGGATAAGTGTACTTAAGTTTACAGCCTCTTTAAGTTAATCATATACAATCATTACTTGCAAATTATTAAGATGAAATTCTATGAACTTTTAATAAAATACTTTTCTTAAAATATACTTTTATATTTTAGAATAGAGGGAAAAAATGAAAGCTTGCTTTCAGCTCACAACAAGAATAAGACCTAAATGTTTGGAAAACATGATCACATTGGACTTGGAAAATAATTTTACTAATTAATGATTTTTCTTTTTTTTCTTAAAAACTATTTTCAAATTTTTTATTTGTATTGGTGTGATAAATGAAACTATTTTTTTATGATTTATGTTTCATTTGTGAGATAAAATTACTTTCATACAACAAATCACATGTAGACGATACATTTTTTTTTGTTGCAGGACCAATGCCATGGGATGACTCCAAATGTGCCCAGGAATGCAAAGGAGGTAACTTGATAAACTTTTTAAAACTTATCTTTTGAACACTCAGTGGAACATTTATTTTTTCGAAAGTAATAGTGAATAATGCACTTATAGAAAAAGATAATGAGAAAACCCGTATATTTTTAATTTCTTAACATTTCCTAAAAATGGGATTTATAAGCGTAAGAACTATTACTACTTAACTTTTCTGATATTTGTCTTAAAAATAAATCTATACATAAATCTTAAAATTCTTTATAGTCGACAGTTCATCCTTCTTTGTATTCTTGTTCCGAAAGCTAAAAAAAATAAAACCTTAATTATGTCAAAAATGAACAACTTAAATCCTAACGAAATTCATTCCTCAACAATAAATACTTAAATGAATAATAAACCAAACCAATTCTTGGAAGAAGGATTTTAATTTGTCCTCGTAAATGAATATAACATGAAATGAAATATTTTAATTAAATTTTATCGACAACTATAAAGAGACGAGAAACATACAAAACATACAAAATTATGTAAATTACATACAAAAATATGTACACTGGCCTCCAAAATTAATTAGCAGCAGGTTTTTTGCATCTTATTTGCAAATGAACGAATGTAGAAACACCAAATTTCGCTGACATGTGCACAAAACAGTTATGTATTGACTGCAAGATAGAAGTTAACATAACAAAATTTCAAAAATTAATTACAACAAAAAAACAGCAATCTCGCTGGAAAAGTCTTCTTGGAAAAATAATATTCACAGTTTCAAGTGGTAAAATGTTATAGAAACGTAACAAAAATGGGTTTTAATAAGGGATATGCCCATCACTAGCTTGATGGCATTGGCGGCATTGAATTTCCATGCTATCAATTTAGTTGTTGGTTACAGAAAGGGGGAGAGAAGACCAGACACGGAGTAAGCTTTGTTCCAGCTCTCCTAAAAACCTTGGAGGAGGACTTAAGGCAGCAATCTGACTACCAAGATAGTACCAAAGATTCTCTATCGAATTTAAGTTTGGAGATCAATCTGGCCATTCCATTCGCTCCAAACCAAGACCCTCAAGATATTCCTCAACAATTACTGCTCGTTGAGGTCGTGCATTATCATCCATCAGAATGAAGTCATTGCCAATTGCACCGGCATACAGGCAGACACATGGAACAAGGGTCTCATCCCAATATCTCACACCAGTCAAAGTTCCTCCCTGGAACAAATGCAGGTCAGTGTGTGACCACCGAGTCAGATCTCTGCCCCAAAAAAATTTCCACCACCTCCGTAATTGTGTCTTTCAACAGTGTTGGATTGATGATATCTGGTGCTTCATTCCCTCCAGATGAGCAGACGTCCTGAATTGCTCTCCAGGGTGAATCTGGACTCATCTATTAAGAGTAAAGAAGCCCATCGCTGTCAGGTCCAGTAAACGTGTTCTCTTACCCAAGACAAGTGGGCCCTTCTCTGTCGTCTGTTGAGAGGCACACACACAACTGGTCACCTTGCATAGAGGCCTGAATTGCGAAGACGCCTTTGGACTGTACTAGCGGATATTCTTCTCCCTGGTGCTACAGAGTGGTCTGCAAAAAGTTGCACCACAGAAATCCTTCTTCTCCTTCGGGCCGAAAGAGCGATAAAACGGTCTCCTGCACGTGTTGTAGCTCGTGGTCGACCTGGAACATTTCTTCTGGACACAGATGGTTTTGTTTGATATTGATTCCAAAGACGTTGGACCACCCTACGAGACACATTAATACGTCTGGCAGAATCAGCCAGTGACAACCCCATTTCCCTCCATCCAACCACCCTCCACCTTAACGCATCGTGAAAACGGCTTCTCTCAGGCATTGCGAGACCCCACTGCCTTTTGTCAACAAATCTGCTAACAAAAGTTACATGCGTAATTTTACGAAACCCTGATATATGCATATTTTTCTCTCACTCATATACACTCAAGAGACAAAACATTATGACCACCTGTCAATAACGAGTTGGCCCACCTTTGGCGGGCAACACAGCTTCAACCCGCCTTGGCATGGATGCCACAAGTCCTTGGTAGATGGCCGGAGACAGATTTTACTAGATGTTTAAGTAACAGTCACGCAAAATCCGAGATATTGCGAATTGGTGGTCTTTGAACTCCAAGCTGCCGTCCCATGACATCCTAAATATGTTCTATAGGATTGAGATCCGGTGAGTTAGGTGGCCAGGACATTAACTGGAATTCAGCATCATGTTCCTGGAACCACTCTAACACACTTTTAACCTTGTGACACGTTATGCTGTCCTTTTTGAACATTCCATTTCCAGCTGGAAAAACAGATGCCATGAAAGGGTGCAACTGGTCCACAATGATGTTCAGATACCTTGTAGCATTCATGGTCTGCTCTACCACAACCACGGGTCCCAGAGACGCCCAAGAGAACATCCCCCAAAGCAAAATACCGCCACCACCGGTCTGTATATGACCTATTGTACATTGAGGGAGCAACTGTTTGCCTGGAAGACGGCCTATCCTGACACGGCCATCGGCGTGATGAATGACAAATCGTGATTCATCTGACCAGGCAACTCTCTCCCACTGATCCATGGACCAGTCGCGATGTTCCCGGTCCCAGCGCAGGCGCAGTTGGCGATGACGCTTGGTCAGCAAAGGCACACGAGTGGGACGTTTGCTGCGTAGCCCCATATCCAACAGTGTCCGCTGAACAGTGTGCTCCGATACTATTCTACTTGGCCCTGCATTGTATTGGGCTGTCAGCTGAGCCACTGTCTGGCTCCGGTTTTGCTTCACCATGTGAGACAGTCTCCGACGACCTTTTTCTTTGATAGCGTGTGAACGTCCAACACCATGTCGTCTACTGCTGGTTTCACCGTCATTCATCCATTTTGCATAAGTACTAACAACTGTAGATCGCGAACAACCTACGAGTCGTGCAGTTTCGGAAATATTTGTTCCGAGCCTTCGAGACATTACAATCTGCCTTCTATCAAAGTCGCTTAGATCCGTAGCTTTTCCCATCACACACAGAAGTAAGTGGAAGAATGATTCTTCAGACTCTCCAGCAGCAGTTAAATTCTACTTCCACCTGATCACGTGCCTTTTACGTCATCCAAGCGAGTTCATTGCAAAATGTAGGGGTGGTCATAATGTTTTGGCTCTTGAGTGTATATCTGTTCTTTCCTATTAAAAAAAAAGAGGTAGCTATTGTTTTTGCATAAATTTGTATAAAGTTCATTTTTATCATTTATATAAACTATAAATTTTACTAGCTTTTACCCGTGGCTTCGCTCGCGTTGATGTCTTTCAATACCTGTCGAAGTCATAATATGTAATTATGTAACGAAGTCATAAAAGTAAATAAAATATGATAATTTTTTTATTGCTTGACTGGGACCATTGAAATTTAAATATTCTAAAGTTGAGCTTAGTTTTAAGAAAATGTGGGAAAACATACTTTATTGTAATAATTAACAACAAAAATTCACATAATAATTTAAACCATGAATAATTTGAAAAGTTGAAAATATCTGCGCTTAATAAATAATTCCTGTTTAAAAGAGCTCAAAACAAAATATTATTCTAGAATGCTACTGTATACTATATCACATGTTCTCCTGTCAGGTGCAAATATGGGAAGATTTCGGTCTTTGGAGAAACGCGAACAGGATACATATAGTTACTCATGGAGAAAGAATGGCTTTTTTAAATGCACCCCTTCTAACTGCAATGTTTGCCCTTGCGCTTTGTTAATAGTAACAGCATAACTGAGGTTGTTTGAATATTGAATTCGGGTATAATTGGAATTCAAGATATGATAACACTTTCCATTTCGTGCGCAAAACGTGGCCTTATAATGGAATTGTTTTAAAAAATAATAAATTAAAAATATAAAATATTCGATAAATAAAAATTTTAATGAAACTGTCATTTAATGTACCATAGAGTTTTCAGTATCACTCAATTTTCTAAAACTTTACATCATTTCTCTCTTTAAAATGTGGGAGAAAATTTGTATTAAAATTTCTGGGATTGTCGGAATAGAGAAGTTCTTAGCCAACTTGGCGATATTTCTCGAAGTTTGAGATTGACATTTAATAAATATAACATAATAAACGTTCGACATTTAATAAAAAAAAAAACATTTAAAAAATTGCTTTTTGTAAACATGTTAAATTACACTATGTTTCCGTTATTTGTTACAAATGTGTGAGAAAATGTTTATAAAATTTCCGTTATATACATAATCCTGCGCCAACTTGGTGGGTTTATGCAGTTCCGTTGGAATTCGAGGATAAAATAAATCCTATGTTACTCGCTGATACTATAGCTTTCCATTGGTGAAAGAATTTTTAAAATCGGTTGAGTGCCTTAGGCGTAAAAGCATAACAAGCAATTAAACTGAAATTCGCATTTATAATATTATTAGGATTAGGATAACTATTGTTTAAATGTGACTGAAAAATGAAAATAAATAATGAAAAAAAAAGTATTAAAACTAACCGTAAACTTATAAAGTTTTTGTTACTCTAACTGTTTTGTTTATGAAGCTCTCTTATTTATTATTTTAAAAGTGCATGCGAAACAGAGCTGATGCCATACTTAATTGAACAGTGAGATAACTAACATAAAAAAAATTATGACACGTGTCAGCGTATTATCATGTGCGCGTAATATTATGTCTCGTGGAGAGCATCGATCGCCAATAACCAAAACAACGACTTCATTAGCTCAGCTTGGCATTCAATTTGGCGTTCAGTTTCACGTTCACCCGTATAGTTTCCGTTCCCGTAAGAATACGGAAATAAAATATAGCCTATGTTACTCGCTGATAATGTAGCTTTCTATTGGTGAAAAAAAATTTAAAATAAGTTTAGTGGTTTAGGCGTGAAAGCGTAACAAACAAACAAACTTACATTCACGTTTATAATATTATTAGAATTATTACTGTCATTTTTTTTACTGTGAGCTTCGAAGAACATGTTGTTCCTTAACTTTTGAAGGCCAGTGTATTATACACCTTCTTAACAGAAAAACTGAACTCATTTTCACAAATTTTAATTATCTGCAGAATAAATATATAGTTTTTAATAATCTCTACTAGAGAGAGACAGAAATGACTTGAACATTAAAGATAAAAGAATCAAAACTTAAAAATACGGGTGCTGCAGTATTATAAGTAAAGCTAAATGTGAGTACAGCTTTTAATTTGAAATAAAAGTGGGTCTTAACCAGTGTTGCAGCTAACCCATCCTTTCTGTTTATAATACTAAGCGAAATACTATTGAAAATAATGGATAGGAGCTCTTTAAATCCATTATAAGAAAAAAGTAACTTACTTAAAGATACCCACCTAAAGATTTATAAATTTTCAGTAAATATATAGGCCGTTGCTCACATTTCAGAAATAGAACCATATTCAGAATAGAACTCACATTCAGAAATTAGAACCACACATGTCAGAAACAATATTGATTTTACTTTTTAGTACAATATATTTGTTCCAATTACCTTAAGAAGTTTCATCCTTGAAAAGCAAGTATAATTCTTAAAATAGAGGGGGGGGGGGGATACAAACAGAGATATAAAAAAGGGGGGGGGAATTACTGTTTAAAATAAAGTATCTTTCCTTTACTTTATTATTTAGGAGGTAACAAGTTTCCATTTTATTCAAAGTCTTGCTTCAAATGCAATGGAATCCTAAAGAGTGAACATGCCAGATTATTGAAAATGGGATTAAAAAAGAATAAATACGAGTGTTTTCGAAGAAAATATTGCGCTGCACTTGTATGTATTGTTTACTCGAGAATACAACAGAGAATAAACTGCCTACATACACTTAAACAAATCAAAAGTACATACTTTTTGAAGACATAGAGTAAAGGTTCCCAAACTTTTTTGTCTCATAGACCCTTTGACAGGTTTTTCGGTTTGGGGTAGACCCTGACTTACCTAATATTGAATTTTTGCAAATTCATCAACTTAAATGTCTTTTTGACAGCTGGTATAGAGCTACTTACTTTATTTAATTAATGCATAAAATAACTGTTTGATAAACTGTCTGAGCAACAAACAAATGCTTTTAGTGGGAGAGATAAATCTGTTGATTCGATAAAAAAAATTTCAACATTTGGCATCAATCTTGTTGGTTTTAACCCTTAATATCTCCTTAATAGTGTCCAGTCTTTTCTTCTTCTTTGTTTTGGAGATTGGCAAACGCCCTGAAACTTCTCAATAGGAATAGCAATTAAAGACTTTCCATAATTTGGAATAAATAACAGCCAAAATTGCTTTCATCTATTTCTAAACATTACTTTTAAGATATTCGTTAGTGCCTATTCCTAGTGCCTAATTCTTACAATCTGACTTTTTCTTCAATATTACCATATGAATCCATTGCCCCCCCCCCTACTGTGGTATTACTATAGTCAAAGCATTCTCAAACCGAAATTCAAAATCCAAAAAAGGGCATTTAAATGTTGTGAACGTAGTTTGTGGTGGCGAGGTCCTACGTGGGACCCCGCTCACTCCACCCGGCGCGTCTCTAAGTGTGGGAGGAAACATAGCATCACCATCAAACGCCATAATAACAAATATATTTATTCAAGTACTGACAAACACTTAAACAATCACAAGTTTAACTATAAGAAGAAACCTAGGAGTGATTCCCAAAACGTCGATTAATCCTAATACTCAATTAATTCTAAGTAAACCCGACTACCAGAAATGGACAAGGAGAACTATTACTAACTGACCTCAGGTCGCTACTGAATCTACTCTCTTCAATCTTGAATCTGATAATTTACTTTTATAATTTATACTTTTTAAACGCGCGCTAAGTTCGTGAAGTAATTCTCCGGTATTAAACTTACTTGACAGCTTGGCTGCTGCTTCTCTCCTTACATCTACAAAACCTTACATCTCCTTACATCTACATATATATATATATATATAGACTTTATATAGTCGAACTAATTAACATATATCTATCTCGTGTTTTTCCTGAAAAGGCTGTGAATTAGTATACATGCTGGCCCCAAAGTTTCCCAAGAGGATTAGTTCGGAAATCTCGCGAATAGCCCCGTCACAAGTTTAAAACGTCTTTTTCCTAGCAGATTGTATGTGACAGTTGAAAAATTGGAAAGTTTGTGATGTCCAATTTTATACTCCTTTAGCTTAATTCTGGCAAAAAACGCTGAAATGATGGTCCCTGTTTTTTTGCTGACACCTTGTAACTGCAAATTAACCTCATCAAGTCTTGTAAATAAATAGGTAAAATCTGGTTTCCATTTGATTAAACTCTTTTTTAAAATTGAAGTCACGATTTGGTTTAATGAAGACCACTATTGTAGACCCCCATTTACATCTCATGGACCCCCAAATTATTTTTTCGCTGACGTGGACCCCTTGCAGGTCGCCATAGACGCCTGGGAGTTTATATAGACTACTTTTGGAATCACTGGCATAGAGCATTTACTAAATGAGAACGAAAATTAATGAATACATAGTATACAGTAATTTACTAGATGAGACGTATTTTAGAAAAATATTTTATGAAGGCAAAAAGCTGTGTGTGATGAAAATTAAGTAGCAGACTTTGCGAAAACTGCCTTCTTTCTTTGGAATAAATGCGTTATGTCCTCTTGTCTTTCACACTGAACTCTGCATTTTGCTGTTTCACCGCGAAGATGACGAAAGAGCACGAAGTTCATTACCGGCGCACCATGTTGTTCAAAATACTGAAGGGAGGTTTCTACATCCTTTAGTCCAGGGGTGGGCAGACTTTTTTCAAGCTACTTCTAATTTTTTCAAGGAGTTATGGTCCACCCAGTGTCAGCGGCGCACACAAGGGAGGGGGGGAGGGTCCACGGGTCCGGTTCTTACCTCATAACCCTTCATTTTTTTCGATTCATTATAGTTCCATATAAATAGTAGGTAAAATGTAATTAAGTATTTGATATTAGTATTTTTTATTTATTATTGTTAATTATTTATTCAGTAATTTATTTTTCACTGTTTTTTGTTCCTGACAATCAACAAAATCAAAAAAATAAGTTTGGCAGTGTATTGAGATATGATACATGAGAATGGTAGACCTTCAAAAAACCCTCGACCCCCTTCCCTTTAAAAATTCCTATGTACGTTACTGCCCAATGTCGTAGATGTGGAGAGGTAAGGAAAAGATTATTATTATAACTTAATAATAAGTACGGAATATGTACTTATATATATACCTACAGAACTGAAATAAAAAAAGCATTTTTAAAACCGCGTTTAAAGTAAAACGCAATATCCAAACATAATAATAATAGCCCCAAATATAATTATATCAAATGATACATTTATTATGAAACAATTCAAAATACATTAAAAAATAAAACATTTTTATCTAAAGTTAATTTTTGTTGCTATAGTCAGTAGAAGGTTTAGTCTGCGTACTGTCAGCCAATATTGAATTTTCCATAGATAATTACTAATTGATAAAAGTTTTAGGCACGGTCACCTCAAAATGTCATGGTAGTCCACCGGTCGATCGCGATCGACGTAATGTTTACCCTGGCTTTAGTCTCTCACTACGTGATATCTTAGGATTTTGTACGGTGTCCTTAACGTTAACGTCTTCATCACATTTTTTGGCATTTTTTCATTAACTGTGACCACAGCAATAATTTCCGCATTGGACATAATATCTTGCTCGGTTTTCGATTTGCAAGGGTGAGGGTAAGCTATCCGTCCTGCTGGCTTATCGAGTGTAGAGTTTTCGGGACTCTACTGCATTATGTTTTGCTACTGATAAAAGTAGAAGAATGTTCTTAGTTCAGTTATCTTCTAGGTCATGATAGAAAAGGATTTTTCACTTTTTTTCAAGATTATTTATTTTTTTTTTGTCTTCCTGTTAGTTTTCTCGGGGGCCCAAAGACTGATTGATGCCAAGTATGGCTTGCAGCCCAAAACCTGACTTTGCAGCCGTTATGCCACTGCTCATGTCATTTGCCAATTATGAATTTCTACTG
The DNA here is from genome assembly GCA_019973975.1 of Trichonephila clavata. Taxonomy (NCBI): domain Eukaryota; kingdom Metazoa; phylum Arthropoda; class Arachnida; order Araneae; family Nephilidae; genus Trichonephila; species Trichonephila clavata. The sequence goes on along the minus strand of BMAO01001474.1, from coordinate 109,294 downwards.
AATATTTTTGCCACTGGCTGCTCGAAAATTTCAAGTTTAGTTACAGACACTTTGTACACTTTATATTCACATATTACCGCAAAATGCTTCGAAAAAAAATTATTTACCTTTAAATTTCTCTTTTATTTTTTGCTATTCAAAATGCAAATGTATATAACTAATGATTATAAACAAATTCAAACACATTTAATTTTTTAAATTTGTGAAGACCTTTTAAGGGGATGGTGGTCCTTCAAAATCTCAAAATTTCGTCAAAATTGCGATTTTTATTTTTTATACTAATAATATTCTATTTATTTCAGAGAATGATTCTGTCGAAGAATTTTTTCATTTTGACTAATAATTACTGAATTATGAGTAATCTAAGAATTAAACATGGCGCCATCGACTATTTAAATGGGCGTGGCCCTGTCATTTGAACGTAAACAAGAACTATTCATATTTAGTTTCTAGCATATGCTTAGCCTCAATTATTATTTTTTTCATCGCATATTTTATGAAGAAGGATTCTGATAGGAACTTCAACTTCTACTTCCGCTTTGTTTGTTTACATCGTATTAGCGCGCTTGTTTCACATCTGTTATTACACAGCATACTTAGTCGTTTCAGACGTAATTGTAGGTCTATTTTTTTTCAAAGTTTTCCTTTCTTTCATTTGAATACTCAATAATAATTTTCTTGATAAATTAATCATTCCAACAGTATTTGTACAATGCACAGAATTAGTTCTCGATATCATGTTCCAAAAGGAAGGCCATCAAAACGTAAAATGCAGGCTTTGCTAAAAGCAAAGAAAAGATAGGCCTCTGGAGAAATAGAACTGGAGCATCAAAGTTTACATGTGTGTGAAAATGACCCTGATGCAAGTGGTAATGTGTCCTCTAATTATGAAAATAATGAAGTAAACACTTACTCATTAAATTCTAGTGAACTGAATGCAGCAACAGAAAGAAAGCTGTCTCTTCTAAGCTCACACACTTCTGCAGAACATGTGATAAGTGAACAAAATGATCCAACTTATGTATTAGTTGATACAAATGTATGGAAGAATTTACTGTCAACTGTAAAGTGCCCTGAATGTGATATGAATAATTTAAATATTATAAAAACAACGCAGCTGGGTATGGCATCAAAACTAGAATTGGTTTGCTCTAGTTGTGAGGCAGTATTGAATTCCTCATTTTCAAGTGCACGTGTAAAAGACAAAAAATTTTTTGACATTAACAAAAAAATGGTTTCCTCTTTTTTAAGACTTGGGAAAGGTCACGCAGGATTGGAACTATTTTCATTAGTGACTGGTATGAATACAATGGACAAAAAATCTTTTTCGAAGCACATTAAAATTTTGTCCGAAGAAAATAGAGAGGTGAAACATCAGATCCTCGAAGTTGCGAGAAATATAGTTAGGAAGCAACATCTTGAATTGAACAATGAAGGTAAGGAAACTGGTGTTTTAGACATAACTGTGTCATTTGATGGATCTTGGCAAAAGCGGGGATATAAATCACTGTACGGGATAGGAGTTGTAATTGATTTATTGACAGGCTTAGTAATAGATTATGAAATACTGTCAAAGTATTGTACGGAATGTACTGCTGCAGTAAGAGACCTTTCGAGGGATAGTCCAGATTTTGCAATTTGGTATGAAGGTCACAAATCTGAATGTCAGATAAATCATACAGGTTCCTCGTCTAGTATGGAAATGGAAGCTGCTGCAATTTTGTGGCAAAGATCCATCAAGGAGTGCAATATGTGCTACACTTGCATACTATCAGACGGAGATTCAAAAACATTCCAACGTCTGATATCGCTTAACATTTACGGAAAATATAAACAAATTAAAAAAGAAGAATGTATCAACCATATTTCAAAACGCTTAGGAACTGGTTTACGCAGCAAGGTGAAAGAGTGGCGAAGCAAAGGTGTTTGTATCGGAGGGCAAAAAGGTTGGTAGTTTAAAAGAAACCACAATAGTTAACTAATTTTTACAGAAAAGCCATTAAAGATAATTGCGATGACGTAGAAAAAATGAAAAGTGCAATATATGCCACACTTTATCATTGTTCCTCCACAGACACCAAACCGAAACACAACAAATGTCCTGATGGCAAACTTTCTTGGTGTTTTTATAAAAGAGCTTTGGCGAATGGAGAATCCCCTCAAAGTCATTCAGTTATGAAGACAAAATTAACTGAGGAGGTTGTTGCGAAGATTCTTCCTGTGTACCAGAGATTAGCAAGCAACGAGATATTGTCCCGGTGTACTTCAGGTAAAAGTCAAAATGCAAATGAATGTTTGCACAGTGTTATCTGGAGTCACTGCCAAAAAGAAAGTTTCCAATCAAAGAAAAGATTGGAAATATCTGTTGTAACAGCAGTAAGTGAGTTTAATTTTGGATCCCTATTTACCTTGAGAAGCGTGCATCAAAACACTTCCATACCCTCGATGCAAATTAGTGAAACGAGAGATGACTGCCGATTAAAGCAAAGTAGAATTAAAACTTTTCAAACTGCAAAAGACAAAAGAATTAAGAAGCGAAAAATCTCTAATACAATAGAAAACAAAAATTTAAAATCTGAAGGATTATCATATTGTGCTGGTAAATTTTAAGTGAATGTCTTGCCACTCTATGGTTTTTTATAAATATCAGCTTGGCGGATGCTATAACTTGAATTATTCAATTTATAACTAAATATAACAAATTTTAAAATATTTATTAGATTTCTACTGTAATAATCTCTTATATGTTTGATTTTCATGTAAGGGTAAGTAATTATGTAAAATTTTGTTTTATTATTTCATATTACACAAATAAATGTTTAAAATGTGTTTTTCTCAGTTCGTGAATTTTCTCTTTTCATGATTACGTAAAATGCTCCTTGCGTTTCATATTTCATCGTATCTCTTTAAAATTTTTACAAGTTATAAAAAATGATATAATTCACAAATTTGTGCATTGGTTTTGTTAAAAATTTAACGGATATTTTACGTTGTTTTGATTACCTCGAATGTGTGATAATTGGTGAAATATTTTATATAGTATAGAAAATGTATCTTTTTTTCATCAAATTTTATTCTGAATTTAAAATCCATGCACAGATATATTTAGTTATAGTTCATATACATATAAAACAAAAATTAAGAAAATATCTTAAAAACTAACGCGCAAGGAGCATTTTAAAAAAATCAAATTATAATTTATTTTTTTAAAAAAAATATTTAAATTGTGAATTATAGTGATCATCTACTAAATTGATTCCAATTTCAGCTAATTAAGATAACAATTTAAGAAATTAATTTCAAAGGTCCACCGTCCCCTTAAATAATTAATGATTATATAAAATAGAAATATAATAATAGCAAGAACTTATAAATATGCATTCATTTCAAAACTTAGAAAACCTTTAATAGCGATCTTATTAACTGGAGATTGGAATTTAATTCTAATACGATTGTGTCAATAATTGTAGAAAATATTTTTTTACCAATAATTTATTTCAATGAAAAATATGTTGGTTTTCTGTAAGGATTTTTGTCTATTTTGATTTTTAACTGGATTTGTGTATTCAAAATATAATTACTGTGTGTGCGTGATTATTGAGTTCGATTTGATAGATTTATCTAGTGTTCTAAGAGTAATTAACAATTAAGTTACAAAATGAAACAAAAAACTGGAATCAATTAATATGAGCGGTAAATTCTATGCGTAATGTAAATGTTTTTTTTTTTCAATGTAGTTTTTATTAAGCTTCTATGACATATCAGAAAATTATTTAACATCTCTAAATGCTTGTTCTTCACACACTTTCTTTTTTTTTAGGCGCAAAGTATCAGTATTCGGAAGGAACATCTTATATTTATTCATTTGAATCTTCAAACACATTGGAAGCTCCTGGAGCCACGGATTTATCCATGAAAATGACAGCGACTGTTAAACTGACCGCAGTATCAAAATGCGAGATGGTTTTGCAAGTAAATATCAAATTTGAAATTTAAATTTGATACTGCTGCCGTTGATGGTGAGAGGTCACCATTTGTATTATAAACTCCAAATCAAAGATTTAAATTTAATGACACTTATAAAACTTTAACCCTTTAACTGCAAGCGGCGTATATATACTGAGCCAAATCGTACTGTCACCTGCATGGTGCTCAAAGCTATGGCTAAGGACAGGTGTACAATCTAGACCGATGCCATGATGAATTTCGTGGGCCTCGATCTGACTACGTCAGACAGGTGGCATTAGCAACAACAACAACAACTTTGGACTCTGTGCCAAATAGGAAAAAAGTTACATCTGTTTTTGTTTGGGGTAGTAAGCCCAAATCAAAACCAGAAATTTAAATCCGAAACCGAAAGTGTGAGTTTTCGGTTGATTTTCCAGAATTGGATTTTTATTCATATATATTTATCATAAATATTTTAGCGAATTATTTTCGTGTTTAGTAAATTTTATTTCACTTTACAAATGTTTTAATAGATATATATTTCGCTTTCAAATTAGCATGAGTTAAATTATTGCAATGTTTATTTTGATTCGAACGAGTTACTATGTTTTTGTCAAATGCGTTTTAATTAGAGCTCTTTAGATCTTTTTTATTAGTACTTTTATATAGAGTTATAGTTATTTTTTATTAAATATAAATTGTCATGCCAAAAACAAGATCACTGAGGCCAAAAAAGAAGAGATTTCTTGGAAATCGTTACACTCGCAATCGTGAGTTGGAGTCTTCAAGTTCCAGTGCAAGGTGACCAAACTGAAGGAGAGCAGCAAGAAGCGTTGTTATTAGGTACAGATGTTCCTAATAACAACAATGCTTCTGAAGAATGCTGGGGAAACCTCATTATTAATTTAAAAATTTGTATGTCTGTTTTTTTCCATATTATGCTGTGTCCTTTGTTATTCAACTGGATTACTGTTCATTGAGGACTCAAGATTTGGCCTATGTTCTAATTTCTCTTTAAAATGTGGTAAATGTTCTTTTACAAAAGGTTTTTCTACTTTTGAAAAAGTTGGAAAGAACAACATTATTAATGTGTTGATACACCGCAGGAAAAAATTGTGTTCGACACTTAGTCTTTCACATTCGTTTCAAAGTTCGCCTTTCGACAGCAAGAGAAATCCATTTTAGAACGCGTATCACTTGTGGCTGAAGAAAACATGTTAAAGGTGGCAAAAGAAGTGAGGAAAGTAAAGCATGATAAAAACAAAGTGATCAGCTGTGGTATGTCAGTGGTTAGAACGTGGCATCGTCAAGGCTGTGCAACAGTCATATCCATTGACACTTGCAAAGTGTTAGATATGGAAATTTTATCTTTGTATTGCAGAATATGCAGCGTGAAGAAACCAAACACTTCGAAGGAAAATCATGTGTGTTCATATTTCACTGGAATTTCTGGAAACATGGAGCCTGTCAGTGTTTTCAGAATGTTTGAGCGCTCAAAACATCTACGAAAATTACCAGGTGCGAGTTTGATATCATGGGTCTACACAAAAGGTGTTGTTTATGTTCACCAAAATGGGCGATATCATTACAATATGGTTACCTTGATATTTTTATCATCTGGCAATGTGGTTGCCATGAGAATAATGTATATTAGACTTAATTGTTATCGTTTTTTCCCCCGCGGTAATCCTATTAATCTTAATCGATTTTAACTCGATTTCTTACAAAATTTCACCATTTCCATTGTATTTGTTCTGTAAGACAGCTGCTTTAGTCTTCTGCTGTATTTTGTGCTATTTTCAAATATGGATATTTCCAAAATCATTGGTGAATATCACACAGGATATTTGTTTTTTAAAAAAAAATTTGTCCTGTGCTTTTAATTATTGCTATAAATAGTACATTTTTTTTTTACTTAATTTTACTTTTTAAAAATGCTTTTTTGAGCGTTCCTTGTTCGATGAACTTGAAGTTCTTGGAATATTGCAAATTTTTGGCACTTTTTAATTGATATTCATTATTAATTTTAACATATATTGTGTGATTATTTCATTAGTAATATAATATAAAAATACAATTATTATTATATCTACTAATCATACAATATTTTTTATTTATAATAATTTTTTTAATATTTTTGTTCATGTGTTATTTTTATGTAATTTATTTATTATTATTTTGTTATTTATGTTATGAGTAATTTATATATAATTTTTATTATATTACTATAAAATTATTATTCTTTTTTATAATTACCATTAAATTACATTAAATGACTATTATATATAATAATTATTACTATATAACATTATATGAATATTATGTATAATAATTACTATACAATTATATTGTAAGATTATTCTATACTGCATAATATTACTATTACAAAATATAATTTTTCATATTATATTGATATTCCTTATTTTATTGATCTTGGTTATTCTCAATCTCTTCCTATATTCTTCATTTGAAATAGGTTTCACAGCATTTCAAAACAGATATTTAAAATTATTTAAGCAATATATAGTAAATAATCTTATAATATAATTTTATAGTAATTATTATATATAATATTCATATATTATATATTAATAACAATTATCTATTCATATTGTATGATTTAGCAATAATTATTTTATATAAAAATAATTATATAACATAATTTAATAGCAAATATATAAAAAAGAATAACCATATTGTATTATAATAGAATAAGAAGCGTACATAAGAATACTAATTTAACATAAGAATTATAATAATAATAAATAAACATAATAATACTTATAAATAAGTAACATAATAATTATAAATTACATATGTAATAATAATTCTAAAAAGTATAATAAAAAACAATTATTACAAATAACGAATATTATATGATTATCACTATAATAATAATTATATTAATATATATATTATTAATAAAATAATTACATATAATGTATATTAAAATTAATAATGAATATCAAATAAAAAGTACTGAAAACGTGTAATGTTCCAAAAACTGCAAGTTCCTTCAACGAATTTAATCGAATAAGGAACGTTAAAAAAACATTTTTAAAAAGTAAGATAAAGTGAAAATAGACGATATATACTTATAGCAATAATTAAAAGTACAACACTCATTCTTTTTTTTTTTAAAAATATCCTAGTACTCACCCATGATATTAGAAATATCTGTATTCGAAAATAGCACACAATAAAACAGGAGACTGAAATTATAGCTTGCAACAGAGCAAATGCAATTAAAATGGTTAAATTGTTAAAGAAATCGAATTAAAATCGTCTGAAATTAATAGTATTATTGCGGGGAAAACAACCAATAAAAATTAACTGTAATATACGTTATCCCCATTGCAACGACATTGCCAGATATTAAAAATATCAAGGTAACCATATTGTAATGTTATCGCCCATTTTGACCAACGTAAACAGCAACTTTGCGCATAGACAAACTAGCATCGATTTTTGAACTTTAATGGCAATGTATACAAAAGTTTTTTTCTGTTTGAATACAAATAAATGTCGACCACATGCTTTTGAAAATGGTTTCTTGCTACGAAAAAATTAGACACAATTTGAAAAAACTTACATTTCAAAAAATTACAATTGCTTCAAAGCAATAGATTTTGTGCAATATGTAGCTAAACTATGCAATTTTTTTTTTAAATAAAGCTTTTTATACTTTGATGTATAATTGAAACAGTTTTTTCTTCATTGTTTGATAACAATACTTTGCAAAAGGTGTCAAGTGCCGTTTGATATTTACAATAAATAATTATTCGACTGTCTATTTATTTGTAAAAAATATAAAACTGTATTAATAGGTATTTTTTACCAATGTTACGGGAATTCTCCATAAATTTCAAATTTTTAAGGTATCCAAACACATTGAAATGATTAAATTAGTTTATTTTATTGAATATAGCAATCTTTTGACTTAAAAAACATTTTATTTTATTTCTATGATATCCATAGAGTTCGAGTTACAATAAATTACATAAAATTAGAAAAACCGGAATTGTGTCTTTAATCTACGAGACGAAAGCGTTTAAAGAAAGAATATTACAAATGCATTTCTAAGACACATTTTGAGCGATATTTATATTATTTTCTGGAGAATGTACTAAAATATAATTCTTACTGTGAATATTTTTGAGTTATGACCTGTTATTTTAATAATAGCCTTACAAATATGTGGCATTTCTTACAATATTTATCCAATCAGTTCTAAAAAACTTTATAAAATATTACAAAATTTTGATGCATTCACTAGTTAAATGTATTTAGTTTTTTTTTAAAGTACTTTTATTGCTATAAATTTATTACTTTTATTCTCTAACTGTGTGAAGAATTTTTAAAAAAACTGTTGAAATTTCTCTTATGATTATGGTTTTTGCAAAATTTAGAAATATTATTTTAAATGTTGCTGTTTAAGTATTGAAATGTATTCAGTATTGATCCCTAAAAAAGCATTGGATTGTTTTAGTATGCTATTTTTAAAGAAATACTTAAAACGTGTTCGGATACCTAAAACAAAAATGACTTTGGAATAAAGAATTAAAAATAACAATTTCATACGTATTTAAGAAGAAAAATTTGAATAGGGCTAGTGAATAAAACAAAAAATATTTTTATCGGTTTTCATTTGTTTGAATCTTAAAATTTAAATCGAATATTTTTTACATTTTAGGTTCTCGATGCAACACTACAGCATGGACCAGTGCAAGAAACTTCATCACCATTTATTGATGCTTTAAAAAAAAATCCTTTTCCATTTTCATTTGATGATGGTAAAATAAACCACGTTTGCCCAAATCCTGACGATCCTAATGATGTCAATAACGTCAAAAAAGCTATTGTATCAGCATTTCAAAATAGTATGAAAAGTTTTGAAGCCAATCTGTATGAAAAAGAGGCTAGTATTATTGAAGAAATTATGATTTTAAATTATTAAATAACATACTCAAGATAAAGCTTTACATTTTATTAAAACAAATTTTTTTTGCTGAATTTCCATAATATCTAGTTTACTTTTTATTAGCTAATTATTTTTTTTCTATTTTAGGTTGATGTTCTTGGCTCATGCGATACAGAATATCGAACGAAAATGAATCAAAATGACAAATTTGTCTTCTTAAAACTCAAAGACATTAGTACTTGTACCGACCACATAAAGGGACAAACGCTTCTGTTAGCACAGCTTTATGAATCTTCATCGGTAAATGTTTTTCTGTAATTTTACAATTCAGAACCAAGGAAATATTTTTAGGACAAAAATATCGTTTTCATTTAATTAAAATATCTATGTTTGAAAATATTTTCATGGGGAAAATTTTTAATATTAACTTTCAGTACAATAATATAATTTTGTATTCAACTTACTCAAAGTGAGTCTGGTATTTTTTTTGTTACTATTTTTTTATATGAAGTATTAATTTAAGAATATTTATAAGAATTCAAAAACATGTTTTTAAAAGATATTTTATAAATACTTTCTACATTTACAAATCACAATTTCTGTAAAGAAAAATGTGGCAAAATGGCTAAGAGTATATAATGTAAAAATATACATCTTGGGAAAAAGTCTCAGAAAAAGTTATAGCTAAAATTCACAATGCCTTACTACTTATTGCAAATAAATGTGAAGAAATATCTCGTAAGATATTAAGGAAAAAGAAAACTTCACACATGTGTGATTCTTGAAATAATAATTTTGTGAACATACTACTGTGATAAAAATGAAAATTAAGCTTTTTAAAATCTTTATCAACTTACTAGTCCTTACATTTTCTTTCTCTTGAATACTTTAAACAGCTGAAAATTTTTAACTTGAGAAATGTTTAATATTAGTTTAATAAAAAATTGCTTAAATCTCAATGCTGTAATAAAGCATAAGCAAGGGTACTGAAAATAAGTATCTATATAATACTGTCAATTTTTTAAAATTTATTGAAAATTGAAATTAATTACTCTTTAGTACCAAAATTCGACAATATGAATAAAGTTTGCCACATACTTAAATCTCTTAAGTCTTTAAGAAAGCAAATCAATAAAAACATCATTATATTTTATTTACTTTCAACAACAGCTGTAGGAATTATATCTAGTATAATAAAATCAAATTAACACTAAGTCAATAATTTTTATCTTAATGTCATAGAAATGTAAAAATAATCATTGTACATTCTTTGTTATTTTTTGTCTGGAGTTGTTCTTCATAAATTTTTTTCCACGTGTTCTCTTAAGAGAAATGCTTAAGTATATAATAAAATATTTTTAATAACAATGGAAACTTGTGCTATGTTTAAGAGGACACGAATCTAAGAAAAGTCCAGTTAACAAGAAAAGATTTTTTATTTGGAAAAAATGCTAGGAATACAGTTACCACACACACACACTATCAATAGAAAAAACAATTATTGAAAATGGGTTTTTTTTTCTGTTCGGCATAATAATTTTCCGTGGCTCCTTTAGTTTTGATAAGATACATTTTTTTCAAAATGATTTTCTTCTGCATTTGAAATGCTCCCTTGCATACAATCTTACATAAAAGCTATAATGTTTCAATTTTCAATTTTTGTTCCCTTATATTCTGTTATAAAAAGAGCCACATTTTTTTTTTGTAATATATTATATATTCCTTAATCAAAAAAATACTTTTATGAAAAAACGCGGCAAAAAAAAAATAAAAATAGTGAAGTTAAAATTTTTTTTTATCTTGTGTTATAAAGGTACAATTCAAAACTCATGAGTATAAATACATATATATGTATATATATGCTTTACGTTTATATTTTATTAAAACATTATTTTAAATCATAAGGAACAGTTTACACGTACAGGAAAAAATGGCGAAAACAATAACTCAGAAAGTGATGTATTAATAAAAATATTTTATTTTAATTAAAACTTGTACTTAAAATATTTTTACTGAATTTTCATGAACATTGAACATTAGGGATTTTAGAATTTGTCGTATTATGCCAAAAAAAATAATTTCGACTTGATTTTGGACTGAGGAATAAAAACTGATTAGATTACCACATATTATTAAAAATAAATGTTCAGATAGTATTGATTTTCTGTTAAAGATATGCGATATAATACAATTTTATGCGAATCCTTTTTGAAATAGCAAAAATATACACATATAAGTTAAACACTTCAGATGTACTTGAATAAATATTTTAACTTAATGTTATCATAGACTTATTATGATTAATGTATCTCCTGTTTAAGAATTAATAAAATAAGTTTGTTTTTGATTTCTTGCTATGCATTCTTTTTACTTGAGATGAAGACCACTAAAGCTGTTTAATAAATTCAGACATATTAAAATCTTTTCTGATTGTAAAAAAAAGGAGATTTCCTTTTCTTATACATTAAATAAAAAAAAATTGCTATTAAAGCTCGTTTCAATGTAAATTACTTTTCAGAAACGTCAGCATCTACCCTTTTTGTCTGGAGAAACATTGACCTGCCAGCAAACTGTTGTAAGTGGCATTGTTGAAGAAGTTTCGTGTTCAGAAGAAGCAAGTTTCAAACCTCTTTATGAATTTGGCTACGTAGTAAATGCTAACGGAGTTATTAAACTGAAGAAGATATCCACCGAGACTTCCAGTGGTGTTGCCTGTAAGTTTGCTCTTTAAAAGATATATGAAACACATTTTAAGTCTTAAAACTCGACTTATAAAGGTAAATGAAAGCGTTGTGTTAAAATGATTTTCACGATAATAAGAAATTGCAAAAAAACAAGGGAACTCATTAATTTTTAGAGGTATATACAGTCGAACCTCCATATTGTGAATTTTTCTATATAGCGAGCTTTTCGCTTGAACCAAGATAATTTCACGATTTTGTTCATAAAATAACCTCCCAATAACGAAGTGCATTTTCTATTTTTTAAACTTTTTTTCTTGTGTGATTCAATTTTTCTCTTCCTATTTTTAAAGTAACTCTGGATATTTCACGTTATTCTCTCCTTTAACACATTTTATGGTGGTCATAAGTCTTGAACTGGTTTTATTAAGTTTAACTCTTCGAGAGCAATAAAATCCTGGGTGTTTCATACAAGAAGTGCAATCTTGAACCCCCATTGTCCAGTTCACTAGAAACATCTTCAATATCCCCTTTCACCCTCAGCGGAGTTGTCTCCTCCGTTCTTTTACAGTGTTAATCAGTCGTAATGGTAAATTCATTTTTTGTAGCTCGAAAATGTTAAAACATAAGTGCTTGAGTATTAAACAAAAAAAATTAGTTATTAAGGAAGTGGAAAAAGGATTTTGTATCAAGAAAAAGGATTTTGTTTTAAAATTTGGTATTTCTCCTAACAGTTTTTCAACTATTACAAAAAATTGAGAAAAGTTGCAAAATTATGATTCATCGAATTCTTGTTCAAAACGTTTAAGAACATATGTCTATCAAGATGTCGACAAGGCAGTTTTGAAGTGGATACTCACAATGCGTGATGAAAATGTTCCGATCTCTGGAACTTTCGTAATAGATAAAGCTCTTTAATTCGCGAAAGCATTGGGATATGACCAATTTCTAGGTAGCATTGGATGGCTAGAAAAATTTAAGGAAAGACACGAAAAATATGCCTGAAGGGAGTTTTGGTGCATTGTAAATACTTTTTTTTATTTCCAATGGCGGATTACAAGACAACTACAAAAGAAATGAGAAACAGAATATTGACAAAAAACAAGGGACAACACAAAAAATAATCTAAGGAAAAAAATAAAAAAAGAAACACAAGTTCACACTATAGTCTATAAATCACATATTTTGTGTCTGGCCTACCAATATCTGCTCCACATGCATCCAGAGCTGAGTGCACGGCAGCATGCCAAATGAATGGCGTCCATTTCTTCATTGGAGTCGCACAGTTTATAAAGTGGACTCTGGGCAAAGCCTATCATGTTTAGATGCTTGGACAGGCAGTCGTGGCTTGTGGCGATTCGAAAATCGGCCACAGCTCTATCTGTTGGCCATTTTGGAATATGAAGGAGTTTGCTAAACCACACTTTTTGATTATTCTTTTGGTTGAATTTAGACCAAAAGTGTTCTCTGTAGTATTTCTTTGATTCTTTTGGCACTATAAAAAGGAACTGTATTATTAGAGGTTTGAAAGATTTTTGTTCCCTTCTTCACCAAGAAATCTGCATTTTCATTCCCATCAATGCCACAGTGCGACGGAATCCATTGTATGGCAATGTCTATATGGCACTGAAGAAAATTGCCAATTAACAGTTGACATTTGAGAATATCCTCTGGATAAAGGTGTGTCGATGGAAGATATTGCTTGGAGGGCCGCCCTTAAATCACACAAAATACACTGGACTCCAAAAGTTAAAGAACAATCAGTTTATTGCGCCTTATTTGCAAATGAATGAATGTAGAAACACCAAATTTCGATTACATGTGTACAAAACAGTTTTGTATTGACTGCAAAATAGACGTTTACATAACAAAAATTTAAAAATGATTTACAATAAAAAAAGGCAATCTCGTTGGAAAAGTCCATTCTTGGAAAAAATAATAATCATTGTTTTATGTGGTAAAATGTCATAGAAACATAACAAAAATGGGCTTTAATAAGGGATATGCCCCCCCCCCCCAGCTTGAATGCATTGGCGGCATCGAATTTCCATGCTGTCAATTAAGTTATCGGTTACCGAAATGCGAAGCGAAGACCAGACACGGAGTAAGCTTTGTTCCAGCTTTCCTAAAGACCTTGGAGGAGGATTTAAAGCAGCAACCTGTTTGCCAAGATAGTTCCAAATATGCTCTATCGGATTTAAAGAAGGAGATCGAGTAGGCCATTCCATTCATTCAAACCAAGACCCTTAAGATATTCCTCAACAATTACTGCTCGGTGAGGTCGTGAATTATCATTTATCAGAATGAAGTCATTGCCAATTGCACCGGCATACAGGCAGACACATGGAACAAGGGTCTCATCCCAATATCTCACACCAGTCAAAGTTCCTCCCTGGAACACATGCAGGTCAATGTGACCACCGAGTCAGATCTCTGCGCAAACTATTATTCCACCACCTCAGTAATTGTGTCTTTCAACAGTGTTGGATTGATGATATTTGGTGCTTCATTCCCTCCAGATGATCAGACGTCCTGAATCGCTCTCCAGTGGGAATCTCGACTAATCTGTTAAGAGTATAGAAGCTCATCGCTGTCAGGTCTAGGAAACGTGTCCTCTTGACCAAGATAAGTGGGCCTTCTCTGTCGTCTGTTGAGGGGTACACACACAACTGGTCGCCTTGTATAGAGACCTGAATTGTGAAGACGCCTTCGCACCGTACTAGCGGATATTCGTCTCCCTGATGCTACAGAGTGGTCTGCAAAAAGTTGCACCACAGAAATCCTTCTTCTCCTTCGGGCCGAAAGATCGATAAAACGGTCTCCTGTAGGTGTTGTAGCTCGTGGGTGGCCTGGAACATGTCTTCTGGACTCAGATGCTTCTGTTTGATATTGATTCCAGAGACAGTTGACCACACTACGAAACACATTAAGAAGCCTAGCAGCATCAGTCTGTGTGTGTGTGTGTGTGACAGCCCAAATTCCATCCATCCAACCACCCTCAACCTTAACAAATCAGGCAAACGCCTTCTCTCAGGCATTGCGAGACCCCAATGCCTATTGTCAATAAATCTGCTAACAAAAGTTGTAAATCAACAAAAGTTACACGTGTAATTACGAAAGCCTGATATATGCATATTTTCTCTCACTCATATATATCTGTTCTTTCCTTTTAAAAAAAAGTAATAGCTATTGTTTTTTGCATAAATTTGTATAAAGTTCGTTTTTATCATTTATATAAACTATAAATTTTGTTGTTACTTTCATTTTTTTTTTACGGTGAGCTTCGAAAAACATGTTGTTCCTTAACTTTTGGAGGTCAGTGTAACTACTTTTGAAACACGATCTGTGTGGCAAAGAAGTTGAGATAGAGAAATACGTATAGCTGCAATTTCGGCATTAAAAGCAGTGCTGTGAATTCCTATTGGTGTATAGAAGAAGAATAGCCTTCATTGCATTGCTAAGAAGTGAGGCATGTTATGAAACAAAGCATTTTTTAAGCAAAAAAACTCAAACAAAATCAGCGGATTTTATGAGTAATTAAATTTAAGGAGCCATTTGGTAATGTATACTTAGAATTTCTAGTTATAATATAATGTATGTTTAAAATTACTTGTATGCTTTAAATTAGAAAATGCCCTAAAAATTCATTAATTTTAATGTAAAGTTATTGTCTTAATGTTGAAAATACAATCTATTCCTCGACATTCTTTTTTTCTTGTTTCCCTTGCACTGTTTTTCTTTCTTTCATTTATTTTGATGGGTAAGATATATAAAATAGATATTAATTTACAAAAAGGTGTGAATAATTTCTTTCTTTATGTATAGTGTTTATGAATTTGAAATTTGTTTTATGTGGTTTATAAAGTGTATTGAAAAATGAACCTCTATATATCGAATATTCCATAGAATGAATTTTTTCCCGAGATTTCGCGACATCTCGCGCTGTATTACTAAATATGTTGTGTGTCTAATGCAACACACACACACATATATATATATATATATATATGTAAGGATAATTAAATTAGATTTAAAACTAAATCGCTAGTCCACTTCTATTTTTTATCTTCCCGTTACATCAGTGATTTCCAAAATGGTCCGTATAGACCCCTAGGGGTCTATGGCAACATGAAGGGGTCCACGTCAACGAAAAAATAATTTGGGGGTCCATGAGGCGTAGATAGGGGTCTACCATAGTGACTCTCATTATACCAGATCATGATTTTAAATTTGAAAGAAAATTTCTTCAAGTGGAAACCAGATTTACCTGTTTAACAGATTTATTTACCAAATTTAATGAAGTTAATTTGCAGTTACATGGACCATCATTTCGGCATTTTTTGCTCCAATTAAGCTAAGGTGTATAATATTGGACGTTCCGAATTTTCTTAGTTTCTCAATTTGTCACACACAATCTACTAGGAAAAGGACGTTTTAGCCTACGTTCAACATTTAAATGACCTTTATTCAGATTTTGAAACTAGGTTTGAGAATGCTTTGACTAAATATATATATATATATATATATTATATATATATATATATAATCAAAATTCTCTATAAGAGAGAGATGAATTAACATGATTAATACTTAAATGAATTGCAATTGCAAGAAAACCAGACAACAGAATTTAAAAGGAGATATAAAAAAATTGAAATAACAGAGTAAAATATAAAAATATAAAAGAATGGATGCTACAGTATTATCTACATTGCTGACTTAGGACAGCTTGTAAAGTTAATACCACAGTAGGTAATAAATTAATATAGTCACATTGAAAGAAAAAACGTCATATTCCAAGTGGAACTGATCGGAATAGACACTAAGAAGATATTAAAGTAAAATTTAGAAACGGATATCAGCAATTTTAGAAGCACCAGAATGGATGAAGCAACAGATTCATCTCTCCTATTAAAAGCACATTTGTTTGTTGCGCAGTTTCTTTATGTAACAAGTATTTTAAATAGTACTTAAATTTTAATTTAATTAATTAACTTGTGTGTCTTAGATTTTGAACACTACAGTTAAAAATTTAAAAATTTTAAAGTAAGTATAGCTCTATACTAGCTGTCCAAAAGACATTTAAGTTGATAAATTTGCAAAAATTCATTATTAGAGGAAAGTAAGGGTCTACTCCAAACCGAAAAACATGGTAAAGAGTCTATGAGACAAAAAAGTTTGGGAACCTCTGCGTTACATATCTTCAAGTATTAAATTTATTACCCAGTTCGGGAATATAGAACACATGGCTTAACAGAAGTTTGCCGGCTTCGACCATTAATTTTTATTACCTAGTATTTCAAATATATCTCTTCAATCAGAAGCGTACTCAAAGAACATATGGCTTATGAAGAAGCCGCAGAATCTTTATTTTTAACATGTGTCTGTCTCTCTCTCTCTCTTACAGACAGATTACAAAATGATCTCATGGAATAAAGACGGTTAAATTAAAATGTCTTGAAGTTCACTCAAAAAACCACGACATATATATATATATATATATAATCAAAATTTCTCTACAAGAGAGAGATGAATTAACATGATTAAAACTGAAAAGAATTGTAATTGCAAAATAACCAAACAACAGAATTTAAAAGGAGATATGAAAAATTAAAATAACAGAGTTAAATATAAAAATATAAAAAGAATGGATGCTACACAGTATTATCAACATTGCTGACTTAGGACAGCTTATATACAAAAAATTTCCTTTTAAAAATATTTCTCAATATAAAAGTGGGGTTGAACATGTTTTTTGGCCAGCCAACCTTCCCACTTTCTGTTAATAATACCGAGCAAAAACCTATTGGAAATAATGAATAGGAAATCTAAATCCATTATGAGAAAAGGTTAACTTACCTAAAAATTGCATACAGAAATGCAGAGCCCGCGCTAAATCTGAGTGCAATAAACAAGTTATTGCTAGATTCTGGACCCAAATACAAATTCCAAGCAAAGCAATGGCTGAAAAATAGCACTTAGCAAAAGTATGAAAAGAATAGAAATAATAAAATAAGAATTGTAAACATACTACCATTATCTTAGAGACTCTAAGATTATATGATTTAAAAGTTATAATAAATTTTTAAAAAGTAATTTAATCTAAAATTAGAAATTGGGGGTATCTAAAACTATCTAGGAAGAATAATAAATCTATAATAATAATCTGTTAAAACTATGGAAATTTAATCCTTACTATTTAGAATTTCTTTATTCAAATATCTATACTAATAAAAGAAAGAGTTTGTGTGTTTCAGCTGTTCCGGCGAAATTAAGCAACCCAGATGTATGAAACTTGGCATGTAGAAGCTATAGGTCGTTATGCTATTAACCTCGAAGAGTTTTTTTCGAAATTCACTTTAGATTTTTTTAAAATTCAATTTTTATGCGATTTTTCAGTTAAATGGAGATATGGCGTCATCAGCTATGCCAAGTCATAACTTTGCGAAAATTAATGTTTCGAGCTGTTTTGGGGGGAATTTCAACACATTTTATAGTAAATATACTTATTTATGGTTGTATTTATTCGTTTTTTTTTATCTCTTAGTGGAGAAATTACAGTTGTTTTTCGAAAAAAATCATCCTAAGAAAATGTTTTTTCTGAATTTTATTTTTCCGATTGGCAACACTAATTTGATAACAGTAGATAACAGTTGGAAGATGCATTGGTTTTCCAGCTAAGCCTATTACGTATTTTTTCAATAACTAAATTAAATTCGTTTAATATACACTTTTGTTTTGCTTATATTTTGAATGATTATTCCGAACCATTTATGGGTTTAGATTTAATTTTTTTTTTCAGCTTAATAATTTCTGATTTGTGTGTAGTCAATTGTAATTTCTGTTTTGGTTTGAGGCAGTGCCACATTTATTATTCTTTTTTCATTTTGACCTTTACATGTATTCATTTGATTCTTCTGTATTGTTTCTGATTTTAGATTAAACTGTGTCATTTATCTTCCAGAACTTCTGATTTTTTTTGTGGTCAGAGGTTTCATGTTATAATTTTTTTTACAGTAATTCTAAATTGAATTGGTTTAATATGCATTTTTATGGTTTTCAGTTGTTAATGTTGATTGTTTAGATGTTTGTTTAAATGTTGTGTTTACTATTTTAGGTTAAGTGCCACGTTTATTTTATGAACTACCATTAGAGGTAATTATTTTCAATTGTTAATGTTGATTAATATGTTGTTCTAAACAATGACCCAAGTATACGAGCTGTTGAATTTTAGGTATGATACATCCCCTTGCCAAGTTGTCCCAAATGATGGTGATGGCTTCTGTCTCTTCAGTTCAATTTCTTATTTGTTGTGTGCAATCCAGTATTATTGTTCGACGGGCTGTTCATTTATTATCAACTGGAATAGATTTAAGTTATTTACACTTGATCATGAATTGAACAACTACTCATCTGGCGAAGCGTATAAAACTGCCATGTTGAACCCTAGGACTTACTGCTCTGCTTCTGAGTTACAGGCTGTCTGAACTCTCTTCTTTCGGTTACCAGATTTTTCATAAGGGATATCTCTTTGCTGTATCTTGGTGAGAATTTTCAAACTGTTAAAAACATGAGGTTCAGTGGCAAAAACTTGGATACTTATGTGTTTGTTTCTTCTTATATTGAATCGAAATTTTTGAAAGCAACACTAAAGTCATCAGAAATTCTTAAGCTGGAGAAAAATGACTATATAAAATCTAAAACCACTCGTCAATAACGAGTTGGCCTACCTTTGGCGCACAACACAGCCTCAACCCGCCTTGGCATGGATGCGACCAGTTCTTGGTCGATGGCCGACTGCAGATTATACCAGATGTTTAAGCAACGGTAATGCTCATCCGAGATATTACGAATTGGTGATCTTTAAACTCAGAGCTGCCGTCCCATGACATCCCAAATATGTTCTATCGGATTGAGATCCGGTGAGTTAGGCGACCAGGACATTAGCTGGAATTCATCATCATGTTCCTGGAACCACTCCAACACAATTTTAGCCTTGTGACACGGGGCGTTGTCCTGTTGGAACATTTCATTTACAGCTGGAGAAACGGAGGCCATGTAAGGGTGCAACTGGTCCACAATGATGTTCAGATACCCTGTAGCATTCATGGTCTGCTCTACCACAACCACGGGTCCCAGAGACACCCAAGAGAACGTCCCCCAAAGCATAATACCGCCCCCACCGGTCTGTGTATGACCTACTGTACAATGAGGGAGCAACTGTTCGCCTAGAAGATGACGTATCCTGACACGGGCAATGGTGCAATGAATGACATACCATGATTCATCTGAAAAGGCAACTCTCTCCCACTGATCCATGGACCAGTCGTGATGTTCACGGGCCCGGCGCAGGCGCAGTTGGCGATGACGCTTGGTCAGCAAAGGCACATGAGTGGGATGTTTGCTGCGTAGCCCCATATCCAACAGTGTCCGCTGAACAGTGTGCTCCGATACTATTCTACTCGGCCCTGCATTGTATTTGGCTGTCAGCTGAGCCATTGTCTGGCACCGGGTTTGCTTCACTTTGCGAGACAATCACCGACGACCTTTTTCTTTGATAGCATGTGGACGTCTAACACCATGTCGTCTACTGTTGGTTTCACTATCATTAATCCACTTTGCATAAGTACTAACAACTGTAGATCGCGAACAACCCACGAGTTGTGCCGTTTCGGAAATACGTGTTCCGAGCCTTTGAGCCATTACAATCTGCCCTCTATCAAAATAGCTTAGATCCGCAGCCTTTCCCATCACACAGAGAAGTAAGTGAAAGAATGATTCTTCAGACTCTCCAGCAGCAGTTAAATATCACTTCCACCTGATCATGTGCCTTCCACGTCATCCAGGCGAGTTCATTGCAAAATGTAGGGGTGGTCATAATGTTTTGGCTCTTGAGTGTAAATATTAATAAACAATGCATGTATTACTTTTGTTGCATACAATTTTTAATCCAATAATTTTATTTTATTTTCAAAAATCAGTTTAAGAAAATCAAATTATAATTCAATAATTTGTCTGAAAGAAGTAATAATATTTTACAAACTATAGAAGCAGGCTTATTTTGTTTTTAAGGAATTGTAAACTTATCTATGCTGAATTTAACCCCTTTATTAATATTAGAGCAACAATAGTATTTACTCTGGTATACTTTTAACTTACTTTCTTCATAAAACCAAAGAAAAGTTATAAGCGATGAATTCATATATTTATAACTTACATACTCCAAATGGGAATATTGTTCCTTAAATAATGTCAAAGGGCCCTCATGATAATGTTTCATGATTATTTATTTTGTTACATAATAATAATGGTAATTCTGTCCTAGTATTTGTAAGTTATTGCCCCAATCTAGACTTCAGAGTAAAGTACTTAGAGGTTATCAGCGATAACGGTGTTCTGTAATGATATATAGAGCACCGTTACAGAAAAAATATACGAAAACTGAGTTGGAATTAATCTTCTAGTAAAAGTTTATAAATGTGTTTTTAAGAGCTCAATCCCGTTTTTTAATTGTTAAACAATTCCCTAAGTAATCCACATTCATTCGATTTTAATGCGTTAAAGAATCCCAAAATTCTTTTTTACACTATTACAATGAAGTTTTTTAATTAACTTACTATTAAATGCAGGATAAAGTTAAACTAATTAATTGTGAATTTCTTTTTCGCTAATTTTTTTTGGGCAGGGCTTCAAACCATATTTTTTTTCCTCCGGTTTTTTTTTCTGATTCAATTAAAAAATATATCGGTTCTGTTCAGGTTCTCGTTCCTGCCAAAAATAACGGTTTTTGGTTCAGTTTCAAATGAATAATTTTTTATTTTATATATAGTCTTATATGTATTAAAAATAAAATTCTAGCGTAAACAAAAAGGGTAATTTTATCAAAGTTTAGAAGATTTTATTCTTTGTTTAATTGGTACAGTATGTGAATGGATACAATTAACCATCATGTACGGTAAAAACGGTGAGCAGAGAACAACGAGCATTGGCATTGTTATCCCTTATCAAAATCGCATTTGACAACAACGTTTATGATTATGTCTATTAAGTGTACCCTCATCACTTCACGCTTGTAATGATGATGATTATATGGTTGACACTAAATTAGAAAAATTTGATAAGTTAGTCACAGTAAAAAATTGACTGAAGATGTATCAAACCGAAATAAGCCAATATTTTCTTTCGGTTCAGTTCCGGTTTTAGTTCCAATCAAAATAACGGTTTTTTTCCGGTTTTCGGTTCAGTTCCGGTTCGAAACGCTGCTTTTGGACAATGACCATGCAAAACGTTTCTTATTGCCACATACACAGATACTATTTTTCTATACAACATTTGTTTGAAATTGAAGATCATGGTAGAAAATCAAACAACAAAAGGAAAAACAACTGATTTCTTATGTATATTTAAATCCGTATATAGTTATATAAAAGAAAAGGTTTTCCTTGAAAACAATTTAAAAAATATTTTTTTGCATTAACCGCGAATTACTTTTAAGTCAAAGAGCAATGAACAAAGCCACTAGGAAAATAATGAAAAATAAAATATTTCGAAAATTTCTAACAAATGTTCATTTAACTTTTTATCTAGCTAGCGCTTATCTACGCTATAATTGAGTTTTAAAATATGCAGTCTTCTGGCTCAAATGTTATAAATTCCAGGTCATCATCACTATATCTTTTTCAAATTTGAATATTTATATGCATTACATTATTTGTTAAATGAATCCAAGTCATGCACAGAACTACATTTAATGCATCAAACAAATTTGTAAAATTTAAAATAATTAATAACAATATATTTAAAGTAAACAAAATTTTATCTTTTGTGGTTGAATTTTTTTGAGTCAGAAGTTTTAATGACAACTGTAAAAATTAACAAGCTCATAAATAATGTTCTGCAACTTTTTTTGAAAGTTACATCTTTTGTCCTAAACTAAATTTCAATATTGAAAAGTTAAATATAATTTGAAGACTAAATATACACATTTGTCTCTTATAATTTATATTTTAAATATTCTTTTTCAGATAGAGCACCTAAAAAAGAATCCCTAGCTTTCAAATACAACCCTACCGTTCGCAAGAATGAAAACTTAGAAGCAGAAGCACAAAATACTCTACGACACATCTGTGAAAATTCCGAAGGACTTATCACAAAAAATGCAAGAAACAGTGTTCATAAATTGGTTTACTTAATTCGAGGTCTAAGCCTATCACCATTGGAAAAGCTTTACGAATCGCTAAAAAATAAGCAACTATGCGCCTCGAACAAAGCTTTGTAAGAATATATTTGAAACTTCTTTAAAAATTTCTTATGTATTACTTTAAGACCCAGCCTGCGGGTTTGTACTGGAATATTCCACATTCCAGGAGGGTAGCCAAATTTTTTATTATTTTTTCCAGTGTCATAGTGTTAATTAATGTAATATTTAAGCATAAAAATATTTTTGGTCTTAAAAGGGATAAGAATATTTAACCCACACAAGCCTGCACGATCATGCGAGCTGGGTCTTAAAAGATTATATAACCTCACAATTAGTTTAATTAAATAAATATTTCTTGAGTATAATTTCAATTTATTCTTGTATAATTTTTAAATAAAGATAGTCTGATTCTTTAGCAAAGCATTTACGTAATCCAAGAACATCATTTTTATAAAAATAATGCCATGCTTTCGAAATTTTGTACATATTAAAGAAATCGTAAGATAACTAAAACAAAATTTCATTAAATTCTGAGAATAAAATGCTAATTTTTTTTAACTTTAACTAATAGATGTTCTATTAAAATATCATTAATCAGTTGACAAAGTAATAAACAGTGTTCTATTCCCCATGTGAAGCTAGATTTAATATATTTAAAACCAGAACAGAAATGGTAAACTTTTATTTTTTTAATTAAAACTTTTTTTGGGTGAAATATATTTAAGTATCCTCTTTTATGAACTTGGATTGAGTCGATACAAAGCCATGAAAAACGAATAAAAGTATCTTAGGAATAGTATCACTGCTACTTCGTATGGAAGTTAAGCATCTCAAACTGTTTGACAGGGTATCAAATATTGAGTTATATTTGTGCACATTCTTAAAATACCGAAAATGTTCTTACTATTTTAAAAATGAAATTGGAAAGGATTAATTTTTTTGCAAAACCTACATATCTTTGTCTATTTTTATAATATTTTCTTATAAAAAAATAAGTCTTATAAAATTCTAACATCAATTAAAATTTTGAAACTTTAGCTAATAAAATGTAACATTAAAATTTTTAAAAAATTATCTAATAATGTTTTAAACATTAAATTTCCTTTTATTCAAACTAAAATTTTAGTGACGCATTTAATTAAGATATTAGGATCAAAACAAATATAATTCATCTTTTTCTGCTCATGTGAAAGTAGAATTTTTTGCATGGTGCTATTTTTTTATATTTGAAAGAAAAAACTGGATTTTTTTTCTTAAAGGCTGATAAGTTAAAAGTTGCTTATTTTACATCTTAATTATTTGTCCGAATTTATTTCAGATGAAAAAAAAATATCCACAATAAAAGAAAAATATTTTTATTTACTATCTTTTTTTTTACTTTTAATAAAAAAGAAAGTATTAAAAGAAAGAAAATGTGTAAAAAAGAAAAGAATGTAAATGCAAGGAAAGTAATGTACAAGAAAAAAATAAAGTGTTGTAAAAATTAATTAAAGTATTTTATTTTTCAAGTCAATGAAATTCTCTATTAGATTGATATATTGATCAATTATTTAAACATAGTTTTATTAACGAGTGCAAAAAATAACATCTCACGAAACTAAATTGTAATTAAAAAAATTCTAGAAAGTAACTTTCATGAATTGAAAACAAATTCACATAACTCTCAATCTGTGCCATAGTTCGGCCAAATAATTTGAATATTTTTATCTTAATCTATTCACAATGAAGGAAATAAGTCAAACTTAGAAAAAAAATTTCATGATCATTATTCCTTGTCATAGTTTAAATATATTTAATAAAAAACACTTTCTTATAGCAGATTAGTCTGTAATTATTTATCGTTATGAAATAAGATTCATTTTTTTAGTAAAAATGTAAATGAAAAGGAGTTAAAATTTATTTTACTGCAAGTAAGAATAATACGTTTTTTAAAAATTTTCAATCATAATTAAAACATGGTATTTACTTACTTGCATAATAAAAATATTTGAAATTTTACTTCTATTTAAATAGGACAATCTATCTAGATGCATTGAAGGCAGCTTCTTCAGGTGCAAGTATTTCACTTTTTTCTAAACTAGTTGCCAAAGGAGAAATTCGAAAAACAGATGCATTTTTGTGGATGACGCTTTTGCCGTTCACGTCTTACTTGGATGAAGAATCAGTTGCGGCCACACTAGTAAGTTTGAATTGAATAATCTTATAATACTTTTTATCAAATTACAAAAAACATACAGTTAGTATTATACAAGTATCGAAAACTGACAAACTTGCACATTTTATTCTTGTTAAGGATGTATAGCACATCAATTTAAAAATAAAATACTTCATAAAAATATAGCTATCATCATCAATCACAGTTCAAGAAAAATGTAACAATTTTTATAGTTCCTATGATATTTATTATCCAAGAGTAGTTTCGTGAGTAGTATGTAAGAAAATTAATAATTCGATTTAAGGTGAGCTAATTTTGTCGGGGAAAAAACAATAAATATTCTATTTTATGAATCCCTTAAAAAACAAAGACCACCAAAGAATTAACAGTAAGAAATAATCAAAAATGTTTCATAATGCTCTTGTAGAGTGTTAGGCGTAAAAATCTAAACCAAATATTGTAGATTCAGGGATGGTTTAAATGAATCTTTTTTTTAGTTTAAGAATTATTTTTTATTTTAGGATAGCTTACACAGACTACAAATATCATAAAAAAATTAATGGCAAATAACATGGGCTTTTTTCTTTGCTATCACATCCCTTCTTCGCTTGGTCCGTACTGAAGTTAGTTGGTCGTTATGATGCTCTTCAAAGAGCCTTAAATTGTATTAGTACATTGCTGCAAAGAATTAGAATATTCATCCTATATGATTAGCATTTAAATAAAAAAGTCTTTCATACGAAGTAAAAATTATTATTTAATTAATACTCCGAATTAAAAGTTAAAATATTAATATATTAGGCTGTATGTGTATGTTATTGTTATTGTCAAGAAACCTTTCTAAAAAGTATCATAAAACTTCCATTATCATTTGCTTATACAAAAAAAAGGATGGGTCACTGAAAAAGTAATCTGTTATGTCACAATTTATTCAACACATTTACAATGAGTTGCTTTTTCTTTAAAAAATAACGGCTTCTTCCATTTTTTTTATCGGCAGCCCTTATTGAAAAAGGACACTGCAATTAGACAAAGTTTGCTTGGTGTATCCGCCATGACGTATAAATATTGCTCAACTCGCAATGACTGTGAAAATTCAAATGCTGTGAAATCCGTGTCATCTAGTCTGAAACAATTTCTTGGTGACAAATGTCAAACAACAAATAAAGAAGAAGAAGCTAAGGTAAGATGTGTTTTTAAATTCGTTGTTAAAAGTATTGCTAAACGACTTCTTTTTTTGAAAACTTCATTGTTTCATTTAGTACTTAGAATAGTAGCTAAAGTGTTCAAGAACTTAACGTCTATTTCCTTATAACATAATGGATTTTTCAAGTTATTTCTGAGATTCTAATCAAAAAAGGAATTTTTTATTATTAACAATGTTATAAATAGTCATTAACAATTGCTCTGTTCTAAAAAGAAATTCTAAGATTCAATGAAAGATAAAAAATGTGATAACAAATGAATGCAAAAGAAGAAAAAAACCCACAATGATGAAATTTCATTGAACAAAAATTCTTCTTGTTTCTTTTCTAGAGCTTTATCTGTACTTAATTTTATTTATATTGAAATAACTCAATTTATAATATATTTATTTAGGGAAATAGCCATGGATAAAAAACTGCTAGATTACACCAAAACAAATCTAAGATTAGTTGATTGATAGTACATTAATATCGCACCTCGTAGCTAAGACTCTTGGATGATGGCTGTCATAATTTTGAATCACAGTCAAGTGGCATTGAACTTCTACACCAAACTAATGTGAAGTCTTTGAGCCTCGACAGATTTAACGTGCATCAGCTCCTCAATATGACAGATCTTCCGTGGTACCCGAACTATAATTCTTCAAAGAGTATGTGTATATACAAGGTTGAGTTACATTATAATGATCACCTAGTAACTTAAATGCAAACAACACACAATCAATGAATGACACGCTGCACTAGCCGGTGAGATGAGTATAAAATTTGGAGAAACGTAATCTATCTTAGAATATATCCTTCATTATTGCAATGGGTAAAACACTCAATCTTACTCCCCCCCCCCAAATGGTGCTATGGTTTGGTAATTAAAATTGCAGACGAAGTATATTCCCCGGGAGCTGGTATTACTTTTTCTAGTGTGGCACCCTATAGGTGGATACCAATTCCCATAATGTAATTTGGAAGAGACACCTGATATCTTAAGATGCGAAATTGTACTAGGAACTTAATTTTGCCTAGAGCCCCGAAGCCAAACAGACAATCTAGAGACCTTTAGCATACCGTATTATCATGCGACATGGACGCTGTCGGTTTTTTGCATCATCATAAAAATCCACCGACTTGGGCAGGGGTTGAACCCGCACACTTGGGTGTACAAGGCCACCACCTGATCAACTAAACCAACAAGTCGGCTATATATTTTAATTGTAAAAGGGAATGATCATTGGATTTTGCTCCCTGGGTGGCAGTATTTCAGAAACTATACAGTTTGTGAATTGTTAGTGTGGTGTTGTGATGAAAGTGTACCATGACAAGAGAAAGGCATCATTGAAAATAAATGGTGGGGAAACTGCAGTGCAAGACATGTGTGTTTTTTGTAACGATGGTGTGTGAAGAGGTATTAGCATGATACAGTTGAAACGCCAATGTGTTAAACTAACTAGGAGACTTCTAGACGAGTGTCTAAGAAGACAGTACAACAAACCGTTACATACAGTGTTATAAAGTAAACATGAAGTCCCTGAATCAGTCCCTTCCAAAAACAAAAACTCTAATCATTGCTGGGGGAACACAACGGGGCTGTAGCAGTGTTTTATTACGGTGAATGTTTCCATGGCATTAACTGGGTTCTGTCGTATCTATGAGAAGACTTAATGGACTTTGTTATGTATCCACTGTTGCTGATTATGTTTTATGTCTTTATGTCCTGTCTTCCTATCTTAGGTTCTACACTTCCAACATTAAAGTGTGAAAACTAACTAACTAGCAGAGTTATGAACAGTGGATCCTAAAATTAAATAACGGGTGTGGAGGATTTTTCATCAAAGACGAGAATTTCTTAAACAACATATTTATTGAAGATGATGCAAAAAGATGAAATTTACAGTGACATTTTAAAATGAAAAAACAGTTGAATACATTTTTAAACTGAGCACCTTGCTCAAAACATTTGAGTACAGTATGGAGTCAGCTACTCGCTGAGAAACACCCAACTGCTACCGATTTCACAGCAGTAGCGATCCGTATTTATATACTAATATAATTAGCATATTGTATCACTTCCACAACAAGTGATGCAAACTATTAAAAAACTCCTGAGTGGCCAGATAAAACCGCGACGTCACAAGCAACGATCGGATCTTTAATGCACAGCTGCCATCAGCAAAAGCCATTTCTCAACTCCGCTCGTTTTTCACTCTAGTTTTCCGAGTTTGCTTACATTTCGTTAATGGTGGCACATTTTGAAGCGCCCACATCGCTTGCCGTTCAAGTAATACTACAAGGGGTGATCAAATGAAAAGGTACGAAACGACACGGTGGGTACAAATATAGATTTTATTCAAAATATACACCATAGGCCAGAGCACAACGATCCCACTGATGAACAAGCCGCAGGATTCCTTGTTCCCAGAATTCCTGTGGCTGTGACGAGACCCAGTCCTTCACAGTGTCCTTGAGTACGTCGTCCGAGTTGAAGCGCTTTCCTTTCAGGTGTTTCTTCAGTGGACCCCAACACATGGAAATCGCAGGGTGACATGTCCGGACTGTAGGACGGATGGTCCAACGTCTCCCATTGGAACTTGTCCAGTTCCATTTGTGTGACTCTGGAGACGTGTGGACGCGCGTTATCATGGAGCAGAACCACACCCTCCGTGAGCAGCCCCGGTCTTTTGTTCTTGATGGACCTGCGTAGGCGTCGGAGTGTTAATGCTTTTTCTGTGCTCGAGTAATTCTGTGCTCGCATCATTTGGACGCCGCTTTTTATAAGAGCCTTTGCTCTCTCCTGCGCATGCGGGCACCCGCGCATGATCCGATCCCAGTCAGAGTCTCCAATGGCATCCCGAGATGTCTCGCTACATTCTCCCTTGGCGGAATATGCAAATATTTAACTGTTTCATTTTTATGTCATTTCGTACCTTTTCATTTGATCACTCCTTGTATATTCCTGGATTACTGACAACATTGAGATGTCATGTAAGTTATCCACAACTTGTCAAACTATGCTTATAATTTAGCCATGACATATAACATATCCTGTTGTGAAATTTTATTCTTTGAACACTGTCAGCTAAGATTGACTGTTTTATTAAAGTCGCACTTTTTAGCAACACCTGGGTTATTCGTGATAGACCTCTTAATTTTGAACTATGGTCAAGCTATGAGGGCGATACGTCAGCTGGTACACCTTTTCCAAAGTTCCACAGCATGCAAGCACAAGGGGACTTGACAGATTCAACAAGTATCAGTCCCTCCACAATGTGGGTCTGCACCTTCTAGGAAAACGTCAAGAAATTTCCCACACTTTAAGCAGAATATTCGTTTTTAGGAAGTTAAAACTAAAAGTATATTTGAAGCAATTCTCTTGTTCAATATAAATATATAGAGTTTTTGAATTTTTTTTTTCATAGAACAATTTTATGTGTCACATTTTTGTTTTTAAAATCAATAAATAAAAATATAAATAGCCAATATATACTTTTTCAGATTATGACAGCTCTCAAAGCATTTGGGAATCTTGGATACATTGGAGACAGTGCGGATAGCATCTTTGAATGCGCGAACTTGAATACTAACGAGATGACGGTACGAGTAGCAGCTATTGAAGCATTCAGACGAACTCCTTGCTCAGAAAAAGTAAATCAACATAACATATTTGTACAGAATTCATTTGAAAAATAATTCTAAAGATACATATCTATTATTCATTGGAAATACTTACATAAGTTTCAGAATTCCAGTATATAAACTTTATCATATAAAGCTCAAGGTTTCATTGTTTATTAAATCATTTTTGTCATTTAAAACTAAAAAATAAGTTCAAAATATTAAAGATTTTTAAAGCGTATCAAAAATTAAAATATCATCAAGAATTAATTTTTACGAATTGTGTATTTTGATAAACAAAGGAGTATTAATTAACATCGTACTTGAACCAACACGAGGGCTTTTGTTAAGAGACCTTGTAATTTTGAGCTACTATTAAGCGATGAGGACGACACCTAAGCTGGCACCCCCTTTCAAAACTATCACATCACACAAAGGGAGGACTTAGAACCACGAAAGATTTAATGTGCATCAGTTCCTCTACATGGAGGGTCATTAGTGGCGCTGGTCTTTAAGGTATCCGAATGGTTGCGACAACTTTTTTTTTAAAAAAAAAGGAGATATGGGGATTTTTTTGTTGTTGTTATTTTTAGGTTTATAAAGTGCATTTTAAGAAAAATGTGCTAAAATTAAGAGAAAAAGAAATGATTATTACTAAAATGGGAAAGAATAGGTAAAAATTGACAAAAAAATAGTATAAAAACGGCCCATTCTGCGCCAAAGGTTTATAAACAAATTTTCAATTTTTTCAATCTAATGTGTTGCTATATTATTGAATTTTGAAATGACTTTCAGGATAAGCGATATTTTCATTTTACAAATACTAGAGCCCTTTATCTCGGTTATTATATGAAATTGCTTAAAAAAACTGATTATATTCACATAAGGGACTGTAAATGTAATAAAACAGTGTTTGATAAATCTGAAGGTTAAAACACTTCTGTGATTATGCAGAACTTACAGAAAAAATTTCAGTTAATTATATTCAAAACTTTTTGAGCAATTGCTGGCCCCATTTGAGTATTTTAAAAAAAAACGCATTTCGAGTAAAACGCGTTTTAAAGTATGTCATCTTGCTTAAAGTAATGGCATCTGCTTTTACTTAAACACTTGTAATTTTTGTTCTAGTTAACGGAAAACAATAAACTTGGTATTTTTATAAAGCTAATAAGATAACGTGTAAAATAAAATCATAAACAAAATTTGTCTATTTTTGGCAAAATTCACAATTTTAGGGGAGTTGAATTTAACTCATGACCATAATCACTAAGCTACAACGGCCGCATATTTTTTATAAAAACCGTATAATGATGAGTAAATGAAACACAATTAGGCAATATGTTATTTTATGTGACTAAAAATTTTGAATCATTTATTAATTTTATGTTTTTTAATTTAATCATTTAGAAAGGTTATCTAACAATTATCTCACCTTAAAGAAATGCATACTTCAAATATATTTAATTACCGTATCAAGTAGTTACTTAGTATAAATGAGACTGGTTGTTTTTTATAACACTTGTTATGCTTAAAGGCGTATTCAATTCATAAAGCAAACATCAGATTGTGAACTTCACTATTTTTTCTCTTAATTTAATTGTAATTAAATATAGAGAGTAAAAGAAATTCATGTTTTTGGTGCTAATACCACTTGTCTGACGGCATCAGATTGAGGCCCACAAAATTCATCGCGGCAAAGGGCTAAATGTACGTCTGTTATCCGTAGCTTTCAGCTCCATACAGGTGACAGTACAATTTTGATAATTGTCATATTAGAATATAGTTGATTCAATACAATTATTCTAAAGCTAATAGCTGTAGATTCCAGGATGAAAGGGTTTTGAAGTCACAGAGAGCTGAAACAGATGTTAAATCCTTAAGAACTTTCATTTATACATTTCGATTTCACCGTGACATTCAAATAATTTTTTTTCAAATTCAAGAATTTTTTCAAAAAAAAAAAATAATTGCGAAATAGCATCTCAAGTTTTCTCATTTCTCAAAACATTTCAATCAAATATGTAATGGGGAAAAAATGCTCCTGTGCATATCGGAATTTCATTTACATCAAAATATCGTGAGATTTGGACAGTGGTCTTTTTTATCCTGTTTACTCATAAATTTTTTTCGCACTCTACAAAGGCTGGAGAATTCAAAAAATAAATTTATATTATGTGGAAAATTTGACAGATTATGCAGATTGTGTTTGTTGTATACTTACGGGCTTTTATTTTCATCTCTCATCAAATATGTAGGCATTTAAAGATAATGTGTCCTAATATTCGTTAGAAAGTAAATGACTATTGATAAAAATTTATATTCTTAATTTGTCATGTTAAAAAATGAGTACAGATTGTGGTTTTAGGGATTTATGTATTATAATGTTATTTTTCCTATTGCTTATTTCAGATTGCTTCCCAACTTCTTGATATTTTTAAAAATAAGAATGAAGATGATGAAGTTAGAATCGCTTCGTTGGTAGCACTGTCAAAATGCGCTAACAAAGAAATATTTAGGCATATTCTGGAAACTTATTCATCAGAAAGTAGTCAACAAGGTATGAGTTTGTGGTATTTCTTATCTAAATTATAGATCATAACATATGGGCCCAAGAAATTTATTTATTTTTTACCTATTCATATTAAAAACTAACACAATTAAGCAATACAGTCGGAACTAAGTGCTTCAGATACAATCTTAAAATATTTTGTTATGACACATTTTAGAGAAATAATGAAGGCATTGTTGCTATACAAAAATAAATTATGTAAAAAAATTTATACAAAAAATAGTTTTTTTTAAAAAAAACACCTACAAAAATATATATTAATGGTGATCTTTGTTTTATCGTGTTTCTCATAGTAAATATAAAGAGTAAATTTAATAACTGCTCTGAAAATTGACATTACAGCACAAATACGGTGGATCAAAGTCACCTAATACTTTCGAATTTCAAAGAAAGAAAAGAGAAAAAGGGTTCTAGTTGCCAAGAAATTTGATATCTTTTGTAATGGAAATAATTTTTAATATCCAACTCTATTCTGAACAAAACTATTAAAAGTATTTTATATACAAAATGCGATTTATTTTTAGAAAAAAATAAAATGATAAACACAAAAGTAATCAAACATTTTTTTAAAAAATGGTTCAAATCAAGCAGAAAGGGGAATGTTTCAATATTTTAGTTCTTAATGGAGTTCTTAATTCTCCTCTAAGCATTCACAACAGCTTGAAGTGGTATCATCTATATAAGCCAGTAAATGCCTCCAGGCAGAAGTGATAATTTTGGTCCAGTGGTATGGTATGGGCTTATGGAACCGAAGGTACCAGGTTCTGTCCTATGGATACGTGCCACTTCATTGGTGACCCTGGTTAGACTTAAGAAAAAGCCCGACCTACTGATCGGTTGTGGTGCCTAATGTGTCCCTCCCCCAAAAAGTCATCTGACTTTTCCAACTCCTCCAATTAACAGCAATAACTCACACACTCGCCATAACAACTATATCTTTCATTCGCTTATCCACTGGCTCACTGATGGGACAGTGTGTTGCGGTATCATCTATATAAGTCAGCAACAGCCTCTGGGCAGAAGTGATCATTTTGGTCCAGTGGTGTGGTACGGGTCTACGGAACCGCAGGTACCGGGTTCTGTCCTCCGTATACGAGCATTTCAAGCTTTTAAATGTTTGAGCATATATAGTTTTTCTGTAATTTATCCATTAGTCTTTTACCATTTACCGGTACTCCCAAGTCTTTGGATTATTTTTTAGTTAATGTACTGTGTTGTTGTAGTCTATTCTCCAATTCTCTCCAAATATGTTGAATTTATTTTAATTCAGCATCTGAAGTGGTGCTTTTAAATTTTCAGACAGTTATAGAAACATCATAGACTACGGAACAAGATTGTGTATGGTGCTTGATTTTAAAAATGTTGTTTCCGATACCTAAATCTTGGGTTGATAATTTTAAAATATTTAAATAAAGAACATGATCCTTTACGCCGTCAATATATCAAAATTACTTAATCTGGATGAAGACATCACATAAGGACACCCTCAACACCATATTTAACTTTGTTTACATTTTGTTACGTTCCTCGTTGTTTTCTTTGCGAGTGTTCTACTAAACTTTCATGAAAACTAAAATTTTAATTTACTCTTACCTGCAAACAGCATGTGATTTCATAAGGTACTAATTTATCTATATCATTGACTTTGCAAAGGAAAATCTCGAAGCACTGTTTTTTGAACTCACAAATATTTTTTCTCTCAAAGAACGCCTGTGTTAACTAAATGATCTCAGCACTCTTTGAAAACTTTCATGTGAAACTGAAGAGTTGTTATTGTTACTTATTCCTAGTGATTGACGGTCTCAATCGAGGCTCACGAAATTCATCAGGTCAAGAGGCTAGTTGCACGCCTGTCGTTATCAGTAGCAAAAAGCACCATGAAGATGGCAGTACATTTTGACTTGTCTCCACCCCCAATTGTAAAGAAGAACATCATGGGGGGATCCCACATCCCCTCTCCATCCAACAACCTCTCAAGAGTACTTGCGGCTCTACGAATATTTAGAATGCCCCTGCTGTGAAGGCACTATACATTTACAAACACTCATGCCGTCTCCGGGATTTGAACTTTGGCCCTACGCCACAGCAGTCACCATCCCTAACCACCATACCGGATGGGCGTAATAGAGGATTGAAGAGTAAAATTGTTGATTTAATTCTTTAAAAATTTTTACAGTGCTGAAATGATGGATTCTCCACAACTTTTATAATTATAATTATTTTATGTTTTGTCGGCTTTGTTGGATGGTCATCTCTTGTTTTCGATTCAATTTTTTACAGCATTTTATCATCCAGTAAAGGCTTGAATAGGATAAATGTAACGATTTGGCACCTTTCGAAAAGATTTATCAATTTTATAATGAAAAATATACTCTTTTCGAGCTTCGTCCACCGTTTCTTTATGATTACAGGACATTTCTAATATTAAAAAGAATATTCTTGCAAAGTAAGCTATAAAATATAAGCCAAATGATAATTTAAACTCTATTATGATGTAAAAATAATAAAGTGGCAAATTATGTGCTGTTAAAGTGCTGAATTTATTAGAAACTCTTTTGGTTACTATCACTTTCGTCAATTCTAGACAGAGAGCAATAGACAACTCTTTATCGCTCTATCGCAAATTTTTAGGAAAAATAATGCATTATTTTAAAAGAGTAAATTATATTGTTTTGTTATTTATAATTAAATGTGATACGAAAAATGTTTATTTCTTTCGTTTACTTAAATTTCACTTGTAAGAAGTCTGTTTACAAGTTTCCGATTCCTTTTGGGATTACTATACTTGTTCATTATAATATAGTATATAAACTGGATGATATTTGAAATTGAAACGTAGTTTTTTTTAACTTTATAATCTATTTTCTAGTCAAAGTGTTTACCTGGAGTTTATTGACGAACATGCAATCTTCATCCGATCCTGTAAAAAGTTCTTTAACTGAATCAGTGTACTTAGAAGAAATTGAAGTTCCTGATTCGACTGATTTGACAAAGTTTTCAAGAAACTTTCAATTATCTTTGTTTTCTGAATTTTTAAACATTGGAAATGAATTCGACGGGAATCTTATTTATTCAAAAAATTCGTTTTTGCCACGATCATCAAGTATTGGCATCAAATCAAATATTTTTGGAAATCAGCTGGATTTATTCCAGGTAAGGTATATCTTCAATAATCATTTTACAAGAGTAAATAAAATGTTAAAATATTTCACTTGAACAAACAATTTTTCTTCAAACTTTACAGCAGACTAATTAAATCTATGAGTATACTCATTGGATGAGCAAAAATAAATCAAATCGTTATACACTCATGTCCATAAATTAAGGATAATGAAGTTCAGGCAAAGAAAGAGACAGAAGCAAAACAAACTTGACTTATTTGTAAAGTCTATTTATTAAACAAAAGGTAAAGAGCAAAAAAGGTGCTATATGTTTGACATAATTAATAAAAATTGCGATTTTTACTCCCTGGAGCAAATTTTAAAAAAGAACCTATTTACAAAAAACAGTATAACATGGTTAGTATGATGGTTAATACGGAGTATGTCTCCCAGACGATGCAATACAGGTCTTACAACGCCTACGCATTCTGAGTATCAAATTATCAATCTGATCTTGGCGAATATTACACCACTCCATCAAGAAATGCCCTCCGAAGTTCCGGAAGACAGGTGGGAGGGGGTTGACGGGCTGCAATTCGTCGGCCAAGCATATCCAACACATGCTCTATTGGATTCAAGTCCGGTGAGTATGCTGGCCAATCCATACTGTTAATATCCTCCGATTGAAGGCATTCGTCTACAATGTTTGCATGGTGAGGACGGGCGTTATCATCCATAAACAGAAATTCAGCACCCATGGCACCCCGAAACAAACGTACACGTTGTTCCAGAATGACATCCCGATAGATGTAGCCTGTCATCGTAACACTCTGAACATGCAGGTCAGTTTTGGAACCATTAATAATTCCTCCGCAAACGAGCCATCCTGCACCACCGTAACGGTGTCGTTTAATGGTGTTCTCTTGGTGGTAACGGGTACCTGGCGCTCTCCATATGAAAGTCCGGCGAGAATCAGACTGCAAACTAAACCTGGACTCGTCGGAAAACATCACACAAGACCACTGTTGCGGTGTCCACAATGCATGCTCTCTACTCCAGGTTAATCGCAGGCGACAGTGAGTTGTGTGGTAAGAGGAACACATCTGACATGCCTACGAGCATATAGACTAATGTGCCCTAAGCGTCTGTACACGGTCTGTCTTGAAACTGTCGTACCGGTAGCTGAAGAGAGCTGACGAGATAGGTCTGATGCTGTGCTCTGTCTGTTTCTTTTGGCAGTAACTGCCAAATACCGGTCCTCATTCGGCGTTGTAACTCGGGGGCGACCTGTGCTGTAACATCTACTTACATTACCATCATCTTGGAATCATTGCCAAAGCCTGGAGATGACACTCTGGGCGATTCCAAGTTCCTTCCACATTCCAGTCCACATTCCAGTCGTCCGATAATTCTACCACTTAAAAAATCATCCAAATGCTTCCTTTGTGCCATAACTATGCGGTTATTGCACTGAAAGGCTTTTAAAGGGCTTGTGAACAATTTTACTTCTTTGCCACCATTCCTTATATACCCCTCTCTCTTACACTCTCGTCATTGTAACGTACTATCCGCGCCATCTGGTGGTTTCCTGTAATTTGCATATTCTTCTTCAAGATGTGTGTGATAATTCTACAGGTGAAATTTTTGTTCTAGAGTTCAATTTCTGTGTGATTTTGAATTATCCTTAATTTATGGACATGAGTGTAGCTTACGAATGTTATATATATGAATTTGTTACTTAATTTATTTTAAAAAATGAAGCATTAAGGTATTTACAAACCATTTAACTTGCATGAAATATGATACCCAGGTTGTATTTTAATGCATTACTTAGAAAATAGATTCTACTTTTTTTTAAATTTCACTTGCAAAATACATCTTATTAGATCTCTCTATTTGTATTACATTTTATTATGTGATTGTAGGAAATTAAATAATTGTTTCGAGTGAATAAAATGAATTATTTGTATCATTCTTATTTTTTTCTTTTTGTTAAAGCACTCAGCCTTTTAAAATGTCTTTAGACAAATATAAAATACAATGTATCAAAATATTCAAAACACCAAATAAATAAATTTATGAGGGTTCTTATTTTTTTTAATCTGAATTTTTTATCAGTTTAAGAAGAAATGAAAAACATAAGTATTATCTATACAAAAGTACTTATCCTGAAAAATATAAACATTGTGACAAAAGTGTGTAAAAAATCCAAGCATAAAAAGTAAGAATTTTGCTTGAACTTTTAATTTTGGGAATAATATTCCTTTTTTATTGTTTTGATTTCAAAAATTAATTCTTAATGTTTGCATCATATTTGTATGAGACTTATATGGATATATCACTAATTTGTGAACTTAGGACAGTTTATATAGTCATTCAATTTATTAATTAATTTGCAATACAATTATTTAGATACTTTATTTAATTAAAATACATATACGAGTATGTTTATACTAAGTTAAAATTGATTAAAAAAAATAACTGCTTCAGAGATCATATGCACCATCTCACGTGTTTACAATGACCCTTTTTTAAAGTGACATCCTCTCTTAATCTCTGTCAACTTCAAAAACACTTCTTATTTTAGATTGGTAGTAGGATTGAAGACTTGGAGCACATACTCGAAAAATTATTTGGACCCCATGGCTTGATGCCAAATCTCAACGTTGATGACCTTCTGAACTTGATTCCGGTAACTCGGGGTAAACGTAGAAAGCGATCCACTGAGTCATACAAATCAAAAATAGAAGCTTTGAGTGAAAGGGTAGGTAAAAGTAAAAAGTTGTTCATAACAAAATAAACAATTTATAATGGATATCATTTTTGTCGGATTAAATACAGGATTCAAGTAGTTTTTAGGTCATGACCTTGATGAATTCCAATTAATTTGTTGGGACCCTTTGTATAATGTTTTATTTCAAATGTTGTTTTACCGTAAGAATGTAATTCCAATTTGTTGTTATGCTTTCATACTACTTGTATTTTCTTATACTGTATAATCTGAATGTCTGTTGGACATTTACTTTTGATACCAAAATGTAATAAAATCTCATTAATCCTTATCCACGGGATCTAAGTCATCTGTATTATTGCAAGTCCGGATTAATAAGTCAAAGAATGCATCTTAACGTTTCGTATAAAAAATGCATTTTGAAATAAGACAAAGAAAACTGATAAATAATTCCATAAGGGAAAATTCGAATTAGTATATTATGATATGTATTAGGTCATAAAAATTTACTTGAGTTCCTAAGTCAGCTTTTTCTATGTTCATTGATTACGTATTTATTTAAATTTCTGCCTTGGTCAAAAGATGTTTGGATTAATGGGAACTAGATTAATCAGATTTTACCATTTGAGTGTTTTTACATTTGCTTTCAAAACACATTTGTATATATTTTAAGTTGATGGTAAATAATGTTTAATTTATAAAATGGAAATGAAATATTTTAATGACTATAGTTAAAATTTACTGGAGATTTTTATAATATCTTCCACTATATGCATTTAATTAATAAGTGTACTGTTAGTTCAAAATTCTTCATATAAAATAGTAATTTGTTAAAACCCCCTTTAAGTTTTGATTCACTGATTTAATTTTAAAAGCAATAATTTTGCATTAATGTTATTAGCCATAATTATAACCATGAGTGTACAAAACTTATGAATATAAACTGCAAACAACTTTTAGCAATCAAAAACAGCTTTGAAAAAGAAATGTTTTTTTTTTTTTAGTTTAAGAACTTAATTTTGCATTTGCAACTAGCTTTATTTTCCAGCTATATAAAGAGGTATAAATTTGTTTCAATCATTTCCATTACATTTCAAGTACATTGTCAGAAAAATAGACAGAAAACTGAGCGAAATGTTTTGTTAATATGTACAGTTATTATTTAAATTATAAGCAACTACATATCATTCTTTGAGATCTAATATAATTATATGTATAAACATACCAATCATTCATTAGCAGAAAAAGATTTTCTATTTAAGAAAAAAAACATGGAAACTAACTTGATTGATTACAGTGATATCTCTTAATTCATTGCTATTAAAATAAAATTTAATCAAAGACATTGATTAAAATTTTTTTTTTATACTTTTAAAATAAATAATGATAATATTCTTACTGTATGAAGCTTGCGGCCCAAAATCATCTTATATAAATTCCTGAAAAGATATTTTAATTCATTCAAAAGTAGTTTTGAATTTTTTTAAACATCCATGGGAAAAATCCTGACTGCGAATATAACCGTAATTAGCATAATACAGACAGACCTCCATATAGCAAAGTCGCTAAATCTCGAAAAAGAAGTTCATTGTATGGAAAATTCGTTCAGCTTTCAATTTTCTTTATAAATTACATAAAACAAATTTTAAATTCATAAGCACTATACATTAAAAAAAGTAAGTATTTACACCTTTTTTTAAATTAATGTATATTTATCTTATATATCTTACCTATCAAAAAAAAGAGAAAGAAAGAAAAATTCCAAGGAAAGTTTCTTGATACCTTCCTGAAAAATTAAGTTTTTTTCTGTGATGCTCAAGCACTTACGTTTTGACATTTTCGAGCTACAAGAAATGAAGTTACCAGTACAGCTGATCAGCAATACAAATGAATGGAGACTAGTGCAAAGACACAGGGACGCGAAATAACTCCATTGAGGGTGAAAGGGGATATCGAAGATGTTACCAATGTGCTGGACAGTGGGGGGGGGGGTTAAAGGTTACACATCTTCGACGAAACACCAAGAATTCTATTGCTCTCAGCGAGTTAGCCATCTACTAAAACCAGTTCAAGATTTATGACCACCATAAAGTGTGTTAAAAGAGAGAATAACTTGAAATGTAAAGAGAAATCCTTTAAAAATAGGGAGGAAAAAAATTGAATCACTAGAGAAAAAGTTCGTTACATAGAAAATGCACTTCGCTATTCTTAGGTTATTTTACGATAAAAACTGTAAAATGTTCTTGGTTCTAGAAAAACGTTGGCTGTATAGAAAAATTTGCATTAAAGAGATTTGTGATATGGAGGCTTGACTGTACTATATAATTTTCCTTCCTATCGAATTAATCTCATCTTTTTTCATTTGTTCTTATAAAATTAATCTGTAATTTTTAATGAAGATAAAGTAACAGCAATGGAACAAAAATTCTTAATTTAATTTATTCAAACATAGGAAATTGCCTGAAGGCGATAAAATATAATATAGTATCATATTTTTTAATTTAAAATGTGAGTTTTTAAAATGATCACCTGTTTTGAATACATAATATTCACTCTAAAAAATAGAACGTTTAAATTCTACCATTATAAAATTTTGAAAATTTATTTACAACTGGTTACGATTAGTGATATCATTCGTGGGGATTGAGAACTAAAATTCCTTTTCCTTAGAAAATGTGTAAATTTTCCTGATGAAATTTATTTTTAATAATGTACCATGATTTGAGAAAAACCTTAAAAATACCTTTATTTACATATAAGCAAATATCTCTATATACGTATGAGTAAATAGTATTCCAATCTATATTGAAAAAATTATAACATGATTTGAATATTGATTAGTTAGGTTCTGCATATTATCCGTTATTAGAAAAAAAATTCAGTTTTTTTTTTTTATATATGCATTAAAAAAATCTTTGCAACAATATTCCTCAAAATATTTCTTTCCCTATGTTATTTTCGTCAATAACAAAATAATTGATTGATAAAAACGCTAATTAACTTATAATCCATTCAAAGCAAAAAACTGTGTTTTCTTATGTATATAATTTTATATTTTAA
Organism: Trichonephila clavata; assembly: GCA_019973975.1. Classification (NCBI taxonomy): domain Eukaryota; kingdom Metazoa; phylum Arthropoda; class Arachnida; order Araneae; family Nephilidae; genus Trichonephila; species Trichonephila clavata. The sequence continues at coordinate 68,117 of BMAO01001474.1, read as the reverse complement.
TATAAAATATAAACTATGTAAACACATTCTACGAAAATAAGCGATTCATAGTGTATTTTTCTGATTGCTAACCTAACTATATGCTGAGGGACCTTATAACTTTGAATCTTAGTCAAATGACAAAAACTGCATTGGAAGTGGGACTAAACTCTCCAATTTTCCACACCCCATAAACGTGAGGATTTGAGTATCAACAGATGTGTGAAATATTAATTAACCTCTCCACACAAGCGTGTGTTTAGTGCCACCAGGAGTCTTTAATTCATGACTAGATAGTAATAACTTTGGCCACAATGACCACTTGGCCTCCGCGGCCTTTTTTGCTTTGATTTTACATATATTTCTAGGACTATTTTGATCGGATTCTGAATTTATTTAATATATTTTTAGATTTATATTACTTATTCTGACTGATGGATATTCTTCAAAATTAATATATTTGTCTCATGTTGTTTTTTTCTGTTTTTGTCTACTAACAGATGGGCTACAGTAGAGGAAAGATACCCCACGGCTCTGCATATTTCCGAGTACTTGGACATGAACTAGCTTGGGTCAACTTACACAAGGACATGTTCAAAAAGTTCGGTGATATTAGCCTGGATGATATACTCAAAGAGGTAACCACAGAATCATTTTTGAAAAAATAGTATTGTATCATACTAGAGTTTCTCCAAATATTATTAGAATTCGAAAATTAAACTATTTAGGTAAGAAGCAGCTTAGAAAAACTGATAATCTTGATAATTATGAATACATGTCAAGACTTTTAGTTGATAGTATAAGAATGATGATGTATGAGGATTTAACATGTTAATTTCCCACTTTGAAGAGTAATAAAATCTTTAAAGCTATATTATTTCCTTAAAAATATCAAAAATTGAGAATTAACTCTAAATTTTAATTGAATTTTATTTGATAACCAAGCTGAGAAATGAAATGTACAGATATGATTTCTACCCAGCAATATCTTTATTTAAGCTCTTCCATATTAACTAGTAAAAAGGCAAAATTAACATAGTGTGAAAATGTAATAAGATCCCGTTTTGCATGCCTTTCCTTGCATCGCCATATAAACTAAGCAAATGTCGTTTTCATTTGTTTCAATTATTGCATGCCGGTTGATTCAAAAATAATGTGACCATTTTCAGGACATCATAAATTTTTATTGAATAAAGTTATTTACATGAAATTTTCAATGTAGCTTCCTTTAGCATAGTACATATCACATAAACGCTTACGCCAAGCCAAAAGAGCTTTTTCGAACATTTTTTGGGAAATTTTTCTAACTTCCTCTTTGGTTTTTGAAGTTATTAAAGTGCTCTTACCTTACATCTATTTAATTGTTCTTTTACGTATCCCCATGAAAAATATTTCCAAAGAGCACAGTCGGGGGTGATGGTAGCTATTTCTGAGAAGGAAGAAAATTTATTTTTCTTATCTTTCAGCCATTTTATAGTTGATTTTACAGTATGACTTGGTGCAGAATCTTTATGCGAAAAAATTTTCCTTAAAGGAAAAGATGTTCACTTTCTTTGATCATGACTTTTTTTCTGATAGTTTGTAATATCAATTTTAGCCATTGGTTCTACAAAAAATAATAATTTAAGCCTTGAGAGGACATTCCCATTCATACCATAACACTTGACGATTAACTTGCCTTTTGCAAAACAGCTGCGTCTTTGCGATGCTTTTTGCATAAAATATGTTGTATCTTCGTTTTGCTAATTGTGGATGACAGATGAAACAATGCTTCATCCAATATTTTCCGTGTTTTGTATCTACCTTTGCATAACATTAAATACAGAGGCCAAGAGCGTTTCTTTGTTTTTCTACGGTCTTGCAGAGAGAGACATTTGATGACAGACTGGCTCATTCACTTTTTTAAAGCCAATTTTCTTAACCAGATGACAAATTGTCAATTGCAATACCTGTAGTTTCTTTGCCATAGTTCTTTGAGGCAGATGGTTTTTTACAGCAATAAGTTTTGCAGTTTATTTTTTTCTTTTCATTAAGAACTTCTTTCCGTACACATTTTTTCCCTGGATCCTTTGTTTGCTAGCCACATTTTATTTCTTTCCGAAGTTTAGATAGTAATACATGAGAAAAATATCTTTTCTGATTTTTAAATGCTTTATATGTAACAGAATTTCAGCAAACATCTTTCAAAAGCTTTAAAATTTCGTACTTAATTTTCTAAGCTAATTTTGGAACCATAATTTACTCCCACTAATAAAAATAGTTAAATTGGTAATATAAACGTTTCATTCTCTGTCCAAAAAAAAAACGATTAAAATATACCGTAAATAGTTATGTGCTTTTAAAATTGGTCACACTAATTATGAATCAACCAGTAGAGTTATATGTTATAACAGAAACTATGAATTATAAAAGTAACAATTTGATCTTAATGTATTGTTTGTTAAGATGTTTTTAGCTTTTGATATACATACACAATGTGTTCAATGTGGATTGCATGCTTTGTAAAAGCATTGTGATGAGCATAATATTAAAAATTAAACTTTCAATTGAATAACAACATGCAAAATAAACTAAGAAAGCTCATTTGTAAATTTTTAATCTTTTATCCAACTGAATGAGACATTAGTATCCACATAGTTGTGCTAAAATTTATTCGTATTTCATTCCAGTTGTTCGATTATTTTAATATTGTATTTGGTTATTTTGCATTGACTGTCTTCAATGTATTGTATTAAAATAAGCATCTGTAGTGTTTCTATTCAAAAATAATATGTAAAATTGTAAATAATGGTAGCAATCTGACAAAAATTGTTTTCAGGAAGCTTAAAATAACAAATTCATGAATTGTGCTGCTTCTAATTATTAAAATGATAATTCAAATTCTTTAGAATAATTTTATTCACTATGGAATGAAATATAAAATGTCTACATATTTTTAATTCTTTTAAGTAGGAAATGTATATACTTCTTATACATCGAAATATACGTAATTATATACGTATAATTCTATGAAGTGCGAATAATATGTAATTTCTAGAAATATTATAAAACTTCTTTTATCTTAAAAAAAGATGTTTAGAAAATAAAAAATAGGCAATATAATGTTAAATACCCATTGCTTGTGAATGTATCAATACACGTATAAAGCTATTTAAAAGTTATATTTTCATCAAAGGATTTTCTTAAAATATTTTGGGGATAGATATGAAAAGAAAAGATTTATCCAAAAAATATCCATCTAGTTTTAAGTTTATTATTTATCAGTACATACTTATAAGTAAGGTAATTAAAAGGAATATTTTTTTAAACAAAAATATATGATTTATAAAAAAACATTTACTGTTTAATAAAAATAAGTTAAAATTGCTGTAAAAGAAAAGAAAAATGAAACAATGCCCTTTTCTTATAAATTCAATGAATAAGAAATAGAAAATTTTTCTCAGTTTTAAACTATATACTTTGTTGGTTTTATAAAATGCAGTGCATAAGATGTGTTGGGAAGTATAAGTTGTGGAAAAATGTATTTTTAATATTCACAACCAGACCACTGAGAAGCTGACTCTGTGATTCTAGTGTTGTGTGGTAAATTTGGAATCAAAACTTGTAAGACTTTTAATATAAATACACTACTGGCCATTAAAATTGTTACACCAGGAAGAAATGCAGGTAACAAAATATATATTGGAAAACACATTACATTGGTAATAACAAGCAATTAAATGTTCAAGAACTTCTCGTGCATAGATCCTGAGAAATCAGTACCCAAAACAACTGCTTCTGGCAGTAATAACAGCAGTTATATGCCTGGGCTTTAAGTGATTGGATGGCATGTACAGGTACAGATGCCCATGCAGCTTCAACACGATGCTACAGCTCATTAACCGTAGTGCCTGGTACATGGTGACGAGCCAGCCGCTTGGCAACCATGGACCAAACGTTTTCTGTTGGTGAGAGATCTGGTGAACTTGCAAGCCAGGTCAACAGCTGAACATTTTCGTATCAAGGGAGGTCCATACAATACCAGCAACATGTGGTCGTGCATTATCCTGCTGAAACGTAGGGTTTTACAGGTCTTGAATAAAGAGTTGAGTCACGGGTCGCAAAACATCAGAAATGTAACGTGCAATGTTCTAAGGGCCGTTAATGCGAAAAAGAGATGACCGAGATGTGTATCCAATAACACTCCATACCGTCAGGTGATGGGCCAGTATGATGATGATGAATGCACGCCGCTAATGTGCGTTCACCACGATGCCACCAACACACGGAATCGACCATCTTGCTGCTGTAAACAGAACCTGGATTCATCTGAAAAAATGATGTTTCACAATTCATGCTCTCAGGTTCATCGTTAATCACACCATTGAAGGTTCTTCTGTCTGTGATGCCGCGTCAAGTGTAGCGGCAGCCATGGTCTAAGAGCTGAGGGTCCATGCTGCTGCAAACGTCATCGAGCTGTTCGTGCAGACACTTGTCTTGAAAACGACCCAAATTCTTAACTTTGGGGTCATGACGAGGCTGCACTAACCATTGTGGCCATGCTGGTAACATGCTTGTCTACTCAGCTGCTAGTGATAGGGGGCTGTTTAGATCTAGCATGGCTTTCCGTATTACCATCCTGAACCCATCGGTTCCATATTCTGCTAACAGTCATTGGGTCTCGACCGATGCGAGCAGCAATTGTGCAATAGGATAAACCCCAATCCTGGTACGCTACAATTCGACCTTTGTCAAAGTCAGGATTGTGCTGGTGTTACATCACAGCAACTTTTCACCAGGCAAGAACGTTCAAATGCAATTTGTGTATGGGAAACCGGTTGAACAATTTCCTCATTTAAACACAATGTAGGTGTCACTACCGGCGCCTGCTTTGTCTGAATGCTCTGAACAGCTAATCATTTGCATATCACAGCACCTTCTTCCTGTCATTTAAATTTCTTGTCTGTTGTACGTCGCTTTCTTGGTGTAGCAATTTTAATGACCAGAAGTGTATATCTCTTTCAAACTGTTTTCAATTTTTATTCTTTCTCTACTCTACTCTTTCTTTCATTTCTAGGAATATTTTACTGCTTCAACACTGAGTTAGGCAAAAAATCACCAAGCAAATTTATTTACCTTAATTGTTGCATCAAATGTATCTTTAAGTCTTCTCTATTGGTCTTCTCTCTCTGAGTAATTGTCAACTTATTCAGTTACACACTGCGAAGAATTGCTGTGTATTGCAAAAGTATTATTTATAAAATTAACACAAGATCTAGTAATTTATAAAATAAGTCTTAAAAATCAAATTTATCACTACGTTATTCTTCAATTTCAGATAACAAGTACCAAAGTAATTGATGTGGCAAAAAATTTGCTGTTCTTAGATGTTACAGCTTTGTTTCCCAGCGTCACCGGACGAGCTTATAAATTAGCAGGCAATGGTAGTTTGACGTTGGGCTTAAAAACTGACGGAAAAATTGATATAGAGAAACCAAATTTTCCCAATGCCAAAGTTCATGTTGAAGGAATGGCTCAACCAAGGTAAATGACCAATAAAATTTTATTGAAATCTTAAAATCAATCATAATAAGTAAAGAAAATTGCATCACAACTGTTTTTTCAAGTAAGGCAACATTTTGTTAAATTTTTCTTTTGAAAAATTTAAGAGTAAATTTCTTACTTCTAATATTTTATAGCAATAAGTAGCAATTCAAATCTTTATTTAAAATTATTAGAAATTTATCTGCATATTCAATGATTATATAAATCATAAGAATGCTTTCCATGTTTCATTGTACATTAACCCCGTCAGTTTTATGTTTGATGTTTACTTATGGAGTATTAATACACATTGGATAAAAAATGTATTTTATAAATTATAATTTTGACAAAAAATATTACAAAGGATTATATTTCTTTTTCATTAAAAATAATCATCTCATGGATTCAACTATGATTTCCATGTTAGTACTTAAACAACTAAATACTCTAAGTATATGCTTTCTAAAACAAAATATACTTGCAGTTTCAGTAGATGAGACGTATTACACAGTAAAAATATCATGAATAAAAATATAGCAAATTGCTTCCTTTCATTTTTTTATTTTGATTTTAAGGATGTATTAGTAGCAACTCTTAACCATACCATGAGAGCTTTTTCGACAAGTCATTTTTATATATTCCCACTTCCATCATTCTGAAAATAATCTGACACATTTTCAATGTAACTGATGCGTCCTTTATATCTATGGGATTTAAAGTAATTTTATTTACAAAAATGTTTTCTGTTTCTTGTGTTCAAAATTTAAAATAATTTTTGAATTTGATTCACCATTTTTACATAACAATTATATAAGAAGAATCTTAACAATCTCGTTAAAATCCTAATTTACTTTAACATGCTCAACTTTTTGATTCTCATAATTGAATGAAAATACTAACACAGTATAGTCCAAAAACTCGGCCAAATGGAGACCGAAGGGTGGTGCTGGGTTATCGCGAATGGGATTAAGAAAATGAATAAGTATAAGAGTGTTTCCTCAGAAATATTGTACTGCATTTGTATTCATTGTTTGTCTGAGAATGCAACAATAAATAAACTGCCCAAATACCCTTAAACAAAGGAAAATTAATGAATACATAGTATACAGTAATTTACCTGATCAGACCCACCTCAGAAAAATACCTTGTGAAGGCATAAAGCTGTTTATACAGAAAATTAAGTAGCAGACTTTGCAAAAACTGGATTCTTTCTTTTGAATAAATGTGTTGTGTCCTGCTGTCTTCCATACGGTACTCTGCATTTTGCTACTTCATTGTGAAGACGACGAAGGAATATGGAGTATATTACCAACACACTTTGTTGTTCAATATACTGAAGGGCTGTTTAGACAACCTTTAGACCCTCATTATGTGATATTTTAGGAGTTTGTATGGTTTCCTCTACGTTAATGTCATCATCAATTTCCGGCATTTTTTCATTGACTGTGGAAGCGGTAATAAATTCTGGATCGAGAGTAATGTCTTGCTTGGTATCATTCTAGAACGGGTCTGCAAGTGGCTGGGGGGGGGGGTGACATGCAAAGGTGTGGCCGAGTTATCCGAACTTTCAGGTTATCGTGTGCCGAATTTCTGGGACTCTAATGTATCGCAATCATGAATTGTCGGATTAATATTTTGTCAATGAATCAGAGTATGCATATTTTAATTATAGAACTAGATTTCACTTGCTTTTGTGAAATTTTGTTTAAGTGATTTCAGTATTTATTGGTAATAGAGTACTTGAAGCTAAATATGGTAACGCATAGAAAGCACCCAAAATTCTGGTTTATAAGGGTTGCTGATACAAATTTTAAAAAAGGAAGTGCTGTTTAGAGTTTGACTTCCATTTTCTTCTGTCGTATTGTTAGCTAGATTTTTCTACCTTTTTTTCTTTACCGATGAAGATCTGGAAGTAACCAAAGAAGAAAGCAGACACAAAAAAACTTTTATTTCCAATAAAAGAAAATTTTACCATTACAGTTTCTTTGACCAAATGGTTACTCAATGTCGATGGGATTAGGCAAAAAGTATTGCTAAAGATTAAATGTCATTGGTTAGAGGCATTATGTTAATCTTCATGAGATGAATTGATTATCAGGTACAGAAGTCTTACGCTTTATTTATTGTTGGGCTGATAAACTTCAGTGTTTTGATGTTAATGACAGATGGACTTTAGTACAAGTAGAACTTAAGATCGTTAATATCACCAATGCGTGTGTTAATAACAACTCGAAAAAGCAGTTGTCCACCTATGGTCTCTTTCATCGTTAGCATTATTTCTAACATATATATTTATGTATGTGTGTGTAAGGATAATTAATTTATAACCCCTAAAAATTCTATATTTCCAATTTAATACTTATTTTCCAATCATCCAGAAAAGATTATTCAACCATTTTCTAATCCCATCTCATTTACTTAGATTGTACTTTCCCACACAAATCTCAATTCGAAACCTAAACTAAAAGATGATTTAGCAGTTACAGAAATAAATCCAAATCAAAACTTATGCTGTTGGGTTAGTTTGCTTCATAGTGACGTTGTTGAAAGCTTTCTTCGTGAATATATTTTTAAAAAAACAAACGTTTTCCCGAAAAGTCTCTAGGGTTCCTTTAAAACGATACACCCACACAAACATATATACTTGAATCTAAGCCACACTATTTTTCCAGTGTTAATGCTACTGAAAATTGGGTGCGGCTTAGAATCGAAGGCAAAACATTTGTTGAGTGGGGGACGCAAGTATGAAAAAGGAGACAATTTTATATGCAGAAAAAAGTGGAAACTGAGAACCTGCCACTGAAAATTTGAAACGAATAAAACTAATATATATCGATGGCGTAAGCAAAATTACATAATTTTTGTTTGTAAATTTTCAAAATTCTTTAATATTTCTTTTATATTCTTCTATAAAACATTTTTTTTAAACAAATGTTGCATAGCAAATGCATTAGATGTCACGGAACATGGGAAAAGGGTGACGTCGGCATTAATTCCGAAGTTAGCTGTGACAATGGAAGTGATGAATCATTTTGAAACATGATAAAGATGGTTAGAGTAATTATAAGTTCATGTATGCATCTGAAAATTTTAATACTAGTAAAATAAATTATTAACTGGTTATATATTTATCATTAAAATTGTTTTTTAAATTTATGAAGTATCAGATATTGATGAACTTTTACTTAATTTTCTTGTTTTTCCCCCTCAAAAACGTGTAGAGAATTGGGGGTGCGGCACTTAGAATCAATGACAGCATTTTTTCACAAAAACATTTGGGAAACTTGGGGTGTGGCTTAGATTCGAGTAAATAAGGTATATGTATAATCCTGTTTCTTTATCAATATTGTGTTGAGAGTTACCTTTTCTTGAACCAATTTTAAAATAAATGTGATTTTTGAAAAAACGCTAGCAGACTTTTAAAACGTTACATTATTTATGTAGACCAAAACTAATAATAAAAATTTCTTTAATAAAAATGTTATGCTATGAAAGACAGGTTTGATTGTAAAAGAGAATTTTGGAAATCTTAAGAATTCCTTTATGAAATTGTAAAGGAGTTGTATTAATATTATCAATTCTGTTCAATGACAATACATATAACTCAGTTCAAAATGTCATTACGAAGCCTTAAAAACTCTGAAATTACATTTGTTTCAAATGATAATGAATGTGACTCAACTGAAAATGCTAAAACCAATATTTATTTGTTAAAGTGAAAATATCAAAATTTGTTAGTTACTGGTACATTATAAAGGTAAAATATTAACCATTACTGAGGAAAAATAATCCCTTAATAAAAAGTTAATCATCTAAGCTGATATCAGTTATTTAATAAACTAGCAGTTTATATATATATTTCACTGAAACTAAGACATTTTACTGATGAATCTATTGATGCGTCTGAGTCGCTGAAAGATTGAGGGAACTGCCAGTAATCTTCGTTGCTCATTTATTTAGTTAAAGCACATAGCAAACATCAACGAAACACAACACAAAGGTACAAGGACATTATAGCGATACGCAAATGCTTTCTATGAATTTCTCCACCGAAAACTTTTAGAATCAGATAATTTCCAATAAAGACTTTTGTGATTGGTTAGAATACGTGGATGATCCAATATTGCATCAAGTTGTTTTTCAAAGTGCGAAATTGGCAGATTTTTAGGAAATAAAGTTATGGTTATTTCCCGTTAGGTGAGCAAACTAAAAATTAATCGTCACGTAAAGTCTTGGAATGCTTAAGAAAATTTAACTGAATTATTATATATATATATGTAATACGACGATGTTGTTGGAATGGATTCTTTATATGAGATTGATAAGGCAGTTCGGTGATTGAATAAACTTGTTTATTATAACTACTTGAACACATAAGACATTACAAGGACGACACATAACAAAGAAAACGAATGCACAATGAGCTGTAGCCGGCTACATGTTTACGCAGACAAAATACAGAAGCGAAAGAGAATTTGGTCTCCAGGAATCTCGCTATTTATAGGCAGCTTAAATCACGTGATCTGTGTGGGTGGGTGGATGGATGTAGTTTAAAATCCTCTCGTTAGACGGCTGGTTAACTTATTACTAAAACGTTGGTCTTGAAGGGATGGACCAAAGGTAATTAAAATTTATTTTAAAGGATTATATTACTGGGAATTATTACATATATATATATACGTAATTGTTTGTGTGTGTGTGTAAATTTTTTAAAATAAATTCATATACAGAGTATATGAATTGTTTTCCCATTTGTTCTAAGCATTTTTATGATACTATCTTCCAATGACTTATATATTGAACATGTTTTTAACTTTTTAGTATCAACAGAGCTGTTTTTAATTCAAAATAGTTCTGATTTAATAGATGTCCAGGTTTTAATAGCTGAATATGTTTTAGTCTTTTAAGTGACCTATCTGCATCTTTCACCATCCATTCAGAAGATTTTGAGCCTGGAGTTAAAGTAGAAACAGTTGTAAGCGCTGGATTAGATGTCAGTGGCAAATTTGAACTAAAGGACTTTAGACTTTTACATATCAAATTGGATAGGAGACAGGATCGTCAAGAAATATTAAGTCTCAAGTAAGAATTCTGCAATTATATGAATTTTTAAAGAGCTTTAATTTCCCAGTTTTCTTATCGGATATTGCATTTATAAAATATTTATACATCTTATTTCCCTTTAGGCGCACAATTTATGTGATGAATCATGCGGGTACTAGGGAGATTCCCAAGATTCCGTCGTATAACTTAAATTATTGTACTAAATATTTACAAACAATTTTAGGCGCTCAATACTGTTTAGCGGCCACAATACCTCACATTTTTGATGCCGAAGGGAAGCCTAAGATCCCCTTTGTACGATCAATGGAAGCTTCAGTTGTTGTAGAAAAAACTGATAAAAGCATGGAAGGATATGAAATTCTTTTAGAGTTACCTGAATATGGGGTGAGTAAAGTAATTTAAGCCTAAGAGTATCAGTAAAAAATATATAATGTATATTAAATTAAATATGGGTAAAAATCAAATCAAATAGGTATATTTTCATTTTGGGGATCCCAGATATCTTCTGAAACAAAAGAATCAATCTGAGTCTTAACAGCAAATTAATTTGCCTGTTTTACAAACAATACTACCCAAGATTTCCATATTACTGAATATAGCAGTATATTTTTTTTAAATGTGGGAGGCACATAGCAACCTATTTTAACATTTCATAAAATAAATAAATAAAAATCGTTTGCTAAAAAAAAGAACACTTTGAAATCTTTAGAATACTTTAAAAAATTCGATCTATGGCATTTTTTCTTTTAACTAGTATTACAAAAAAAACGTAACTGTGAAATTATATTTTATATTATTTTTGGCTATCGTAGTATCAAAATGTGGTTCTATTTTGTCATTGTATTAAAAATTGAGAGATTCAGTACTTTTCCACTCTTTTCAAATGATTTTCAAATTTTCCCTCAGTTAATTTTCAACTATTTGTGAGGTATTAACAATATTAGTTTTTACTTGAATCTATTTTAGAGTTTTGTTCAGTTACTATTCCCTTTTAGTAATAATAAAATGATAAGGCTTCGTTATTTTATTCTCGTACATAAAACGTATATTTTGAATATGATACCTTAAAATTGAGAACTGAAGGTGTTTATTAATTGTAAAACTTCTTTTAATCACATAGATTTTGTTTCTAACTTATTAACTAAGGTTTCCATATCTTCGTATGTGCATTCCCATGTGATAGCAATATATTTTATTATCTCACATCTTTTGTAAAGAAAGTATTTTTATCACCTTCACATAAAATAAATTATTCAATATTGATATTTACTTCTTTCTTTCTGATATTAAGATCATATTCAGTGAGGGAAAATCCATTTTTGTACTGAAAAATAATAATTAAGGAAAAGCTATTTACCTTTGTTCTTCTGGGATTTTTAGTTAAATCACAAAATGGAAGGTATTAAAAGGGGAATTTATTATTAAGCAAACACTTGACATCATTTTATACAGAATGATCCAAAATTCTTGCCGAATTACAAAAATTCATTATAAAATAACCATTTCATATAATAGTTTTACTTTTATACCATTAGATAGGTCAGTTTTAGTAGTTTTATTTTGCAGTATATGGCATGAATGCTCCTTCAAGAGTGACTTGGAGAAGCATTTGTAAGAAAGACAATTTTTTGTCAAAATGTTGTCGATTCAACAGAAAGCCCAATGTTTGCTTTAGTTTCACGAAATGAAATCGCTCATTATTGTTCTGTGTAAGTTTTGACGTTCTTAGGGAAGCAAAACTTTTGATGCTAAATTAATCAAACGATGGTATGGAATGTTTAAAAAAATAAGCAGCATTAAGGATCTTCCTAGAAGTGGCAGGCTAAATGGGACTGAAGCAACTATATTGAACTTTACTCTTGGCGGGAACTAGAATACCGCTTTGACGTTCTCCAAGCTACCAAAGGGGCGCATGTTGAAATGTATTTAGAAAAATGGTCTAAGAAAAAAATTCATAATTATACTTACAAAAAATCGGGGGGAAAACATGTCTAAATATAATAATTTGAGCATAATAAATATTTATAATCAAGATAAGACTTTTTGGTTCACTCTGTATGTCTAGAATTCCTAAAGTTATTCAAGCACATATTTTTGTTATGCCACATAACAGCTTGTAATTAGCTTGTAACAGCTTGCTTATTTTATACTAATTTAAATATTTGTGAAATTTTAAATATTGGTGTTTTTTTTCATCAGCATTCTTTCATTTCTTCCAGGCAAGAAAAGAACGGAAATATAAATTTTTACTTGATACCCCCAACTCTGCAATAAATAGAAAATTCTCCATCGATTTAATAGCGAAAAGACCTAATACCGAATCTACTGAAATAGCTTTAAATGTTGTCAATCCATTCTATTCTCTTGATATTGGAGGTAGGTTTATTTATAAAACCTTTTTTTTCTTTCCAAAGTATAGCAGCACTTTATCAATTACTAGCAATTATTTGGTCTTAGTTATTCATTTATTTCTATGTATAGTTTGAAAAAGTTAGTAGTGGCCAAGGTAGCTGCTGATTGGTTATGATCACGAACTCATGACCAGTGTCATGGATTCAAGACCTAGAGCTAATGAAGATTCATCGTGTAGAAGAGGCCACGGCATGTTAATTTTTCAAAGCTCAATGTCCTCCAGTTGGTGTAGTAGTTAGAAGAGGAGGGTGCCAGTTTGGGTGTCGTCCTCGTCACTTGACCATGGTTCAAAATTACGAGATCCAATGCCAATAACCCTCTTGTTGCTTTATAATTCAACGTTAAAAAACACTCAATCACTCACTCTCAAAAAAGACAGCAATTGTCCGTTACTAATTTCTTAATAGGATAGAATACTGAAAACTTTTTGCTTAAGATTGAATGAAAATTCACTAACTTTGCATTGTAAATACAAAATTTTCCATTATAATCCATTGCTTTTTTTTATTGTTCTTTAGCGCTTAAATTAAAATTTTTTAAAAAAAGTCTAAATCAACGAAGATAATAAGTTTTTATAATTACAGTTTGGTAAGTCAGTTACCATTTTATTAATGATTACTCAGTTTTTTTTTAAAAAAATAAACATATGGCTCACATACATTAGAACCGATATATATGTAGTATTTCTTTTCTTTTTTTTTTTGAAAATCTCACGTATATTACCAATTTAAACTAAAAATAAATAGCTTCTAGAATCAGAAATAATTGATAAATTTTTTATCAAAGATTTTAACAATGCACATTTTACTTCCATATTGCGCTAAGAAATTGGTTTTGAAGGATAATATACATAATTATTAAATAATATATTTGAAAATCAGTTATTAAAAAATATAACCTCTTGTATGTAAAAGACACAATATTTAATTACATTATACGTTTAAAATAATTATAATATTTTCTTTGTAGTTTTTGTGAATAATTCAAATAATAATCATGGTAGATTAATCTCTAAAGTGCTTTAGATATTTAAAAGAGAATGCATATATTAATTTAAAAAAGGAATTCTTAAAAACCAAAAAGATTTTTATACTAATCAATTTCATTTTGTTTTCATTGAATATATAGAACTCGTTTTTGTCAACAACAAAAATTATTGGAATTACTTGAATATTTATTTCAAACATAAAATGTTTTGTTATGAATTTGCTAAAATTTTTCCAATTAAGAAATCAAGGGAAAAATAAACAAAAAAAATCTACCATTTTTAAGTATGTTTCAGAGTAATTAACTTTTAAATAAATTTAAAATGCAGCTTTTAATACATTTTGGTTTACTATATTCAAAATTATGCATACAGTGAAAAAATGTAACGTATCAGAATTATAACATTATCTGTCAATGAATATCTATTGGACGTTGAATGTACATGCATAATTCAATGAGTTATGTGCATTTGTATACAGTATTTTATTTATTTGAATGTCTGCAACAGTATTAATAGGATACTTTAAATTAGGGGTCTTCAACCCTTGGACTGCAAATGGCTCGCTGAACTCATTTTAGTGGCCCTTCATTTAAACTTGAACCAATTTCTCAAAAAAAAAATTGCCTTATCTGCTTTTTTTCGTAAAAAAACGCCATTTTTTCTGTTATTCTTGATGTTTAAAACGTTTTGCTAGGGTGTTTGATATACATTTGAGATAAAATTTTCTGAAAATTATGAATTTTTCAAAAACTGCTGCATTTTAAATAATTTTTAATATAAAAAATCTGATAATGCATAAAATTTCAGAAATTTTCGGAAAAAAGATGGAATCTTATCTTTAACAGGCTTGCAAAGCATTTTAATTGAACTTCCATTTAACTTTTTTGAAACCGATATATATATATATACAAATCTGAAAACACCAGCTCTTCCCTTAGAATCAATTGTAAAATAAACACTTCTTTACATAAATTTCCTAACTACAGTATTTTTTAACTGTCGTGTGGTCCTCGCATCACTAAATTTATTGATGTGACCTGCAGATCATTGAAAATTTATTAATTTGGCCCTTGAGCGGGGAAGTTTGAAGACGCTCACTGTAAATAATAAGATACTGTTACACAGATGTGGATTTGTGGATTATATATATGCTACCATTCTCAAAAAGCAAAACAGTTCTTTAAGAGTGATGAAATTTATTGTAGATAAACAATCCATAAAGTACAGGCTATAGCAGCAAAAATTGCAAAATGAATCCCAGAAGTTCTTCTACAGCGCTCAGACACAATTATCAGTGTCTAAAAATACTAATACATAATGATAAAGCTTATTCTCAAGCAATCGCTCGATCATAGCAACTGAAGTTTTCAACAGCCAAAAACAGTACTGACTCAGTTTCAGCAAGCTATTTATAGGCTGCGCAGATTTTTCTCGAAAGATCCGCTTTCGTCATAGATCGTGATATCAATAGATTTCTCCAGTAAATCCCAGAAGCATCCATATGATAGCTTAGTCTCCAAGAATGGTAACCAGCTCGCCAAAAATGATGCCAACTTATCTATATAGCCAATTTTTCACCAAGTTTCGATTGAAACGCCATAATAATGTAAGGAGCAGTATTGCTTGCAAATATCACATTTTTATCATAAAATGAATACGACAGAAAGTATTATTAATGTGTTAAACATCCAAGTTGTTGTTCTTGTTGTCGTGTCCTTCCTGCAGGGAAAGGAATGAAAGTTGCCATTGCCTGTGAGACAGGTTGGACTTCTTAACTATAGATGTAGACACCACCTATCTCCACCTCCACAATTTTGGCATGGAACTGAAGGGGAGGGAAATATTCTGCAGCCCCCTGCACTCGTGGTTTCTGCTGCGACCACCCACAAGACTTTCGGACCCACTGATTTAACGAGCACGTACTCCGTCTATACTTGGTGGTATTTAGTGGCATCGGGCATCAAACCCAGGCCCTCGGGTCTGGAGTCTGATGCTCTAACCACTAGGCTACCCACGGCCCCAAACATCCAGGTAGATATTATTTACAATATCTTAAGCATTAATTATGCAAAAGTTCTGACAATACCCTTCCTTTAGAAGTTTGTTTTAAATGTATGAAAAACAATGATTAACTCATTTGGAAAATGTAAAAATTCCTAAAGAAATTAATATATAATATTAATACTTGTTTGAAAATCAGGTACAGCAGTTCAAGTGTAGGAGAGAATAATGAAGGGTTTAATTTCATTCACTATAAATGACCCAAATGAATCAATATCTTACAGAGAATCGAGCTCACCCATAGGGTTTCAAGTGGTTAACCGACCCTCTGAGAAGATAATTTATTGATATACAAAATTAAATACATATACAACGCTGCAAAAGGCAGGAGGGGACCAGCCAAGAGTCAGAATAAAAAAATCCATACTTTTAGCTCTAAGAGAGAATAAAAGTAGAGAAATTTCCCTCTGACTTTCAATACATTTCTATTCCAAAATAATTCCTCCTTAAATAAAGAGCTCTACCTCTTTTGACAAAATATATTCCGGTGAAGAATGTGTATTACTTAAAATAAAATGAGTTCATTCATTATGTTTAACATATTTTCACTTTGAATTTTAATAAATAATTTTACATTTAAAATTTCCCTTTCAGTTGACGTTCTAAATAAAGCTGATGTTTTCCAACTAAAAGCTGAAGCTCTTGGAGACAAAAAAAGACGCTATGCAATTTTAATGGATGTTAAGACTAATGCAAGAGGTTCTCGTCTGATAGAATATCAGCCAACAGTTGATATTATTTTACACAAAGTACGACCGATTCAACTTAGTGGTACGATAGTCTTTTCAAAAGGATTAAAAGAACAAATTTCCATTAACATGCAATCACAAAGCTTTGACTCGCCTTTAACTATCAAAGGTAAGTTTGTGAGACAGAGGTTACGAAATCGTTTATAAATTATAACACTTATTTACTTTAAACTTTTTAAGATATTTAATTTTTTATAGAAACTCTTACTCAGTAATATTTGTACTAATGTATTTAATAATATATTTTTCTTAATTTAATTAATGTATTTAAGAGTTTATCATGGATAGGACGCATAATTAAACACTCTAAGAGTAATATGATAGCTATCAAGTGGATGTTTTTTCCTAAAATTATTCTTCCTTAATTAAATAGTATAATATATTCATGCATAGTGATGATAAACAAAACAAATAATGAAAACTTTTTAATTTGAATTTTCAGGTAATTTAGCAAAGGAAGGGGCAAATATAGCTTTAGAAGAAAACTGGAAATTACAATCTTTTTTCAATGTAACTGCTTTTGAACAAATTCATCGAATGGAAAGTATTTTCGGAAATCAAGAAGGAAAAGGTTTGTACCTTGATCTAGGTCATCATTATGAACCTGATGGACGAAGCTATGAAAGCGTTTCATTAAATGCCAAATTAGAAAATATTGAGCTTCGAGATCGTTTGCAGTTTAGCCTTGAAACAAATTTAATTTTGGCTGAACATGAAGAAATAAGTTCAAATCTTAGATGGGATTTTAGTTTAAAACCCTTTGCTCACTTGAAAAATGACATAATTTTCCGATACGGAAAAAATTTTGAAGATAATAAGCATCTTGTTCGAGTGACTCAGATGACAGCTTTAAATGGGGATTTTGAAACTTATGAACATATGGACATTGAAAACAAACTTGGATTGACTATATCATGTTTCGATTTCGACAAATATGGCGCATTGAGTTTTGGTTGGAATTTTGAGAAAAAGCCGAAACTTTTTTTTGAGATAGGAGTTAGAACTGAAAAGGACAGAGAAATCAGCCTGAAATATGATTACCAACATCTAACCACTAAGCCATTAAAAATAGCAGCAGAAGGCAAAATCGTGTATTACACTTATACATTTTTGTATAAAGATCAACTACATGAAATTGCACCAAATGAATACCAAGGAAAAGCTGTGATAATCCCTAGGGAAGGGAAAGAGATTACAGTTGATTATATTCACAAAATAAAAAGCCAAAACAATTTCCATCATGAATTCGATGGTACTGTCAATCTTCCTGGAACTGTAGTCCCTGTACATATAAAAGCCGATCTGGCTCTTAACTCAGATAGTTTGAAGCTTAACACCATCGCTGATACTGGAAATCGACGCTCATATTCGATTGATATGAATTTACAAAAAACTGGAGCAAGTGATATTAAGTTATTTACTCCTTTGGTGGAAGGCACAGTCAATGTTAATTCAGAAAATGGAGATCATTCTGTACGAGCAGATATTAAAGCAGTCGAAACCAATCGACGAATTATAGTCACTGGAAATATAGCTGAAAATGATGTAAAGACATTAACACTCGAAGTACAGTTGGATGCGGACAACGATGCTGAAAAGAAATTGTCTATAAAAGCAACAACAAGCAAAGAAGTTGAAGATGGCATCGATAAGCACATGATAACTGCAGCTATTATTTATGAAGGAGCAATTAATGTGGACGTGAAAGGCAAAATAAGTACCGATTTAATCAGAGGTCCTCATTATTTCCGAGCTGATTTTTCTGGTAATATGGGCCCCATGGCCATTGAATATACTCATCAAATAAAGCATGGGGAAGTAGAAAGTGTAATGAAATATTTGAGAAGTGACTCTGAAAAACTTAGATTAGATATGAAAGGCAAATATGTTTTTACGGCAACCAAATTTTTAACAGAATATGGATTATTTTTGTCTTCACCTTATAAAACTTTTGATGGAAAGGAATTGTACTTCCAAATAATGGGAGATTCCTCTGAAACTAAAACCATTTTTATTGCTGAATATCGAATCAAGCCAGCGACAGTTATTGGTTATGTTGGTAAAATCGATTATGAAAGAAAAAAAGGATGGCCGGGTCAAATTAGATCTAACCTACTTGTAACAGTGCATCAAAGACCATTGTATGAAGGTAGTACGCACATAGATTATGGAAATGGTAAATATTCTTGGAAAACTAGCTTTACTCCAATTTCTAAAAGAAAAATCAACCTTTTTACATCGTTTGAACACGCAGCTAAATTCGCTGCCTTTCACCATTCCATGTCAGCACAACTGCAATATTTACAAAATATTCAACTTAACGCTGTGGCAGATTTAAGAAACATGGAGGATGCAAAAGTGCATTCAAATCTGGGTGTAAATAATCATGAACTTTACAATCTAAATTCGACTTTAAAGATGCGCAGTTTGATTGATTTTGAAGGGCATTTAGTTTTGTTCAGTAAAATAACTCCATCTTTACACGTATTGTACAAAACTCAGTCATCTGGTCAGGTGACAAAATATGATATGAATCTTGAAGTAGATTCAGTAAATATCATTACAGGTAGTGGAGAACTCAAAAAACGGAAAAGGGGGTTTAATGGTGATATGATCTTTAATTACAGGGAAAGAGAGTTCTTAGTACTTAACATCAACCAGGAAGCTAAATCTAAACAAGAACGATTTTATGTTGTCAAATTGAAAACTCCTTGGCGTTCGTATGAAGCTAATGTCAAAATTATCAAGGAAAAGAAAGGCAGTGTAAGATACGAGACTAAATTCTGCAGAAATGAAGCAGAAAAGTGCATATTGATCGATGCGTATCACAAAGAACCTGGTGAATTTGACGAGTGGCAGATATCTTACAAACGTGGTGATGTTGATTTCAGTATTGAAAGAATTACTTCAAGTACAAATGATCTGTCTCGTTTTCATACTGTCATTTATAAAGGAGATAAGCGATATGGTTATGATTTAAGATTGGCTAAAGAAGGAAAGGGACATAGTATCAGTTTAGGAATAATTCTTCCATCGAGAGAAATTGTTACCAAAACTTATGGTGAAATCTCTTTACAGAAACCAAGAGTAAAGTTTGAATTTTCAGCTGATGCACGAAAACACCCTGAGAGGAAACTCATTACCGATATTAGGTTCGAAAATCACCTGACAGATAATAATCCATCCAAGCTAAATGTCATCATCTCCCATCCAATATACGAAAAGGTAAATTTCCAAGTCTCAGAAATCATTATTTGAAGAAATTAATTATTCCCTTTCATAAAATAACTTTATTTATAAAAAGCACCATAAGCATATACTACTGTGACAATTAAATAACCGGACTAGTCTTAAAAATTAGCTTCATTAAAAACAATGTACAAATACCTTTTAATCTCCTTCAACTACGCCCTTTTCCTATCAATACATAGCTGCATACGAGTTTTCCTCTGTTCGCAGCAGTGCTGTGACTCATTAAGTGTCACCACCTTCAGTAAGTGTGCCGTTTTTACTTTCACCTCTTCTACAGACTGAAAATGTGTTCCCCTCAATGCATTTTTCACTTTAAAAAACAGGTAGAAGTTGTATGGTGTGAGATATGGTGAGTACGGTGGATGCTCTTGCACTGTAATGCGTTTGCCCACCAAGAACTGCTTTACAGAGAGCACAATGTGTACCAAGGCGTTGTCTTGGTGCAAAATCCACGAGTTTTTACTCTACAGATGTTGCATTTTCTTCCTCGCTCTTTCTCTAAACTTTCTCATGACCTGAATGTAGTACTGCTGTTTTACCGATTGGCCTTGAGGTACCCATTAAATCATGATGATGTCATTGTTATTGAACAAAAATGATGGGCATCACCTGTTCTTGATGTCACAGATCAACAAGAATGTTCATCATCTTCAACAACCTCCTGATCTTCCGAAAATCATTTGTGCCGTTCAAAAATTTGACTATGGGACGTGCAATTATCTCAAAACACTCCTTTAACAATTTAAAATATTCAGTTGGAATTTTATTTTTAATTTCATTAGGCATTTCAAATTTATGCACGGCACGATTTTTACATTTATCATGATCGCGGCACTTCAAGACATCAATGTCTTTCTCAAAGAAGAATAAAAAACAAACTGAACAAGATAGAAAAATGGGAAATAATGTTCCACCAGCACTGGAAAGATCAAGGTCAACTATATATTCCATTCCTTCACACCCAGCCTAACTGCTAGGGCATGCGCAGTCCGGAAATTTAATTGTCACATCTTGTACTCCGATAAAAAAAAATAATGCCGTGTTTCACTTATAAAATGGTTATGCATGATTTAAATTAATAACAAATCAAATTAATAAGAAAACTAAATCATTACAAATTATAAACTTTCTTACATTTTCAATGCATTTAGCAAAGAAAATGTAATTATGTGATTATAAACATGAATTGAAATTAAATATTTATCCTTATATAAAACTAAGCAAAATGCTTTTGCACATCTAAAAACAATTCTTTTATGTTTATATACACATGTTATAAAATATAGCATCATTTCTGGTAAATAATTTTAAGTTCTAAGTGAAACGTTTAAAAAAAAATTAAAATTACATTATGTATCCATCTATACACATACACACATGTGTGATGGTTTGAAGTAAGCACAAAGACTTTTCGGGAACAGTTTTTTATTCGTTCACTGAGACAACCATCAGATCTTTACAGGGAGACAAAGCTAAATGTTCTGATTTTTAATTGAATTGCATATTTATTTCCATAACTACTAAATCATCATTTTTAGTTTATGTTTCGAGTGAAGGCGTGGGAAAGTAAGGCCTAAGACCATAAAAATTAATGATCTTGGATTGGAATCTAATATTCGACTCGTCTTTTCTGAGAAAGTATTAGCTGTTTAATTTTACACTCGAATATGTATGATGGAAAAATAAATGTTAGATGGGAAATTAAGTATCCTTACAAATATATGTGAGAAAAGTGACTCACACACACACTTGCACGAGATTCCCAAAATGACCTACAGATTTTAAATTTGTCAAGCATGTTCATTTTATTCTCTAGAGATGAAGAAGCAGTTATCGAGGGGTCAAGAATTCAGGCTCATTGGTCGAGTTATTTCTGCAGAATCATGAGTTCAAATCCTGGAGTCACTAAAGATCCATCATGTATAAGGGCTGTTGAGGCTTAAAGTACTCATGTAGGCATGGTGTGTAAGTCTGGAGAAGCGGTGCAAGCTCAGGTATCATCCTCATTACCTGACCGAGACTCAAAATTACGAGGTTCACTTCCAATAGTCCTCATGTAACTTCGGAATAAATGTTCATTAACATTGCATTCTCTGAAGGAACACAAGGGTATTGGTGATGAACTTCGGAGAACTGAACCACAGTCAAATGATGAGGACGACTTGAGCTGGCATCCATCTCCTCAAACTTCTATACAACACCCATGTGAGAACTTAGATCTCAGCGGATTTAACGTGCATGAGTTTTAAATGACTCCCGGATTCGAACCCAAGACTAGACAGAAACACGGCCATGACCAAACGGCGACCATTTGGGTCATGTAACTTCAGAGTGCGATTTTGATAATCAATCATTCTGAGACCCTTGAAGCATTGATAAATTGTTCAGATCTTTCTCCTATAAATTTAAAGGAAAATTTGACAATACTTAAATTGCGTTTATTAATATAAACATAAACTAATTTTTATTTTAGCCCATTGAATTGCAACTAATTGCAGACTTAGAGCCCACTTCCAACAAAATTTTAACCGCTGAAATGTCAGCAGATTACTCAAATAATCCTGAAGATAAGTTGATTGGAAAATTGACATTATTTGTAGAATCAAAGGATGGAAATTCTGAAACAATGATTTTAAATATTTTCCATAAAGGTAAGAAAATAATTTTTTTCTGCATAATTCATTCATCAATATATAGTTCAAAATATGACTTTTGACAATGATTACGCTAATTTAATATATCATTCTAGTATTCCATAATATTTGTTATTTTTAACACTTTTTAAATAATTGTAAATCTTGAGATAAATGGTCTTCAGAGTGCTAACAACAAACTTTTCAATTTTTATGTGTGTGTTTGTGTTTTTCTCATTTCAAGTTGTACACTGATATAGAGGGTTTTATGATATTCAAAAAACTTTGCAAATTCTTTTGGATAACTATCAAAATCTTTTTAGGAGAAGACCTGCCATATTAACTAAACATTCCTTTGCCCAAGTATTTCCTATATCTGCTTACTTTTCAGTTTATATGGTGATTCTCGTAAAATATTTTAAGCATTATAGTAGGAATTGGTAGGAAATCTGCTACTCAAAGCTTTCTTTCTGGAAATTTTTTTCAGTTAGTTTATTTTTGCATGCTATTTTAATGTTTTGTTTCAAATACAACAGCAGGAAGGGAGTCTTTGAGGGGTAGGAACTTTTTACTGCCATATCACTTTAACTCTATCAATCAATCCATAAAATGCAAAAATTGTCATTCTTTTTTATTTTCCTTTTATTTAAAAGCTATCATTTCTTAACCGAACAAAGCATCTGTTCAATATATAAAAAAAGAGAATTCCGTACAATCCATCTTATAAAAAAGGTACTGATACACGTCAATGCACATCATGTCAAAGTCCTTATGTTGGTACATCATGGAAGTTTGAAAAGTGAGGTACCATCTCAGGTGTTGTCATCATCACTTGATCGCTGTTCAAAATTACGAGGTCTGTCATTGATAACTTTCACGTTGATTCATAGTGAAATGTTATTAAACAATCATTCAGTCTATCAAGTGGCAGAATATGGAACCAATCACACAAAAACCTTGACCAAATCAAAAAGCATTTAGATTAAGCTTCACTAAAGAAAATGTGGGTAATTATTTAGGAGGTTTTGACTCATTCGTGCAACCCTGGGGATGAACCCATGTGCTGGTTTTGCCCTAAATTCGAGATGCATCGTATAACTCTAATGTTGCAATCACCAATATTATTTTACATAATAACAAGTACAAGATTCATTGCCAAAGTAGTTCAAGACATTATAAAACCAAAATTTGCAGATGTATCTCATCCAACATTCCTGAAGTAACATTTAAGCAGCAAAACTAAACTAAAAAAAATCTCAATCCGTTAATTTGGAAACTTTTGCCCAAAGGGAATTGTTTCTGGTTTCTGTGTTGCAAAAAGTACTTCTATTCTTGACGTCAGCAATTTTAATTACAAAAGTCAACTAGGTACAACTATTTTAGATAAATTTGGCTTAAAATGGCTTAGGAATATACACTTATCTCTATAGCAGGAGCTATAAATTAAGGAAAATAAATTATTAAGCAATAGTAAATGGAAAAGTATGATCATTGAGCTTTTTAACTTACAAATTTCTTACTTCAGCTCTCTATAAATGAATGTTAAAACTATAAATGCATATTTTTTTAGATTTTGCTTTTTTTGCTTACTTGCATTATATTTCAATATTTTTAAAGAGAGAGGAAGTAAATATATATTAGTATTGGGATATGAAACAAATCTATGGGTTTTTTGTAAGGTTAAAAAACAGTATCTTATTCAGGTTTCTAAAATATTTTTCTTTCATAGACCTCTTTTTATACCTAGAAATTCCACACAAAGATTAGAAACTGTAAAAGCGTACTTCACCATGCTTCCTCAATTAGGTTATTTACAATACTTAATTACTTTTGGCTGGAAAGAGATTATGTACTCAAGTTTCATATACATCTCAATTGGTCAATTTTCAAAATCTTATTGCTGAATTTTTTTCGCTCATTAGAATTTTCCTTTTAATTGATAAAAGATTTCATGTTTAAAAAAAATTTCTGAAAAGCAGAAAAAATTGTACATAGAGTTAGACATATCTAACCACTGCAATCAACTTTAATAATTCATAAGAATCGGTATAATTATATGTTTATTTTTTGGGTGTTTACATTTTTGAAAATGCCGTTTCTTAAATAGCTATATTTAATCATCTTAGTATTTTTTGAAAATGATATTGTCAATTAAGATTTTATTCTTAAATAAGTTTATTTCAAATCCGTTTGAAATGGTTGCAAAGCACACTTCGTTGCATCATAAATACGAATGTAAACTAACTGAATGAAAAAGCAATAACCAATTAATAGAATGAAAATCGAGAATTTTTTTCTGTACCATAGATGAGGAGCACTTAGATTTAGTCTTGAAAATTAATGGTTCAGAAACAGACAATGAAGATTTTGTCGGCATTTTCTGGAATTGGAAGGATGAAGGTGACGTTGATATGGAAGCCTTCCTGTATTATCGATATTTGAAAAAAGAACGGAAGTTTTATTTCGAGGTATCATTTTTTTCTACCTTTTTTACATGTTGGCAAAGTTTAGAGATTTTTAAATTCTGTTAACTATTTTAGTATACTATAATGCATTTGTTATGGCTTCATCATATTTTTTTTCTTTTCATATAATTTTTTTATCTACTGTTAACTTAAATGTTAAAAGCAGATGATACGATTTAGTACATCTAACTTTTTTTTTAACACAATAGCTATGTTCCTTGAAAAACCGTGTAAAAATGTACGATTTGTATAATAAAAAGGAAGATGTATTTTATATTATTCCTTACCCAAACAAAATGAAATTAAAAAAAATTTCTTTTATGGAAAAAACCATGTAAAAAATTAACTATTTTTAGATATATGTGTTAATACATTTAACAATATATAGTTACATATTTAGCAGTAATATTAAATTTATAAAGCCCAGTGGCTGAAAGAGGTAGCGTATCACAGGTCCGGGGCTCAAATCTTGAGTTGGACATGGTCGACTCAGCCTTTCATCCCTTCAGTGGGTCAATAAATGAGTACCAAGCTTGCTTGGGAACTAAACACTGGGGATTTCTTGTGAAATTGATCATCTGACTGGAACATCTGCTCTCGCACCTCAGCGCTGAAGGTCTCGTAAACTGAAATGGGCGTAGTAGGCCTTGGTCCTTATGGGCTGTTGCGCCACTGAGTTTAGTTTATTAAATTTATGTTTTAGTTTTAAAAAATAAACTTAGGAATGTATATTTTTTGCCTCAAGACAAACTGAAAGCTTTAAAATTAAAAATACTAGAAATAAAATTATTTGTCACTGCTTGTTGATAATAAACGCATTTGTTTACAGGAGAGATGAATGAATGTCATAGTCTTCACTAGAAAGATTATCGCATCCACTACATGCTTGAATCTAATTAAATTCTTGCCTTTTTAGAACATTTTGAGAGGAAGAGTCTTCTAAAATATTTTATTTATTTTTCTTTAGAAAATCTATAATTCATGTATTGTTGCATTAGTTCTCCATATAATTCTTAGTATCCATTTAACTAATCTTCAGATCTCTTATTGAAATTTTAGGGAACATTCTTCTTTAGGATCAATACTTAAAAATAGTGTTTCGAATAAGCTTAAGACGTTCAGAAATTAAAAAGCAATTAATTGATGGATCTTGATTTCAGTTCTTAGTTTTGCACTCAGCAATTCTAAATGGCATTAAGAGTGAATGAGCTGCTTAAAAAAGAAAAGCGGTTTTTCTTGGACTGTGCTACTTCAAAACTGTGTTTAAAAAAGTTGGGACTACTTTACTCTTTTTATTTATAAAAGAGTAGTAATATTTCTCTTAGGAATATTAATGTACAAGGAATTGAAAGAATAACTAATTATTAACATTATTGTTTAGGCTAGTTGTAACTAATGAATAAATTTGTTTAATTTCCCCGTTCTTTCCTAATTTCACGATCAAATCGAAATTATTTTAATACAATCCTCAAAGTTTTAGTTTTCTTTTAAAATTTCATAAATTGCTTTATATTTTTGACGCTTATGTTACGGAATAATTAAGTTCTATGTAGTAAACGAATTTAATGAATAATTATTGGATAAGATTGTGCTGTTTGGCATATTGTTTATGTAAATATTGATGATTATTTTTTACCTTTATTAAAAAATCTTAATTTGGAAAGAACAAATTAGAAGAAAAATTGTGCAAGATAAAAAAAAAATTGAGATATATTTTGCATTTATGAAATTTACATCAACATTATAACTACTTGAAAAAAAAATTTTATACATATTGCACCATAAATAAACTATCAAAATACTCTGAAACTTTAAAGTTTATTTACTCCAGTAAAATGAAAAAAGTGTCATTTATTAGTATCCGTTTCTTAATAATTATATATTAAGAATATTCATATTATTCATATAGTTCTCATTCATACTTTCATACTCATTGAAATATTATTCATAATTTTTTATTGCAGTACAATAGACCCAAGCTGGTGTATCAGCTGGATG
Organism: Trichonephila clavata; assembly: GCA_019973975.1. Classification (NCBI taxonomy): domain Eukaryota; kingdom Metazoa; phylum Arthropoda; class Arachnida; order Araneae; family Nephilidae; genus Trichonephila; species Trichonephila clavata. The sequence goes on along the minus strand of BMAO01001474.1, from coordinate 40,993 downwards.
GATCAGTTGTAACTCCGCAAACATTACTATTGGACAATACTTGTGAAGTTGATTTGAAATCTGTGTATAATGGCGAGATAACGAAGGCTAAATACATTGTAGATTATGCTAATAATTGTCACAGACTACTTGTATTCAATGTTGAAGGTAATACTACAGTGTTAGATGTCCCTTTCTAGTCTTTTAAAATTATTGTTATGTCTTGAAGATTTAATTCTCACAATTGATTATATTGATTTCAGTAATATTTCAAGAATATGAGAATTAAAGTTAACCCTTTTCGCACTGATTGGAAAGTTTCATTAAAATGAGTATCATTAAACAGCTTGTATGTACAAGAATATTATTCAAATAATCATTATAAGAAAGAGGTTATATCAGAAACTTTTAAAAGTAAAAGTAAAAAATTATTATTCTTTTCCTCACTTAAACATAAATGGTTCTAGAAATTTATTTTGTTTAAAATAAGCCATTATCATGAAACAATCCATAGCATGATTTCTCTGGATAGCTCAAAATATAAGATTTATATAAAATATTAACCTTAACTGAAATCGCCTTCTAAACGAATTCACTTAGTGCAGCTACTTACGAGGAATATAATGAATTATAAGGCAATATATAAAACAAAAATAAAGTTACTTGTAAATAATTACAAGAATCATTATATGAAGAGAGTAAAATAGGTTAATAATATAGAAATAATTACTTTCTTTTCATAGATTGCATCTAACCTATACTGGGTGCTATTGATTTGAAATAACTTCTGGATTCACTAGATTATCAAAACTTTTATTCTCAACTCATAGGGAATTGCAACAATCACCAAAACATTCGAAGTCATTACATGTTTAAAGTAGCAAAAATCAAAAATGTATGTCACAGAAATCTCTAAACACCATCGCCGCACGAAAAACTGTTTCTCGGATTTTAGTTCAAAACAAAATTAGATGTATATATTACCACTAAAGTGCAGAGACCAGTTAATCTGCACATTAACTAGCGTGATTCATTTAAAGTGTGAAAAATTGTTTTACTTCTCAAATTACCTTGGTAATCTGTATATTACCAACTACATATTTGTTAAAGTGAAAATAAATTTTTTGGTGAAACAACAGCAACGTTTCTGTATATTTAAATTAATTTTTTTATTTATTTTTTATATCTAAAGAACCAAGTTAATACAGTAGAATAATCAACACATTAGTTGATAGAATCAATCTTTAATCAATTGAAAAATTATAATACAAAGAATCAAATGGTTCAACATATTATTGCAATTATGGAAATTGACATAATGTTTATTTTATGATGCCGAAAGAATCACGTTAATACAATCATGCAAGCAACAAATTAGCTATTGGAATTAATCATCAATCAAGAAACTACAATACACACACAAAGAATCTAACTGCTTAACATATAATTACAACTAAGGAAATTAATGTGCGAAACACATGAGAAAGTTATGCATGCAATTGAGTGAACTATAATTTCTTTTATCTATTGTAATTGCTGTATCGGTATGTTCAGCTATACTTTGCAATATTGGAACTTTTAACATTTAACCCCTTTTCTGTCGAATTTTTGACCGCCCAAAAATAATTTTTTAATTGCACAAAATTAATATATATTCTATCTTAAGTGAAAATTGTAAATTATTTTTTATCAGTAAGCAGTTTTTTACATGTTTTATAGTTGGAAAAATGTGATATCCCATTCATTTATCTCCAGTCTTCCCTGCAATGCACCTTTGTTTTATATTTTAAAAAATACACTGGGATAAAATATATATACTACTGCTTTGAGGTGCTTAAGATAAATATCTACAAAAAAAATAATAAAAGTATGAGTTTAAAAATGTTTGAAATAATTTATTTTAAAAAATATTTTTGCAAATGGTACCTTACCGTTATAAAAGCATTACAGTCTTTCTTGGACATCAGAGCACAAAAATTGCATCTATCACAAAACTTAAATTATGTATTACATATTATTTTTTGCTTACTTTTTCAAATTAAATTTTCAAAATGAATATGAAAAATATCTCGAAGGGTATTTTATTTGAAGTTTAAACACTTATCATGAGATTCATTAGATGTTATTAGTGTTAGATTCCAGACAGGAAATCTTACTACGATAATTGTGAAGAAAGTAACATGTGCTCTCGTAGAAATATTCAAAAATACCATGGAAATTAAAAGAGTGTAAGTAGAGCAACGAATTCAGTTTCAAGGATAAAATTGTTCTTTGCGAGGCCGACAAAACAGGCACATAAATGCCAAACGTATGACATGTGACGCCGACAGAGGGGGCTAATTTGTTTCCAGAAGATACTGATCTTTGTAATTAAATTTATTCTAAATTAATACAAATAATCTTTTATACCGAAAACATTTAATGTTTTTGCCATTCTGTTTCTAAAGGCTTAGGACAAATTATTTTAGGATGAGTCAGCGTCCATTCAAAATTGCTAACAGAAAGGAAATGCGAGAAACAAACTTCTGAACTTCAGCGATACGGAAACCGCTAATGTGAAGATTACCTAGTTAAAATGCGAAAACCTTGTGATTTCCTCTTCAATGAAGAAAATCAGTTAATCAGCAGATTAACTTGGTAATCAGTGCATTGATGGCTTTCAAGCTTTAATGGTAACATATATGTTAATAAATCTAAAAATTTTACGTCTAAAAGACATATCCTGTAAATAATATTTAAAGGGCCTTTATTCTAAATGTTGATGCAAGAACATGTCTTTTTTCGGTAAAACACAGTATTAAAATTTTTGTGTTTACAATTTTTGCATTTTAAAACTAAGATTTTATGAATTATTAGAATATTAATTTAAAGATGTAAAACTATTTTGATTTAAAATCAAATTATATAATAAATAAGTTTCTTTTTTTATGTATTAAGAAAGGCTTAAACCGTAATATTTTAGTATGTTTTTTTTTTCTCTTATGCCAACTGCCAAATTTTACTTTAAAAATATCGTATTGCAAGCATTTTAGCCTACTTTTATAACTAAATGCTAATATGTCAATCATTTTTGTTACATTTAGCTAAAGTAGGAAAATGAGCATCCATGTCATATGATGCAGAATGTAAAAGATCCCTTGAGTATCTGTTTGACTTGGGTGCTCTTGGCAAAATTAAATTTCTAAGAACAGTTTCACATCGTCAGAGCTCAGGTGCCTCCCTCTGTGGAGGAAACTGAACATAAAAATTACTTGGGGTGATTCGTATTTTACCTATATGGTGCCATACTAAAAGAAATACCAGCTTCCGCGTAGAATGTACTAGGCCTGCGATGGTAATACACCAATTTGCAGCTGTATTGGAAATAAAAAACATTTAATTAGAAGTCTGGGCACAAGTGGTGGATACTGCTAATACAGCTTACATTTTGGAAAATAAATATTTCTGAATATGTCTTCCATATGAATGTACGGATGTATTCATTTAATTTTTCAATTTTAACAGGACAAAAAACGCAAGTCATCGAATTATGTTTCTCAAGAGCAAGCCGAAAACTCCTCTCAATATGGTCTGAAAGCTTAGACGAAGAAGGCGAATGGACATTTGATTTCTCTGTAGACATAATCAGAAAAAGCTGGAGAACTATAAAAATTATGAGCAACTTTAATTTAGAATTTTTGGGAGCAACTCTGGTAAAAAAAAGTTTACTGTTATTTCTGAAAATTTTTTAGTGAAATAAATAAATGTTAAATAGTGAAGGAATTAAACAATAAGAATAATATAGTTAGTTCATCTATTAATTAATATGTGAACATTAATTTTAATTGACGAAAGTCAGCCTAGTTTGAACTGTTTCAATCATCGAAATTAAACCAGAATTCAGTTTCTTTTATTAAAGAATCCATTACTAATCCAATTCCATGTTACGTAATGTTAAATTGTATGAAAAACCAGAAATTAAAAAACACTGCTTCATATTTACAACATTATTAAGTTAAAAGATATTTATTATTATTAATGCAATTAACATTATTATGTAACATTAATGTTATGTAATTAACATTAAGTTAAAAAATATTTATATAATATCACAAAGAATAAAATCAGCAAGTCAGGTTGTATATTTACTTACAGAAAAGGAATAGAATAATTTGTAAAATATCAATATGTTTTTTAAATTCCCATTTTAATGGTTAACATTTTTTACCAAGTATTCAACAATTTGTGTTACTGATTTCTAATTACTAACCTGCTTTCAATTATTTTTTTATGCTTACCATTAGTTTTTGTTTTATCATTCTATACTTTTATTAGTATTCTATCTTCATAATAGGCCTCTATTATCCTATTTTCTGCACAAATTTATATTGATAGGTATTAATTTTTGTGAAATTATCTTTGGTTCATTCTGCAAATGATCTAAAATGGAAACCCTCTAAGGGAACTTCTTTTTATTATTCTTATCTAAAGAAAGGGGCTTTACATTTTGTTATTACAACCTCTGACTATAAAGTTTGGTGAATGAAGTTAGAATGGCTGATCTGGAAACACTGGCGAAACAAAATGCTACACATGCATAGCGGCAGGTGTTGATCATCTGCCCCCACCGTTGTTCAGTTGAGCGTCGTTTATGTTCCATGTATGACGTGTTAAACTAAGGGCTTGCTTAGTGCATTGGTTCTTCACTGAGAACAGGAAAATGAACAAACAAAAGATGAATTTAAAGTTTTGTTTTAAGCTTGGCAAGACATCAGCAGATACTTATTCGATGCTGGTACGTGTTTATGAAGATCAAGCAGAGTCCATGAAGTGTGCATATGAGTGATTCACCCGTTTTCAAGAAGGCCGGAAAAGTGTTTCTGACAACCCCAGCAGCAAAAGACCGGCGTCCTCCGTCAGTGGCGAAAACATTGAGAAAATTAGTAAATTAATCACGAAAGATTGTCGATTAACTGTACGCATGATAGCTGGGCGATGAATGCTGCAAAGTACATTGAAATTTTGACCCGCTTCATGAAACGTCTATGCGAGGTAGGACGCCAGTAGGCAAAACAAGGTTCATGGTTTTTTGTTCACGACAATACTCGCCCTCACACAGCCAATATTGTCAAACAGTTCCTGGTAAAAGGGGGGGGGGTGCAAATTGAACATCCACCATTTTTGCCAGATCTCAATCCTTCAGACTTCTTTCTATTTCCTCGACTCAAACTCGCTTTGAAAAGAAAGGGATTTGGCGATATTTCTGACATCCAATGAAACGTGACAAGGATTTTGAACTCCATTTCAAAAGTTTCCAGGGCATGTATAGCAGATCTTAGTGGTGCATAGTTACGGGAGGTGACTATTTTGAAGGACAGTAAGATAACTTTCGTTAATATTTCATCTACATTAATATTACAGGACTATTCACTGAACTTTTTTGTCAGAAGTTGTATAATATTTAGAGAGCAAATAGTGTTTATGCATACAGAATATCATTTCTGCGTGAAACCATTTCATTGAATAAAAATGTACTTTCATTTTAATTATCTTTTTGTGCGATACAAAAAAATTCCTTCTTATATTTTTTTCAAAATTCTCTCTTTATTTTTCAAAATTTCCTCTTTTTTTTTTTTAGTTTAAAGCGACTTCTCTGGGTGATGAATTGAGTGCAGCAGGTGTTGGAACCTTGCCATTCTACAATTCTCCACGTTTTAAATTGATACGAAACGCTTTCCATTCTAAAATCTTTCAACCATCCGTGCGATTTTTTATTCCTGAAGCAGCTCGATTCATTGCAGATGTCAAAAGAGACACTACTTTTGCAGCAATTAAACTAAAAGAATATTATAATTCACTACCGTAAGCATTTTTTTTTTCGTTTCTTCTAAAGTTATATCTGAATTATATAAAACTGTTTAACATTGCTTATTTAGTGGTTCATAGCTTTGAATATGTTTTAACAAAAGATCGTAAATTTGCAAACTTTGATTTTCCAACTTAAAAAAGGCTATCAATAATTATACTGAACATAAAACACGAAGGAATAGGATGTCCAAATAGGATAAAAATCGGTGAATGCAATTTACATGTATTCAAAATTAAATACCTATTGTACTATGGGTATAGAATGTTTTGTTCAGGAAATACAACTACTAGAGAAAATAATCAGTAATCCACAAGACCATCCATGGTCATGATGTAAAATGTTATTAAGCCGGAGATTGACTTGTACAGTTGGTAGATGTTCTTCTATAGGATTACTCGTCAAACATGCTTCTCTTATCGAATTAGTCGTCTCCAATGGCTTAGAGGTAGTGTACCTGTTTTATAAGCCCAAGGTTGTGAATTCACCCCTGCAGGAGTCGATAGATTTTCTGGATGCCAAAATTGTTGAATTAAAAACTAATTCAAGCTACCACATTTGGTAACGAGGCTGCCGCTAGATGTTGCCACCAAGAAATGGCTCTCACATTTGGGGACTTGCCGTGTCTGCAAAAGCAAAGTTGCTAAAATGCAGCCCTATTAGGATGGTGATAATGAATGCCCAGAGCAACCGAGCTCACCCGAAGAGGGTTTAGAGCTACAATCCGATCCCTCGGGGATCAACCACTCTCATGTCCAGTCTTTATTGTAAAAATCAAAGTTTACATTTTACAAAATTGCAGCTTTCTTACATAAACATAAAAAAATAATAAAATTATCCAAGACACAAATGCACCAAAAAGACCAGAAAAAGAAGAAAAAAAGACAGGAAGCAAAAGTAATAATAATGTTTTTTAAAAAATGTTTCTTTGGAATCCAGCTTTCAGTTGGAGTCACCACTTCCTGTTGATTTTTTTTCTCTTAATTGGCCCTTCACTTTAATGAAAAGGAAATGATTCACAGCACCGGAAGGAGGATTGCTTTTTTTTAGATATCTTTTCTTTCTTTTTTCTAATAAAAAAACCAAGAAAATAACCACAAAGTATACTAAAATTGTAACCCAAGAGTTAAACCAGGAAGCTGCAATATATTGTGGGAGAAGTATAAAGAGGGTTTATTGACTTAAAAAAAAGGCAGGAAAACATTTGGTGAAGGAGAGATGGAAAAAAAAACCACGTCGACCACAAAGGAGTACCAATATAATCCTACCTAAGGAATTTGATCCGGATTGTAGAGTCAATTTTAATACATGATATTAGTTTAGAGTGAATGGAAGGATTTTTATCGACAGATTGTAACCAGGCTTTTTTAGCATTTTCAGATGGAGAAACCAAATGGAAATCCTTAGTCAGAGGGCATGCAAACGTGTAATGGTCCGCGTCCCCAACAAAACCACAAAGACAATTGGGAGTAGTTTTTCATTTGAAGCGATGCAAATAAGAAACAAATGGGCCATGGTTTGTTAAGAATTGGGTAACGTAACTAGAATGGGGATTGATATCTAGACTGGGATTGGGAAAGAAGGATTTGACTTGTAAGCCAGTAGGAGAGTTTGACCACCAACTCTCCCAGTCTTCAAATAATTTATTTTGAAGGATCTTGGTGACATAAGAGCAAGGGGCGGGGACCCTAGCCCCATTAGGGAAAAAAACTTATCAAATTAGGTGGGCGCCTGCTCATCAGAACCGAAATATAATCTATTAAAGAAAGGTATCTGGAGAACACGCCAGTGAAAGAAATGTTGGAGGAGCACGAAAGCAATCAACATAAAAACATATGCAGCAGGGGATTATACCATTGAAAGGTAATCCCATGGATTCAGTGAAAAAAATGACATTACATTGCGTTGAATCTCGTCGAAGCACCAGCGTTATGTAAGGGTGTCATGGCTATCAAATGGAATGGTACTCCGTATCATAACTCCTGGTCATCAGAATATGTGGTGAATGATAGTCATGTGAGTATCTTACCACTGTTCCGGATGTTTCCTGACACGTCTTCACTAGTCATCGGGACTTAGTTGAAAGCAGGGCTCATCTCTGAAAATATTTCTATTCCATTCCGTGATATCTCAGGTCGAATGTTTCCACATCAGTGTAAGCGTGCCTTACAATGTGCAACAGTAAGAACTGTAAGTGGGCCTTACAATGAACAACAGTGAGAACTGTAAGTGGGCCTTACAATGCATGTGAGGCAATCGGCGTAATGACATCCAAGGGTCATTGCACTTACTCGTATCCCAGTTATATGTCAAATCGTCAAAAAGGACGAATCAAGGACTGTGAGCCTCGTTTAGACAGTCACTGAGTCCTCGCGTTCTGCCATCATTCTCGGTTGACCGTTACCCGCTGAAAGACCATGATTCCCCTATTTCTGTGACCAGTGTTGAATAATATCATCGTTGCTCCCCAAATGTTGAGCGATCCTGAGATTAGATAGTATGTTTCTTTTAGTTCAACTGCATGCTCTCTCTCAAATGGTAACATGCTCAAACTGTTCACAAATCCGTCTTTGTGGCATTGATATAGACCCCATAGGTTGACGAAACTACCTTCACTTGTAAGTTATGTCTTAGCCTTTAAATGTCATCTATTTAATATGCCATCTGGATGTTGTGTTGCAAAGAGCTTGAGATCCAGCTAGTCAGTCATTGTCACCCAAAATCCCTTGCATATTCTGTAGTAAGATATGTGCTACGTGTTTACACAACTTCATCAAATTCAAATAACTTCTTGATGCAATACTTATCACGTTATGAATGTAACTTAAGTGTTCTGTCAGTTAATGTACAAACAGTTTATGATAAATTTCATATGTAATTTGCATATATTCGAACCCCGACTTAACGAATTCATCTGTTCCAAACATTTTATTCATTAATTCGGGATTATTCATTATATCAGGGTCCAAACAAAAAAAACACATTTTTTGCTCTTACCTTTTGGAAATTTTTTTCTGCAACTACACAAAAAATTATCCGTAGTTAGAAATAACACACTTTTTATTTAGCAGCTAAAACTGCTATTAGTGAATTATTACACACCAGTTATTTGAAAATACTGACTGATAGATGCGTGAGAATCTTTTTGATTACTGACTCATAAGAGTTTTTTTTTAACTTAATGCAGAGAAAGAAATACTGCATTATGTACAACCCGCTGCATATGAGAGAGGTATGTGTTTTCACAGTTTCTAGACTATAAAAAATATTAGAAAATGTAATTTTGATAGGAATTATCAATTTCCACATTAGAATCGCTAATCATTCACTCCGACAAATCTACAATTTCCTCATCGTTAGTTGCACCGATAGCAGTCCTTCATCAATTGTATCATAATCGTTTGAATCTTAAAATGTCCCCTGGGTTGTGCATTGGGATGAGATAAAAGAATTTTTTTTCCTCAAGACTCACATGATAAATTAAACTCACGACTCATTTACATCTGTAAAGTCAATAATGGTTATTATTGGCTTTCCAATCAAAATTTGCTGGTTACAAGAAAAGTCTTTTCTGTTTCAGACAAAAAAAATATGTCATTTGGGAAAAGAAAAAAAAAAAATGCTGACATAATTCGTTAATTCAAGGTTTATAATTTGTTAAACAGAGGTTTATTAAATTGGGGTCCGACTGTATTATATTTATTTTACTCTTCAAATACCTAATGGGCATGCTAGATTCTATTCAAAATTACTATCACTTCAAGGCGTTATTATTCAACGACTAATGAATAGTGCAGAAACGCTCTTCCCTACTTTTTAACACGCTTTTATTAGATTTGCCTGTATGTAAATGATTCTTTCAACTCAATTTTTACCTACTTTTAAAGGTCAGATTAATTTGAAATTTTGCACACTTGTCAAGGACTAATGACAATACAATAATTTAATAATTTTGTTCCATTGTCTTAATCAGGGTTGACGATTTCCCATTTCCAGGTCTGGCGCCTAATTTCAGATCCTATTTCCAGGTCTGGCGACTAATTTCAGATCCTATTTCCAGATGTGATGACTAAAAGATTAAGTTACAACTCTAAAGCGAAAGCATTCAAGGTTAATATAAATACAAATAATTTCTCACTAATTCTTCGGTTCAAAACGTGTACTTTTATGTCTAATGTTTATGCAAGTTTCAGAGAGAATATTGGGCTCTTTTTAGTGAAAAGTATCATTGACTTTTTACACCTTCTTCCGCATTAAATATTTCAAACTTGGCTCTTGCACATTTCCTTCACTTGTCTCGTACATTTTGCAAACCAGGCAACATCGACGCACCGATAGGATGCCAATGAGTATTTTGGATTCTAAAAAATGAGGCATTTAAGATTAATTCATCAATGAATAAACAATAGTTTAAAACACTAAAAAAACACGCTTTTATTGTAGATATAACTAGGAAATGAAAAATAAATTGTAATTTAAAAAACTAAAAAACGTGCTTTTATTGTAGATAGAACTAAAAAATGAAAAATAAATTTAAGTTTAAAAAACTAAAAAACACGCTTTTATAGTTAATCGAACTAAAAAGTAAAAAATAATTCTTAATATAAGAATAAAATGATTAACGAGAAAATTAATGTCATTGTGATGAAAGTGTGGGGTGCTTTGTACTACAATTTTGCTCTAACTCTGCATTTTGGAATAGAACTTGTAAGAAATTATAACAATTGATATCGAGCATCCCACGCTTTAACCAGAATGACATTAATTTTCTCGTTAATCATTTTATTCTTACATTAAGAATTATTTTTTGCTTTTTAGTTCGATTAACTATAAAGCGTGTTTTTTAGTTTTTTTAAACTTAATTTATTATCAAGCAAACAGATATTTTTCTTTGAGTGCAATGGACTCCATGGAATGGCTTTAAATGCACAATTATTATCATTCATGTGAATACTGAGAAAAGTGCAGACGTGGGTTTATGATGATTTGTCATCTAAAATGCAATAAAAATATAAATCATTTTGAAAATAGTTTGGAAAGTATTCTACAGAATTTAGATAAGAAGTATACTATACCGATTTTACAGAGCTAATGAATATATATATTCTGAAAAGCACAGATACTACTCATACAGCTAATTAGTTGTATTAGTAGCATCTATTATATTAATAGGTATCGCAATAGAAGTTTTTTGGGGAATATAATATTATTGAAGAAATGGCTTCTTATTGTCATTAAAAGAGAAAGCTGAATCTTTTTATGCGAAGCATTGAAAATGAAATAAAAATTGTAGATAAAAAAATGTTATTTTCCTACTCTCTGCATACATCCTATATAACCCTCGAGGGTGCCCCAGCAATGATAGGTAAAAGAGATGGACTTGTAATATTAAAAAGGACGACGCAATTTTCTTAACTAATTTACCCATGATAAAATATCGTTGTATTATACAAAAGGTAAATTCATTTTTTTACATTTTAGAGGTGCGAATAACGTCATATAAATTGATGCTGAAACAAAATGGTTAAGAAAAGGTAAAATTCTAAAAAAAAATTTATGAATTGCCAAATAGCAGCCAGTAAGTTATTGAATTAAAAATAAAATTTGTGGTAGAGCTTGAACAATGAATTTTGATTCAGACTTAGCATCCGATTTAAATGCGTTAAGGAAGCGTCTTGAAGATGAAACCCCTGTGATGAATACAATGTTTTAAGCTATAACAACACTAAAAATGAAACCTAAATTATAGCAATATTAAATTAAAATAAATAACTGTGTGTTCCATCTCTTAAAAATAAAACATATGAGTACATTTCTTGCGAATATAAATTCCCTTAAATAATGTAATTAGAAACATTTTGAAGAGATAAAAGAGAGGGTTTTTTTATAATAAAAATGTCGTTTTTGCTCTATTAGATTTAGACATGAAATTTGGCTTGCACGTTTATTTTACGGATTAGAGATCCACCGAAAATTGGTTTTGTGGAAATCCACTTGATTATAGGATTTCGAAAGTGCAAACATCATTCTATACATCAATTTTAGAAATTATTAGAAAATACAAATTCGAAATTCTGTCTTTTTTTTTTATCAAGAGGTGAGAGGTACAAATATAAGTATAATTTTCAATACAATCGAATTCTTAATGCTAGGACTTAGATATTAATAATTTATATATATACAGGGTGTCCAGCCTTAATGTGACCAATAGCTAATTTACGAACCGTTCGGTTTAGATATGCACTTCCAATTTGAAAAATGTTTTAAAAGGTAAAGCATGTTTTTACGTGCTTTTCGAACCCAAAAACTCATTTACAAAAAAATTACGAAAATTAAATTTTTATACAATCTCTAGGTCCTATCCCTTGTATTTAGAGAAAGGTGCAGTACACAAAAACAAAGTAAGCACAAAAAGTTTCATTTCATTACGATAAAAACTGACCGAGTTATGCCTACCTAAAGTTGGAGCATCTGAATTTCTCAGAAAAGGGGGTCGTATATAAAGTGAGTTTAGAGCACAGTAATTCACTACCTACAGAAAGAGCAACAACAAAAAAACATAATAGTCATATTAAAACATCGTAGTAAACATCATAGATTGACAATTTGTATTGCTGTATGGCAAACAATAAAAATTAAATTAAAGAAATACAACTTATACCGAAAATATTAAAACAGCTTAAAAAATAGCCGCAAAATAATACAGGATTTTCCGTTCAGATTATAGCATAATGTGCGCCAATCAGGGGCTTTATTATATCTAAATGACCAAATTAACTTAAAAAATGGTGAAGGCACGAGACAAGGGAAACTCCCAATTTTATACAAGCGTTCAACAACACGGGCAATTGTATAATAAGATGGATGTCTTCGAGTGGAAAATTTCATGTCATAAAGTCCTGCCGCCTCTTTCTTATTCCGATTACACTGCCCATAAAACAGTACCATTTCGCAGTATTCTTCATTTGTATACATCTCGTTCTCCCATACTAGAATTCATAATATTAGAATACGACTGTATGCAATTGCAAGCGACTACACAACAGATTTTTAACGTTCATCACGATCAGCAAAAATGCAGCAAATCAGACTGAAGCCGCAGCATATAAGTCTATTTTTCTGGAACTGCTTTGGAATGTTTTCTTCGTCCAAAATATTTTATTTTTCCTATGTTTTACACGTACACAAATAAACTTTATTTTTTAAGTACTCAATTATTATATTGTTAACGTATGCTTTTAAATTTAAAAACGATTTACATAAAAGTGACGTGCAAGAGTGAAAGTTTCCTGGCAGAGTTCCAACTAATTTCACTTTGGAGACGGCCCCTTACTAGCTTCTTGAAACTAGAGGAGAAAATTTATAAAATAGATGATTTTCAAAGTTCCATAACTCGGCCAGTTTTTATCAAATAAAATGAAACTTTTTGTGTTTACTTTGTTTTTGCGTACTGCATCTTTTCCTAAATATAAGTAATAGGACCTGGTGACCGTATAGAAAATTAATTTTTGTAATTTTTTTGCAAATGGGTTTTTTGGTTCGAGAAGACGTAAAAACATGCTTTACCTTTTTTAAAACATTTTTCCAATTGGAAGTGCATATCTAAACCGAACGGTTCGGGAATTAGCTATTGGGTCACATTAAGGCTGAACACCCTGTATAAACAGTATATATTTATAAAACATTATGAAATACTTAGAAAAGCGGGTAAGTAACCGCTAGTCTATGTATATGTGTGTGAATGAATGTATGTATATTGAAATGAAGTGAAAATTTAACTTATGAGATCCCTTTAAAACTTAAAAATAAATTTTGTTTTATAACTAAGAAAAATCTTGACAAATATAGTAATCAAATTAACATTTTTTTTTCTTTCTACAGTCCACTTACTGAAGTTCAGGAAACTATAGAAAAAATAAGTGAATGGATTGAAAGCTTCCTGCTAGAAGTTTGGAAAGCAGTTGAATCATATTACAAACAGCATTTGAAAAAAGTGATAAATTTCGTGGATAAAGCAACTGGAATCGTTAAAGCTATATGCAACAACAACGAAGACTGTAGGGCATTCGTTAAAGCTTATAATGATGGCGGATGGAAAGGATTGGCCAATCAAATACAGAATTTCTTAAAATCATTGCCCCGTAAGTATAAATTTCTATTTTATTACATGTTATCTTTATATTTGTTGATAGCAAATTAATGAATTTTCAGAAGTTTAAAGATATATTGCGCAATTAGTTATGAATATAAGCTGAAAAGTTGAATAAGCCTCAATTGATGCAAAGCTGTATGGTAAAATGAAAATAGTGTAAAGGCAATAGTGTAGAAAAATATTTATAGTGAAGAGCTTAATTATACTTTGAAACAAGCAATTTTAGAAAGTGATAACTCACAAATGATGAAATTTAAGTATGAGTTAATAATTAATGATTATTTGTGTGGTTTGAAAAAGCTCCATTTTTGAAGCAGTAGCCTCCTCCAAGGAATTGTAATCTCAGAAATGAGATTTTGCCATTTTAGGACTCTGCCTAAAGTGTTTCTTCACCTAAATAATATGTAAGGCTTAGACAGACACACACTACACATTTTATCCGTTACTTTTCTTTTAAGGTGTTAGAAAGTAATACTTGATATCAATTATTGTTATCATCAACAGCAACAAAAAAACAAAGAATTTTCATTATTCAACTGTACAAGGTGTGACATAAAAGAAACGAGACTAAGTGTTGAAAAAGGAGCGGAGTTGGCAGCAACTGTTCTGGTCACGTCATCTCATGCACCTCCTCTATCCATGTGACAGTTTTGAATAAACCGACTAGGCCAGTTGGGAATACTGCAACATTGAGTGAACACATGCAACTACTTTCTTCCAGAAAAATTTAGAATCAAGATCAAGTTTTTTGTGAAATTTAAGAAATCAGCCACGAAAACCCTTCAAATTTCGCCGAGGCTAATGGAGATGAAACTTTGTCTTATGCACTTGTGTTTGAATGGCGTAAGCGGTTTTGGGGGGGGGGAGGAACTGCGTGGAAGATGATGAACATGATGGGCGCCCAAGGTAAACGATTACAGACCAAAACATTGTCACAATTCGTGATATGAGTGGGTTCCCTCTCACCTCAGGGGTCAAACTGTTAATCAACACTACTACATTGAAATTCTAAAACGACTCCGAGAAAAAACTAGGGGAGGAAAAGCCAGAACTGGGGAGTGATGGATGGCTGTTACACCAAGACAGTACACCCACTCACATGGCCCTATCTATCAAGTAGTTTCTGACCAGCAAAAGCATTTCTATGATGAGGCATCCTCATTATTCATCAGATTTGGTCCCATGTGACATTTTTTAATTTCCTACAGTTAATTCTTTTTTAAAGGGAAGTCATTTTTTACCTCAGTTGAAGAGGTTCAGGCAAAAACGGAGAATCTCCTAAACGGCCTTCTAAAAGCTTTGTTCCAGAACTGTTACCAGCAATGGCAGAACCGAATGCAAGCAGAAGTGTGTGAATGCTATAGGGAACTACTTTGAAGTTGATAATGTCACAGAGAACTGATTCTGTATGTACAATAATTTATTAGACCAGTGTCGTTTTTTTTTGTCACACCTCGTACTTGCGAATAACAAGAGTGAATAGTAGTTTTCTAAATGTGTTCTGTGTAGATAAATATCGAAGTTAGTTCCTTTTAAAATATGGTAGAATTTAAAAATTAACATTAATAATTATTAACAATGTAGATTCTATTTTGTTATGTTAATAGAAGTGCTTGTTATCCATATTTGAACAAAAAGAAAATTAAATCTTCTGATAAACATTATCAAAACTTTCGCAAACTTTGAAAACATTAGCATTCATTTTCTTGATTTCGACTTCAACTAATGAGATATCATCTAATGATGAAATGTGGGAGATGTATGATTTTTTTAAATCAATTTTATCAAATGCTTGGGCATCAAACTTAATTTGATCGTTATTTAGATTTATTTTTATAATATCCTTTAACGTGCAGACACGGTTAAGGAAGTTATATTGCATCTAATACTCTTCACACTATATTTCAAAATTTACAAATCACTTCTTAGAGATATTGAATAAAACTACATATTTCTTTATATCAAGAATAAAACATTTATTCGTATAAAATCCCATTCTTAGAAACTATAACTTTCCACCTTATATTTATTTATATTCCTTTCCCATTTAAGATTCTCAATAATGTCATTAGAGATTAGTTTTTGTAAAAACTATAACTATATTTTTTAGAAAGAGTTAGAAATTTTATGGAAAGACCCGGAGTTGATGCTCGAAAATTCTTTGACAAAGTTATGGTTCTGGTGAAAACTGTACTACAGCCCCTAACAAAATATAAATGTGGAGAAATTGTTGTCAAGAGTGTTCAATTGATCTACCAAAAACTGGAGCCTCATATTCAAAACTTTTTAGAAAACTATCCAAATTTTTACCGAGCAGCAAGACAAGCAATTGTAACAAACGAATACGTCATATTATCTACGCAAATTGCTAAGGAATCGTATTCATGGGTAAGTAAAAATTATCTTACTGTTTCACATATTTTATTTTATTTATTTTTGATGTTTTGGAAGCTGGCAGATTGTCTAGGGTGCTTATCCGACTAGTGTGTGGGGGGGGGGATTTTTAAAGTTTAATATTTCTTTCAAAGGACATATGTTGAAACTACGTTGGTGTCCGAAATTAAGGTCACATACTTAAAAAATTAGATTTTCCAACAAAACTTCTTTTTACTGTATATAAATTTGGTATAATAATCCCTAATGCTGTAAGGCAGGAAATAGTAAAAAAAAACTGCACAGGATTTTAATGTAGACTGATTTGCAGATATAAGAGTGGCATTGGTCAAAATAGGATACAGGTTACAACTCTGTATTTCTCATTTTATAAAAGGTTTGGCCTCTTGTCTCAAGAAGTGTGTCCACCTTATACAGCAACACAAGTTTCACAACGTGCTCTCATAAAATTTATGAGGCTATTGATCAACGATTGGCACAATAATTCCAATTCTTCCAAGACGACTGAAGGGTTGCTTGTAAGGGGATGTCGACATCTAATGGCTTTTCCTAGAGTAACCCAAAAGTTATCTACGGAATTGAAGCCTGATGACCTTGCTGGCAACACCACACAGCAAAAACCCTCTTTCAGATAAACGAATTGATCTCCTACAGGTCCTAGAAAATTTCCCACGTAGGAGTTGAGAACAAATTCTTATAGCGTTGTGCTACCACTAAACCAGCAGAGAAAATATGGAGGTGTGTTCGGGCATCCAGCATTATTCCTCTTCATACAAGGATGCCAGTACCATCAAAGGGATTGATTTCTGTAATGTGTACTGGATGATATTATTTTCCGGCCTCTCTCCAGAGCAACACTTGTCGAGAATCTTATTGTATGCTGAATCGTGATTCCTCGCTGAAAAGGACACAGTGCCAATCTTGCTCTATCCAAGAGTTTGGGGCTCTAAAAATAGATGACGTCTCTTGTGAAACTGCGTAAGAGGAATGCACTCCAATGGTTTGCGGACGTAAAGGCCCCTCTCGGTTACCTCATTATACATTTTTGCCTGGATACCATTGTTCCAGATGCAACATCGAGATCTTGAGACAGCTGCCTAGCACTCATAACCGTGTGGTACCGTCAATTTAAAGTTACATAGCGATAATCCGCTGGTATTGTGACTCTTGGGCGACCTTTTCCAGTCTTTCCAATGATCATACCTGGTGTCAGAAACTGTTGCCAAAATCTGGAGACCACCATATGGGACACTTGTAGCCAACAAGTGATTTCCGTTATTGGCTGCCCAGCTTCTTGCCCATCAATTGCTCTCCTTCGCAATCCATCTCTCATTTAAATCAGTGCTACCCCACCTTTTAATTACTGCGGTCCTGTCAACATTTGATAATTTTACCGCAGCCTACTGGTGGAGGGGACGTTGGTTGTTTGTATTTTAGATCTTTATGAAATTTAGGAGTAAGGAATATATATATAGAAATTTAAAATTATTATTAATTTTTATTCTTGTTGTTTATGAAAAGCAAGAATGCATTATTTATTTCTCTATCAAAAATTGATGACCTAATAAAAACTGTATTATTATCAAAATACTTGTTGATCACACACATTAAACTATAATAGTGTTTACATATGAAGGCAAAATTTCCTGGCACATTATGAACAAAAACTACAATAAAATTATTTTGCAATTTTTTAATCTGATTTTTAAAATCTTTATAACAGCTATTATTATCTATACTAAAGTTATATTTATTAAGGTGTTGTGTAATATTATGTTTGAATTCTATGAATGCGCTTCTAAACGCATACTATATTTAATAGCTATTTTGTAAATGAATTGCTCAATATCATTATATAATTGATTTTTGATACAACAATAATACTGTTAAAAAACAAATTAATAATGATATAAATAATCTTATTACTAAATCTGCAGTTAAATATGGTTAGCCTTTAGAGGCTTTTGATGAGTTTAAGTACAATATTTTTAAAGATGTGATGAAATTTAACTATCATTCTAAATCAGTACTTACCTATAAAGATGTAAAAAAGAAGATTTATGATTTACAAAAGAATTTTGTCATTGTTTACATAGATAAAGTGCCTGGTAATTATGCTATAATTTGTAAATATTTTTATAATAATATGATTAATGAACACTTTTTAAGCAATGAATCTTTTAAAAGATTGGACTTGTCAGTTAAAGAAATTAATAATCGAATTATTGCTATATATATAGAAAGTTGGGTGTTTCCATTCATAAGATTAAGTTTCCATATATATTTTTAACACTAAATTCCATAAAAATCCTGTTAAATTTAGAACAGTAACAAATGGTTTTAAAACTTATATCACTACTGCAGATAAAATACTGCATAACATTATACAAAACTTCATCAATAAGCAATGTAATAAAGCTATAATTAAAAATAGCAAAGATATTATAGATTTTTTTAAAAATAAAAATACTTATTCAGTTTATAGTTATGACTTTGAAGAGATCTTTTTAATTCTATTAATATCAATGATATAATTAGGGTAATTTTAGATAATTATAGTAATTATAACCTTAATATTAATTTACAAAAATTTAGAACTCTAATAAATTTAGTCCTAAAAGAAAACTACATTAATTTTAATGGTTCTCTGTACAAACAAACCAAAGGTTTTCCTCAAGGTGGCCCTGCTAGCAATAGTTTGGCTAATTTATATTTACACTTATACGAAAATAATTATATTATTAATAATGATTATTAATTATTTAGATACATAGATGATCTAATTATTTTTTGGTAAAAATAATAATTTTAATCCCAATATTACTTTTTATCCGAATTACTTAAAGCTAATTAAAATTAATAGTAATCCAATTAAAACTAATTACTTAGATGCGTCATTGTGTAGTAAGGACTATAAATTACATAGCAATACTTATGATAAAAGGGATGATTTTAATTTTAAAATTCTTAAAGTGCCTTACTGGAACTCCAACCTTTCTATTTCTATATACAGAAATATTATTTTCAATTATATTTATCGTAATAACATATTAGTTAGTGATAAATTTAATATATATTTAAATTTTAATAACTTTATTAAACATTGTATGGAACATGGATACCCTCCTAAATTTATAAAAAATTACCTAACAGTTAAATAAAAATATGTTATTAGTTGTACAGTTTATCGATAGATGGCGCCTCAAGCTAAGTAAATTAACAATATAATTTTTTATTTAAAATTAATTATATATGTCTTGGTGGTACTTTTATTTTCTATAAATTTTAAAATAAAATATAGAATTTTTAAAAGTATATATATATTAATAATGCTACTTTATCAATACATAATACTTGTAATTATATGCGTTACTGTTATTGTCCATAAGAGGCGAATATGTATTCACGTGGTAAGTCTTCTATTAGTTTAGCTTTCATTTTAAATATTTTAGTAATTATTAAAGGCTATAACATTATAGTATTACATTAATTAATTATGGTTTTATCTATAATATAGTTTAACTTCTCTAAAAATTTCTTGCTCTCCCTATGGCCCAGAGTATTGGCAAATTCAGGGGAAAGTTGGCTGGCCGTAAAACACTGTTTAAACCTGCAATCCTGGTTCCTAAGGCCAGGAGTTTGCCCTGTATTTCTGTGGCTAAAACTATTCTATCATGACTATAGTTATCTTAGGTATATAACTATTTTTGTAATATGTATATATATATATACACAACTAGTCTTTAATTATTTATTTTTTGCTATAAGTTTGGTGTTAAAAGTCTTTTGAAAAATGTCTGAGGGAAAAAACTTCAATAAGCTAAAAAGGCTTTTTCATGTTAGATGGTGTTTTTCTTAATGTGTTACATTTATTGATTTGAACTTTATTCTAATACCTTAATATATAATGTGTGTTGACATATATAATAGTTCTTGTTATTCTATACAGTAACTGCATACTTTTCATCCTAGGTAAAAGAAGAAGTTCTGAAAATAGACTATGAAAAGTTATTCGCAATTTCAAAAAAATATGTTGAAGAACTTTTGTTTAATTTTACACCACCTTCCCCGAAATCTTCATTTACTGTGCACACATTGCAGCATGGAAAAGTTGACTTCGATATTCATTTTGGAGTCTCTCAGTCTTATCCCTTAAAAATCATTCTTGGCATCTTAGACCGAATAACCAATTTAATAGAGAAATTTTTTACAAACAGAGCTCAATTTGGCTCGAATGCTTTACTAGTCAAATTCAAAAAGGGTGCTGATTTGAACTTCTTCCCTCCATATGAAGGTAAGTATTCAAAATATGACTGTATTTTGCGATTGTTTTAAGAATATTTAGTAAACGGAAATACCCTTGGTAAACTTAACATCATATATTTTTTATAGATATATTCCTAACATATATATATATATATATATTCTAAAGTTTTACACCATTTTGAATAAAGTTTTCTATCTATAGTATTCATAAAATAAGTATCATTTTCAAAATATGAACAGATGATGAAAAAAATAGATATATTAAAGCATATATATATGGCTTAAATATAACACTAATTACGTCATTTAGTATTATGACAGATCATGGCAAAAAAAGACATAAACATTTTAAGCAATAACTTATTAAAGTTCCCTTTTGTACTTTGAATAAGTTAAGTACATGCATGTTCTCTAAATATTTTACAGAATAGGAATTAATGTAGATACAATTTAGTGTTTTGATTTAAATATTTCGGTATAAATAAACAAATGTCCTTCTAATGACAAGAGATATGAACATTCGTAAGCGACTGGTACTGGCATGCTGTTATTTCGTTTAAAAATTCTGGGAGGGAGAAATTCAATATTAAGATGCCTAAAAAATATATCATGTAAAACTTTTTCTTTTCAATTTAGCTACATTTTATGTCGAATATATTTTGGGAAATAAGTCTTTGTCTCCTTAAGCGGTCAATTTTTCTGCCCAAAATGTTCCAAAAAAGGCGCGTTTTTTGTTGCATATAACTAAAAATAAAACTTAAAAGAATGCGAAAATGAAAGAATTTTATTTTAATTTTCAATTTAAAGTTTTCACATTATTTTTTATTTTATAATTATGCAAAAACTGAAACAACTGAATTTTTGTCTCTTTATAAGTACACTCTTCATGCTATGAAGATTGCTTCATATATCTTAAAAGAGTTTCTCTCATACGTACAAAAAAAATTTCATGTTCGTACCTCTTTTTCAAATGGTTGAAGATTTTGTGTGTGCGTGCATATATATATAGATATATATATATGCTCACACAATTTAAATCATGATATTATACTAAGTCTTACTCTGCAATGGGGACAAAGATAATATCGGCCTTTTGAGGACTATCTTTCCATTTTCATTTCTACTCGAGCAAGAAATTGCTTTTTGCATTGGCAGCCCCTGTTCTTTATCGAATATTTTAAAGAATCTAAATATCCATCTTCAATGAAAAATTCACACCTTCACTACAAGGAAAATCCCGGAGTAGAAGTATTTCAGTACCATGGACAAACTACAACACTAACACTAATAATCTCAGGATAAGAATGAAAAATATGTTCAAATCAAAGATACAAAATATCATTGCCCGTATGGGCAAACTGCTTGCGGCCAGCTTTCAGTAGCCGTACTGTATAGGGGCAAACCAGTTAAAGGGCTATATATAGTATAGGTTTATGGTATTGATGAGTAAAAAACCCATTCGCATGGAGAATTTTCATTAGCAAAGCTGTAATACCAGCACTCTTTTAACTTTATGTTACTGTCAATTTTTTTAAATATTTTAGTAATTCTTATAAATTATCAAATACACATTACTGGAACTAAAATTTGATGGCATTTATACGTACTTAAACATAATAACGAGACCGAGTGGTAGCGTATCGTGCTTCCACACCACAGGTCCGGGGTTCTATCCTCTGGCTGGGCAAGGTCGACTCAGACTTTCATCCCTTCAGTGGATCGATAAATGAGTACCAAGCTTGCTTGGGGGACTAAACACTGAAGGTTTCGCTTCAGACTGACCACCTGATCAGGGCATCAGCTCAGTACCCAATGATCACGTATGGGCGCAGTAAGCCCTGGCTCTCATTGGATGTTGCGCCACTGAGTTTGAATTAAAACATAACATCGTGAAGTTCTTTGTTAAATGTTATCTAAAATCAATTCACTTTACCCTATAATGTGTTTTATGTAGAATAAATGGATATTTAGAATCTGTCAGTGACTAGAAGCTTATAGTACTAGAAAAAAGCCAACTTTTAGCACATTATAGAGTCACCAAAAGTTTTAAGAGAAAGATTTGCTTTTTTTCTAATCAGTGGTTTTTCGATATAAGGTTTTAGCATTTAAAGCCTGTTTTGCACAAATTTTTGAATGCAATAATATCGTATAATTAAATGACAATATCTATCTAAGCATTTAAGAAATCATATACTTTATTTTTAACAGCTTATCTAAACCTTATTCTCACTTAGTACTATAAATTTCTGAGTTTGTGGGTATTTTGAAGCCTCAAACTCAAGCAAAAATTAATATTATTTTCTACATAATATTTTGATTAGTTTTCAAAATTCATCAGCTTTACTAAACAGAAACATTGATGTATTGTATTTCTGTTTTCCAGCTCAAGCTATGATTATGAATAACCAGCATTTTATTACATTTGACAAACTATTTTACGATTTTTCTGGAGAATGTGTATATCTTCTGACTAGGGACTTTGAAGATGGTAACTTTACTTTTGCTTTAAGTCCAGCCGAAGCAGGAAAGGATCCATCCATACTTGCATTAATCAACAATCTAAGCGTTGAAATTAACAGTGGAGATAAAACGGTGTGTATTCAAGTTTTTAATAACATTTTTGATGTTTAAGAACATAATCTGAATCATATATCGTGAATCAAAAAAAAGTAATTTAATAAAATTACTTGATGCTTTTTTTTTTGTCTCTTTGAAAGACAGTATAAGACCCACCATGTACAGAGGATTGATGCAAGTTTAATCCATATGGGTTTAATCCAAATGTATTCAAGTTTTTAATAACATTTTGATGTTTAAGAACATAATCTGAATCATATACCATGAATAAAAAAAAAGTAATTTAATAAAATTACTTGATGCTTTTTTTTTTGCCTCTTTGAAAGACAGCATAAGACCCACCATGTAGAGAGGATTGATGCAAGTTTTATCCATATGGGTTCGAGTTCTTCACATTCGTGTGGTGTAAAAGTTTGGAAAGAGGGGTGTCAGCTCAGGTATCGCCCTCATCATTTGAAGAGAGGTTTAAAATTGCAAAGCCCTCCAATAGCTTTCATGTTACTTTAAAGGGAAACGATAATGAATTTGTGTGAGTGTTTTTACATCCCTAGCTCCTAGGGTGAAAATTGTAAATAATTTTTTTCTGTATCATAAAGCTCTTATAAAAGACTTTAAACATAAATTTTTCATGATTGTCTCATAGTATGCTTTATTTTAGTTAAAAGTTTACTTCCTTTCACACATATTTTTAATAAATAAGTATTACTGAATAACAAGATGCAACAATTTTGAGATTCTCAACCTGAAGTGACATAACCGAGAAAAAGAAGAAATAGGAAGCAAATTTTTGAATGCATGTAATGTTTTTTTATTCATTAATTTTCTTGGAAAGCACATTATATTTGTAAAAGTTTTTTATATATTTTAATACTTGATTTGTTAATTCAAGCTTTTTTTCCATCTTCCACTTTATCGTGCATTGTAACAATAGGTTTTTTAAAAAAATTGCCTGATTTAGAAAATCTGCTCTAGTGTTTTTTCATGTAACTGTTTAGTTGGGATTCTCTTATCACAAGAAATGTTAGAAAGTACTAAAATGCATTTAATAAGAATTACTTTGGCTTTTTATCATAAAATAGCACAAATACCTAAACTTCATTCCCCTTGGAGCATAATTTAACAAAAATTATTTTTTTATTATATTTATCTCTTCATCATCTATGTATACGAAAACACCTTTTTACATGGGTAGATTTGCAATTTAAAAAAAAATTCAACCCACCCTAATACATATATTATATATTTCATACTCATGTACATTATTACCATCTGCTAAAAAAATTCTTTAGGGTTTTACTTAATGGTAATAGACTTTTGGCTGAAGTTATTAATCAGGAGTATTTATATGCTATTGTAGGTATATTTTATAATTAAATCAGAAAAATGGTATGTAATTACCACACATAAAAATTTTAAGGATAAAATTTCAATTGCATTCCAAAGAGTTTCGTAAATGTAAATTTCGATTAATTGATTATATTCTTATATCTGTATACTTTTAGGTTAAAATTAGTGATAATCCTGTGGAATTGCCGTACATTTCAAATGATTTTAATATTGAACGATCTGGAAGCAATAGTATAATGTTTGATGACAAGCGTGGGGCCAAATTCAAATGCAATCTGGAACACAGTCTATGTTCATTTACAATAGCAGGATGGTATTTCGGAAAAACTGCTGGCCTTCTAGGAACATATAACTACGAGAAATCAGACGAATTTAAGAGGCCGAAAGGTCAGATAGCAAATAGTCCAACTGTTCATGCTAAAAGCTGGGAGCTAAAGAAAGGCTGTAAAACGAGTAATTTGATTTCTGACGTTAAAATCAACGAAAACAGTGAATATTACAAATCATGCAAGAAATATTTCAAGGACACTTCATCTCCACTAGCTGCCTGCTTTAATGAAGTAAGCTTTTTTTTATGTATTATGATGTTTTTAAAAATGTTTAAAGGAAAATTATTCAAATGCCCTACAGTACATGGTTATTAGGTATTATTTTGAGTTATATTTAAGTATTGAAATGTTACTATGCATTAATAGAGTAAAGTATAATAGCATTTACATTCATATATAGAAATATATATATATATATGCTAGTTTATAGATTACTATGCAGTGACTCTCCAAAGATTGAAATTTTAACTTTTAAATTTTAAGGATAGTTAGGTGAGGCTCTGTTATTTCAGTATTTTAATATTTATCAAAATACTTTGGCGAATATGTCAATTTTTAGAATTTAACTTTTAAATTTTTCAGATGTTTATAAATTAGGATAATTCCATTTTAACCTAGCAAGTTGCAATAGGGGGAAGGTTGGTACCATCAAACCAGTTTAATCTCTTTTTTCTGTCCTAAGTCCAATGTTTTGCATTTGTTTAATTTTAATTTTTAAAATAACTATAAAAATAACTAGTTTTAGAATTAAGTTCGGCAGTGAGAATGTACTTTCATATTTTCATAATTATTTTTGTATTTTTTTTCTTAAATATTTGTGTTTTTCCCTCTCTCTCTCTCTCTCTTTCTTTCTGTATATATATATATATAGATGAAATAGTCGCTGTTGGCCGTTGAAATAAATTTCTTAATAATAGATTGATGTTGCATTATTATTGAAGAAGGAGTCTTGAGGTTAATCTTGTTTATTATACATCTTGAAACATTTAAGCAAGGACAATACAACACACACACACACAAGCTGCAGCCGACTACATATTGATGCAAAAATACAGAAGCAAAGAGACAAGAGTCCGCGTAACCGTCTGCTCAGAGTTTTATACTGGCGGTGAAGGTCGTACGACTCTTTTGTAACAGGAGTCGTGATTGGATGCAAATGCGCGCGAGCAATTAGATTAAGATTATGCGTGCAAGCAATTAGATTAAGATTATAACGGTCTTGTGTAAAGAACTAGGGAATAATTTAACGGCGTAAAGTTAAAGAGAGTTAGAAGAAGTCATTGCATATATATGTATAAAGAAGGGATTTAATTAAAATAGCAAAAATGCAACTAAGATAAATAGAATGCATTCTATAATTATTATTAAATTTAAATGTAGAATTTGCATATGCCTATCAGCATTGGCAATTATTATCTACTTTACGAAAACCTCAACTGAGTAAATATCTCTTACCAACTTCTCAGAGTGTAAGTTTATGAAGGATGAAGGAAAACGAGGAGATGCAGATCCCTTCATATTTTATGTATTCAGGAAATGTATGTGAGTTTGCTAAAAGAACAATATATTGGAGCGGAGGCAATTGGAAGTGAGGGGAAAATGTAGGACAAAAAATACCGGGAAATCTAGGGAGTATAAAGAGTTAAGATTGACAGTAAAATTTGAAAATTTAGCCGCAGAAAAACACATTTTTATACTTTGTGAATAAATCTAGACGCAGAAGTAAATTTAACAGCTTACCAACTCTGTTCTAAAACAGTGTCTTTGTTTTCGATTATAGCAAAGACTTACACACATTCATCTAAACTGAGGTCAATTTTGTCCAATAGCCTACATTTTGTGATAGATGCTCTTATAGACTTGAATTCCTCACACTTTTTTCATTTTTTTTTCAAGGCACCTTAAGATCATTCTGTAGATGAAGCGAATGCAAGGAACAATTGAAAATAACTTTAAAAGCCCTAAAAATTTTGAAAATACATCATGAACGTTTCCTTTTTAAATTGTAGCAATATCTTTTACTTAAACTTGTAATGTTCGGTTTTGCGTACTTCTCTCTAATCCCCCTTGTCTAATCTCGGACCCGGCAAGAAGTGTGGGAGTAACTAATTGATCAGAAGACATGATTCACTAAAATTATTTTATTGTCACACTTATCAACACAACCACAATAATAATCCAATTAAGATAGTTTGATCACTATTTAGAGCACGAAGGTGAGACCAGTTAGCCTGGGAATAATACTACGGACATTCAATTAATCCCTACGATAACCTATACAAGCTCGTTATTAACTCAGACGCACCCTAGCAATTTAGTTTCTAACTTCTATTTAAATAATACGCACAATACCTGAACTCTTGTCAGACAGGAGTCCTACGGTTGAGGCCTTGAACTCTACTAGCTGTCTTGATCAGCTTACATCCAAGTGATTTTCACTTTGGATATCTTCAATTCTCACTTTAATAATCTTAGCTTCTCACTTTAATAACTCACGATCCTTCCTTCACTAACTCTCGATCCACACATCACTGACTCTCAAAACTTGCGAATACAGAATTTATATAATAATTTTAATTTGCATAATCACGTTTTCAGTGAAAGTTGGTTGAATTGAATATTTTCCTTAAAGAGTCATCAAGGGGTTAGTAGAGCCATGTATAGATCCGTCACAAGCTTAAAATCTGTTTATTCAGTTTCTTTCTCAGATAATACATTGATTTCTTCAGATGAAATATTACTATCAATTCCAAACATATTGTTCGTAGTTGAGCTAAAACCCTTTTTGCTAAAATCATTAGAAATCGAACTGTTCTTCATTGAAACAATCCGTAATGCTTCCATTTGATGCAATAAATTTAGCTGGATTTTCTTTGAAACGTATTTTATTGTTCTCTGAGAGGCTGTCAAGGTTAAAAGTAATAAAAGTTTGTTAAGTAAAAGTCTTGAGATAAGTCAAAATCAGGGGGAATATCTCCTCTATTAGGTTTCCATGGAACTTCTCACTCGTGATGAACAACTAATTCCTCGAAACTGTAATTTTCACAAAAAATTATTGTTTTTACACCAAAGGTTCTTGAATTTATCTTCATCTCTAAAGTCAGTTGCAGATTTTATCACTATCAGCAACATAAATTACTCCACAAACCACCTTTGTACATTTTTTGCAAAAATGTTCCTCTTTTCAAACACATGATTTATAACACTTACATTTAGTCTAACTATAAACTCAAACTTAGTGACACTTTCAAACAATGAGCTTCACTGCCAGATTTTGGGTCTGTAGCTTCAATTACCCCTAAGGTATACGGCATATTCATTTCTACTTCTTAATTTGTATCAATTGGTGTTTTGAGGCCCAAATCTTTACTTTCATCTCTGATTAAACAAGCTAAATTCTTTACTTTTACAAAGGCCCAAAATTCTTTACTTTTACCCACCCACAAACTAAACTAAATTCAGTGGCGCAACAGCCCATGAAGACCAAAGTCTACTGTACCCATCTCAGCTTTCGTGACCTTGGTCCAGTTTGGCGCAAAACTCCCAGTGTTTAGTTCCCAAGCAATCTTGGTACTCATTTATCGACCCACTGAAGAGATGAAAGGCTGAGTCGACCTTGTACAGCCTGGATTTTGAACCCCGGACCTGTGGCATGGAGGCGCGATGCACTACCACTTAGTCACTGGGTTCACCACCCACAAACACACACGTTATATTTTTTGTACAATGCTTTCAGATAGAAATGATGCGCTTAGATGCATCTACAAGATCAAGATTTGAGGAATATGTGTAAAAATTTCATACACGACATGTGTGGATTGTTTTATTTCATTTTCACTGTACCCCCCCCCCCCGGAGATTCATGAAATGATGTAGACAAATGCTTCATTTTCTGTGAATTGATAAGTATGTTGCCCTGGACAAATTTGACATCATTTCAAGCATTTCTTTTTGTACATAGTGATAAACATAGTCAAAAAGATTTTCTCTGTTTGAAAAAAAAATTTTCAATAAGATTATCTGTTGCTTTCAGAGCTTCACTAATTTTATGTAATTACTCTTGTTATTTGAACAATCAGTTTTTTTCTATATCTTCTTAATACTAAACCTTGTATTGCCAGAAAAAATGAAGACTGAAAGATAATCATGATTTTTGTTTAACTTTTTCTTTTCTTACTCATTTCCTTTCATTTAGAACATCTTGTCAGCGTTTTGAAACATCAAGATGAGGAAACGTTTTTCTATATTCTTTAAAGTGTTGGACTGCCTTTTTGTAGCTTTTAAAACCATTTGAAACAAATGCCTCGTCATAACAACTTGTGCTATCAAGCATTCAACAAAGAAAAAAAAGCTTTGATTCATGCAACACTGTATTCAAGTTACTTATATTCTGCAAACCCCACACCACTTAACTTTCTTTTTTTCTTGGATTTTTATCAAGACAAAGATTAAAACTAATTTGACTATTTTCGAACAAATTTTTGTGTACATTCCTACTTTAAGATCAAGAATTCCTTAACCTGCTCACTTTCACTTGACTGACGAAGTAGGTAACCTGGTGGTCATGGTCACGAACTCAAGGCTGGCATTGTCAAATCGCTGGTTCAAGTCCTGATGCCACTGAAGAACCATTATATAGAGGAACTGATGCTCATTAAATTTGTCATGGCTTAAAATCCTTACGTTGGGGTGGTGTGGAAGAAGGGTGGGGTTCTCTAGCTCAGGTGTCATTCTCAGTGCTTGACCGTGATTCAAAATTGTGAGGTCCGTTGCCAACCCCCCCCCCAAAAGTGCGGTGTTAATAAACACTGTTATTGATTTCCCTGAACTTATGGATTAGCCTCAACACACGAATTTAACAATAACAGTTTCATACATATTTAACTCAATAGTTTTCTTAACGAAATGAAAAAATAATTATTAGATGAGAAGATTGTTTTTTTTTCAAACAGGGCGAAGGATGGTTGTCCCTTCTCCAATCACCATTGTTGATCTACATGGAATTGAATAATATATGTATATACTAACTGGTGTAATAAAATAAAAGCCAATATCACACACACTGTGTTACAATAGGAAAATTTTATTGATATTAATTATTTTTTATTTTTAGGATGTTTTATGTAAAGAAATTTAAAATTAAGAAATGATGTAATAAGGTTAATAATTTCACGAAATATTTATTGTTGAATAACTTTAGTCGATAAGAAATAGATAATTTTTGTAATAAAACTCTCTAATTAATCATAGGTTGTAATAATGACAATGAATATCTTTAAGTATATTTTACTAAATGCATTCTTATGACAAAGTAACTAGACTAAAATACATAAGAAAATCTTTCGGATGTTCATGGATTTAAATAATTCGGTTCTAAATGTTCTTTTTTAGGTAAAACCTGACCAATATTTTGAGCTCTGTCTTCGTCATCTAGCAAAAGTTTCCGATCAGTCTAAGGCAATATGTAACATTGCCACAGCTTATGTTATGGAGTGTGAAAGAAATTATGTCGAGTTGAGTCTTCCCAGCGCCTGCAGTAAGTTTCTAAAATTTATATTTTGTGTGAATCGTAGGCATGCATGCCATATGATTATGTGGCATGTAGAAGATCCGTTGAGTATCAATTTGGCTCTGGTACTCTCAGCGAAATTCAATAAGGGCAATATTTAGAATCCGACATGAGCGTGAATTAAATTAGCTCGAGCGTCCAAATTTGGTAGCGAGAGTCTCCACTAGATGGTACCACCACTGAAATGGCTATCGCATTTGGGGATTTGCCGTGTCTGCAACGGTTTAGGTGTCAATATGCAGCGCATTAGGAAGTATATATTGTCTGAAATATTGTTAGACCAAAAACTGTTCGCGTAAAATTTTCTGTACAAAACTGATAATCGTAATATACCATTACTTAAGCTTCACAGTAACTTATATCTATTTACTATTTAATTA
Source organism: Trichonephila clavata (assembly GCA_019973975.1). NCBI lineage: Eukaryota > Metazoa > Arthropoda > Arachnida > Araneae > Nephilidae > Trichonephila > Trichonephila clavata. The sequence continues at coordinate 10,155 of BMAO01001474.1, read as the reverse complement.
TCAAAGGAGACTGTAAAATTTACTTCAAATTTCTCTGAGTTCATACTTTTAGAACTTAATTTTTTGATTTAGCAAAAAAATTGAATTGTGTTCCTATGTTTAAGTTATATATGAGTATAATCAGTAAGTAAATCTCTTAAGGGGCGTCAGGGGTGTTAATTTTGTCTCGAGGGCTGAAATTGTAAACAATTTTCAAATAGATGTAATTCTTTGAAATTAAAATTAAATAATTTGAATCTTTTACATGTTATTTATAAAGGAATGAGGTTTCAAAAATGTATGAAATGTTTAAAATATAATTTTAAAAATTATGAGCATATGAAAATCAAAAACATTTCTGTAACAAATATTAAGTAATTTTTACGTTGCGCGTGATCTTTTCTAAAGTAGTAGCCTTTGATGAAAAAACTTTGTAGAATTATGAAATGTATCATACTCTTTAAAACTTACCAAGTCTTAGTTTTATATACCTTTTTTATTTAAAAATATGTGAAAAATATTTAAATTTAAAAAATGTAATTTTTTTTATTTTTTAAATAAAACAATTTGTTCATTATCATACTCTGCAAGACAGCCCCTTGTGGGTTAGTGTCTTCCGTTGAAGTCTCTTCTTCAGTGACCTCTCATTTACCTTCATTCTCCAAGTTTTTCATTTATAGCCATAAAGTCTGAGTCTGCCCATCTCAGCCTGGGTCTTTCATGCTTCCGAATCTCAGTAACTTTGAACTGTAGTATCTTCTTGATGACATTATCATATGGCATTCAAATTATACGGGGCATCCAATTCATTCTATTTATTTTTATGTGTTTAATGATGTCAGGTTAATTTAAAACCTATATAATTCAAACTTATATCTTCTCCAGCTATTGTTTTCATTTACCCCTCCAAGAATACTTTGAAGTACTTTTCTCTCAAAGGATGCTAGTTGATTTTCTTCAATTTTTGTTATTGTCCTAGTCTCAGATGCGTTTGTCAGAACTGGTCTAATAAGAGTTTTGTAAATTAAAAAATTTGTGTTTCTTGAAAGAAATTTAGATTTTAAAAACCTCCTCAGTCCATAAAAAGCCTTATTTGCCATGTATAATCAATTCTGGATTCCATGAGATATTCTGTTATCAGAGGTAATAATTGATCCTAAGTAGGTAAAAATTTTAACTGTTTCCTTTTTATATGAATCTATTTCCAGAAAAGGATTTGGGATTCTGTCTTTTGATAATAACATATATTTAGTCTTTTTTTATTTATAACAAATAACAAGAGCCATTCGATTTGCTGCAATCTTCGGGGCAAGAAATTACTCTTCCAGAGCATTGAGGGTACGAGCAATTATATCAATATCATTAGCCAATTTATTATTCAATTAATGTAAAAATAGCTACAATGTAATAAGGATACACACATTTAACTTTATAAATCAACTTCTTGCTAGTAATTAGAGCTACTATTTTAGAAAATATCATGCGCAACGTAAAACGTAGTATTTCGTATAGAAATGTTTCTTATTTTCATATGCTTATAATTTTTTAAATTATGATTCTATTTTAAATATTTAACATTTTTGAAGCCCTATTCCATTGGAATTATTTAATTTTAACTTCGAAGAATTATATCTATTTGAAAATTGTTTATATTTTCAGCTCTCGAGACAAAATTAACACTCCTGTGAGACCCTTTCCTTCCTTCCTCAGTGGCTCGACAGCCCAGGGTGGGCCTTGGCCTTTTCCAGGCCAACCTTTCTTCCTGCTAGTGTTCTCCAATTCTTAGTTCTCAAAACTAGGATATCTTTTTTAGGCAATCATTCCATCTAAGATTTAGCTTGCTCTTTCTTCGTGTGCCAATCGATTGGGTATTGAAGACTTTTTTAGTGGTGCGGTCTTCGTCCATTCTCACAACGTGACCTGCCTATTTAATTCATTGTATTTTGATGAAGTTAACAATTTCAGATTCTTTATATGATTGATAGGGCTCGAAATTTGATCTTCTTCGCCACGTTCCATTTTCCTGAATTCCTCCATAAACAATCTTCCTTTCGTTGATATTTATCATATTCTCATCTGTTTGAGACATGGACCAAATTTCACATCCATAAGTTAATACTGATCTTAAAAGACTTTTATACAATAGAACCTTTGTTTTTCTTTTCCTGAGACCCCTAAAGAAAATAAAAATTTGCTGTATTTCACACACACATTTATACTGGAAATCTATAACTACAATTTAAAAGAGTCATCAGAACATAAATTGGGTTTTTTAAAATATAATAATAAAGAGAGGGCAAACTTTAATAGTAGACATAAATCAGAACATATATATAGCATAAAAAAATATGAATAACTCTTAGCTCGTTGATAGCTATAAATGGTACTATTCTCAGCTGTCCCATTTTGTCTGACAGATAACTGTACAATTTCTAAATAACAACCAAACAGGAAAGCATTTTTCTTCAGAAACAGTATGTTAAAAACGTATCCTTTTTTTAGATGGATATTTTTAAATCGTCGGCATTATTTCTGTAAGAATTATGTATATAAAGATTATACGAAATTCTACCTTGTTTATATTAAATCTAAAGGCCTTATCACACATGCATGTTTGGAAAAACGATACTCTCTGACGTCACCGCGCCCTATCTTCGCATTGAAAAACAACTCGCCAATTTTTCTGCTTCGGAAAACGAACATACGATATTTCTTTTATTCTGCTCCCTATTTTGTTGACTATTGCAAACAGAAATATAGCACCATTCTGTTTAAAATATTATACTCCATTTCTGATACGTTTGGCGAATGTGAGGCTGCCCTCTTGTTTATGACATAGAGCAGGGGTGAGCAGACTTTTACATGACACGGTCTACTTCTAATTTTTTTAAGGTGTTGCGGCCCACTCTGTGGTGTGGGTGTGATAAGCAAAAAAAAGCTCAACAATATTTATATAACAATAATAAATACAAAATATGTACTTACCTACATAACTACAACAAAAAAACTTACACTTTTAAAACTGCGTTTTAAGTAAAACTCAAAATACAAACATAATAATTATAACCACAAATTTAATATCAAATGATGCATTTATTATCAAACAATTCAAAATACATCAAAAAATAAATCATTTTCATTTAAAGTTAGTTCTCATAGTTAAAGTCTCATCAGAAAACAGCTTAGTCTGCATGCTATCCATACCAATCTTAAATATCTTGGTATGTAATTACTAACTGTTAATATTGCAATAGATTTTAAGTTATCGTCTGTGAAACGGGAATGATATGTTGTTTTAATTATATCCATCGTTGAAAATGTAGATTCACACAGGTAGGTAGAGCAAAAGAATATTGTTAAATGAATTACAGGTTTTTTAAATTAGAATGCTTTACTTCGTCCATTAGATTTTAAAAAGTTATTTTTTTTAAATTCCGTCCTTTGGAAGAAAAAAATTGTATTTTAAGAGAGATAAAGAGAATATTAAAATATTTCTCTTTCCACACTATTTTGCACTACCGAGCTTGTCTTGCAGTGTGTAAGCAATCATGACTTTAGACTCCGTACCTCTAGAAACCCCTAAAAACTGGGATGTTTTGATCACACTTGCTCCAGCTAGACGGGCTGCCACAATTTGATCTCTTCGAAAATCTGAGAGATCCAACATTTTATGATTTTGAAAAAAATCCTACAGAACTCCAATAAAGGTAACGAATATTACCAGAATATATACATTTCTATTTATAAAAAAATCTTAGCTATTATTATACTTTAATGCTTACGAAGTGCATTCAAAAATATCACTTTTATTCAGGGGTGTTTCAAATATTTTGAAAACCACCTGTGTTTCTTTTAGTATGTACTTCTATAATCTTGTGAAGGTGGTCACCCCAAAATGTTTTGGCAGTCCACCGGTCGATCGCGATCGACTTAATGCTCATTTTGGACATAGAGAGACGAAGAACTCCATTGGCTGGAGTTTCGAGCAATTCATTCAATTCACTAGGAAAAAGTTGCTACAGCTGTTGCTAAGGCAACTATGTAGAAAGTGCTCGAAATGGTAACTTTCAAATAAAATTACTCCAAATACGTATCCGTGTGTTTGCGCCTTAATACAATTGAAGATATAAATTGCTTGAAATGCATTATGAAACTATTTTATTTCACCTCAAATTTTAACTTCTTATATATGTGTTATTTATCTGTATCTGTTGTGAATTATGAAGGCTCATTATTTCGCATAAGTAAAAATTAATTTTTCTTTTTATAGTAACTTGCATTGCTCCTGACGGCACCCCACTTCAGCATGGTGATAGAAAAAAATACGAAAATTTGAGCAAAAAGGCAGCTGATGTAATTTTTATTGTTCAAGATCATGAATGTAATAAAGTCGTTGTTAATGAATTAGGCAACCTTGCTCGTTCAATTGATCGAGAATTACAAAATGATGGATACAAAGATGTCTTTTGGTGTTGTTGGATATGGTGGAGATATAGGAAATCCTCAAGTTTACACTGTAAAAGGAGACATATTTTTCAATGCAAGAGATATTGGCACGATTAAAGACCGACTGAAAGTTGTAAGCCAGAAAAATGAATCTTCAAGAGCTTTTGAAGCAATGAAATTAGCAGTAACATATTCGTTCAGAAGTGACACTGCTAAATCTTTTGTCCTGCTGTCCTGTTCTGCTTGCAAATACGACTTCAAATCAGTATGTTCATATTTTGGCTTAATTGTATTAGTCTATTTAGGGAATCATAAATTACTTCTTTCACAAAGTTGCTTTATTTATAACAGAATTTTGCTTATAAATATAAAGGAAAAAAATACAAAAATTTACAATTTGACATTGAAAAATTCAAAAGTACTGAATACTTTTGCAAGAATATAATTTTGTAAAAATATTTTTTCGTGGGTTTTGATTTACAGATTGTGTGTATAAATCAAATGTCATTTAAGATTCAAAATTTTTTTTGAAGACCACAATTACATTTCTTTCTTCTTTGAAAACAAATTATAAATCAAATAATGAATGTAAGCCAAATCAAATGATTGATTCATTAATTAACAAAATTAATTATTTGCCAGAACAACAATTTTTTGCTTTAAAATATTAATGTTATTGTAATTTTTTAATTTTAAATTAAAAATTTCAGTTTTGAAGATGACAATCAAATTTGTTCACAAGAAATTTAAAAATTACCATAGAAACTGTAAACATTATTTCAGGAATTCATATATGAAAAGAAACCAATGCCTCTATGAATATGAACTTTTCTCATTTAATATCTGAAATTATCTTGCAGTATATTTCAAAAATTTTACATATTTCATAAATAAAATGATTACTTTAGTTTGATTCAGTTTTTAACCAAAGTTTCCTACAGAAAAAATGAATAATTATTAAATATGGATTTTCTGTGTGATAATGTCATATTATAATAATATAATAACATAATAAGTGTTAATATCATTAAAAACTATTGTTTATCCTTTGAGTGTGATTCATTTTCACTTTAAATTTACTTATTTTTCATTTTTGTAGCTGTTATATCCAGTAATTCAACAGAGTCTGTTAGAACGTGGAATTACTTTGCATGTCATTAGTAATGCTGAAATTACTATACGCAAAAGCTCTGTCAAAGAAAAGGGTATTATAGGTAAGAGTAGCTCTCAGTTGTTTTTGCAATTCTATTTCATATTTAATTCATATTATTTTATAATTAAGTTTAGTAGAAAGAAAACACAGTTTAGCTCCAGTTCAGAAATATGTTTTAAATAACATTTTTTTTAACATTTATAAACCCGTGCAACAACGTACAAACGAAGAAGAAAGGATTACAACACAAACATCATGCTTCTCGATTCGAACCAGTCCTGCGCACGCAGTCAGCTTCATGACATATACGATGGGCGGCTTAAATAACCATTAAGAAACGAAAATCAATTAATTTCATGTGCTGTAATTCTACATCTGGGTAATTTATAAAAGTAATCTAATTAATGAATCTTATTAAAAAAAACTGCATTTTAATATAATGAGGATTCTGGAACTAAATTTTAGGTATTTTATAACAGACTGTAAAATGCCAATACAGGGAAGTTTTTTTTACATCCAACTAATTTTTTACACTGTTGAAAAAACACAGTCCATTACTACCCAAGTTTTTTTTAACTCATCTTGATATGATTGAGAATCACAAATTGTTCCTTGACAGATGAAGAATGAAATTCATCAATTAAAAAGCTAGTTTAAATTTCAAGACCATTAAACTTTGTACAAGACTAGAAAATAATCTGTTAAATATTGTTCTAAACATAGAAGTGCCCTGAAATTCCAATAAGATTTTTTTAGCTGAAAACCAAAAATTACATAAAGAACTTACAAGAGAGCACACATTTTCTGTTTAAAGAACTTAATTTTGAAAAGTACACTACCTAGCCAAGAAAAAAAGTCGTAACTTAAATTCAAATATTTAAATTCTAAAATGGCTAAGAATGCCTGCACATCGAACAATTTAAATTAGTCAAGTCAATATGGCCATCTTACAGCATCAGGGTTATAAGCGAATCACAGCATTGTACCACCTTGTACTGTTATCACTGTACAAATATCTGAAAGAATTCTTGTGATCTTTTGGCCAGGATTTGATTCCAAAAAAATACGCAACAATAAAAGGGAATCTCCTGGGTATGTAAGCTTTTTAACCAACCATCTTAATTCTTCAGTGGTTTAACGCTTTCATGTAGACGATAAATATGTTCAAGAGAATAATGCCAGAGTTCATCGATGTCTCACTGTGCAGTGTTGGTTCCAAGATCATGAGGGTACATTCATACACTTGATTTGTCCTCCGCAAAGTCCTTACTATAGTTCCATAGAGAATTTGTTGTATGATGTGAGACATTATTAAGAGATATTTTTCTTCATCAGTTCAAGATCTTGATGAAATAATTATACAAATGGGGGTAAAAATATATATCCTGACATTGCTTGTTAGACAGAATCTTTAAGAAGGTGTGCTGTCATTCATGCCATAGATGGACAAAATATAATAAAGATTTTGCGTCCTTTTTTGTCTAGGTCGTATATTTTGGAGTATGAAACCTCTTCTCAAACCATGATTATTACTGGGTGAAATTCTCTTAATTGATTCAAGTATAGAAAATGTGGTAGATCTTTCTAATGAGGACAGCGATTTTGATTTATCTCCTCTAAACAAATACACTTGTTATCAATAAGTAGAGACTAATGCTTAATTTAAATTAAAAATACTCGAAATACTTTTTATCCATTCTACTGCATAAAGAGTTAAGTGTGTGTATATATATAAAGTTAGGTCCTCACTTCTCGAATGGAATGTTAGATTAGCTTATTTTATCTTCTCTGTAATTAAGATAGGATGATATTTCTCAAACAGTGACACTAAACCACTATTCTAACATAGATACAAGACTTTATTACAGTTGCACTTTAAGTATTCAGAATCACATAAACTGTTATTCTTTATTGTAAATGAATCTAGCTGAGAGCAGTTTCAGCATTCATGAGACTTCGTTGTTTTTTAAAATACTTTTATTTAAAACTATCGACAGGGCATGGTACAAAAACAGGAATTTTCAGATTCAACACAGACACACAACGAATCGGAATATATACAAGTACCACGTGTACGGCGACCAATCAGCAATGCGATGACGTCATTCACAAACAGGTCACACGATGACGTCATCGGCAGTCGCGTAATGTTCTTTATTTGCATATTCATCGCACAGGCTGATGAATATGCAAATAAAGAAACATTACGCGACTCGCGTATTTAATTTAATAGATAGTGGACATGAGAAACGATTTAATTTCTAACAATGGCCCCCCTTTCATGTCCATAAAAGTAATTCAATTCTTAGATTTTTCATATTTAACAAATTTCAAAATATATTATACATTTACAAATACTAATTTGAGAAATTTATACAATTTATCTTTGGATAACGGCTTAGTAAAAACATCCACCAGATTGTTTTTACTACAAATATGATTTAATACAAACAATTTTTCATATACTAAATTTCTTAAGAAATGATATTTTATATCTATATGTTTAGTTCTGTACTATTTTCAATAGGAGAATTAGAAAAGCCAATTGCAGCTCTATTATCACACAGTAATTCACTTTTACTTAAATTAATGGAAAATAATTTAAAGTTGTTACATTCTTCCAAAATACGAATAATCCAAATTAATTCTTTGGAAGCTTCAAAGTTATATATTCTGCCTCCATAGTTGATAAACTTACACATTTTTGTTTTAAAGTTCTCCAGAATATTGGTACAGAATCAATAAATAAAATAATTCCTCCTATTGAAATTCTCTCGTCCCTATTGGCAGCAAAATCAGAATCACTATAACATTTGATATTTATGTTAGATAAATTTAATTTAAAGTCCTTTTGTTTTCTCAACATATCCTAATAATCTAAGTAAACAATTCCAATGAGCAAAACCTAGGTTTTCCTGAAATTGAGAAAGTATGTGTGTGTGTTTACTGTATAACTTATATCTGTCTAGTACGACCTGCTAAGTATGATAAACAGCCAAGTATAATCCTGTATTGTAATCTTTCCATTTCAGTTATTTCCGTTTCAGAATTAGGACAATCAATTTTAGTTAGCATAATTCCCTTAGCTAGTGGTAACATTGAAATTGGGAATTTATACTTCCTATATAGGTTACACACTTTATTTATATATTCAGTTTGATGAATAAAAAAATTTACCATGAACTTCTTGAAATTCTACCCCTAGTAATTTTTTAGTTTTGCCCATAATTTTTAAATCAAATTTAACCTTTAAATTCTTTATTATTTCCTTAATATGATGATCAGATTTACCAAATAATACAATGTCATCAACATATAATAGTAATACTATATTGTCTTCCTTTATATAAACACAGTTACACCAATTTAATTTCTTAAAATTTAACTCTTCTAAACTGGTGTGTATTTCAAAAAACCATTCTCTACCACTTTGGTGTAGACCCTAAATTGCTTTATTTAGCAAACATACATAATGTGGTCTTTCGTGATCTATAAAGCCCTGAGGTTGTTGCATTAAAATTCTTTCACCCAAGCTTGCATATAGGTAGGCACATTTAATATCTAACTGACAGTGTGACCACCTAAAGCAACAAACAAGAATGGTGAAAAACATTCTAATTATTGAAAAGTTCACAACGGGACTAAATACTTCATCATATGTTTCTCCCTTACGTTGTCGGTATCCTTGAGCAACAAGACGAGCTTTATATCTTAACATTTTTCCTTCCTCATTTCTTTTAATTGTGTAAACCCACCTATTTCCAATAACTTTTCCCTTTTCAGGCCTAGAGACTAATTCCAAACACATCTTTCTGACATTATATTAATTTCCTCTTTCATAGCAACAGACCATTTATCTTTATCTGGAGATAAAGAAGCTTCTTTAAAAATGTCGAGGTATTATAACTTCACCATGATGTGCTTCATGATTGTTGTACTCACTGGTATTACTTTCCCCTTTGGGTACAGGACCAGAATATTTGTCTTTCCCGCTGAAATTAAAAAATTCTTATTAAATTTTAAATTGTGGGCCATACAATATTTCTCAACATCACGATATGATCTCAATCTGAGAGACCTTCCTTCGAAACCATAATAAATGTCTACTCTTGTTCCATCAGGTCTGGAACTGCTTTCCTGATCCATGTAAGATTTTCATAAGGTATTTCATCTCCTTCGCCCATTTCAGTCTCCGATTCATACTCATCTGATTCGGATTCTTCCGTTATCAGAGGAGTATATTCACTTTTGTTATTTAGGCCCAGGACAGCTTCCCCATTAACACTTTATTAAAGGAAACATTACAGGTTTCAATAACTTTCTCTTCTTCTGGAATCCAAACTCTATAACCTTTTGTTTGCATTGCATATCCTACCATGATACCCTTTTTAGCTTTCATATTAAGTTTATTCCTCAACTGTTTGGAACACCCACATAAACTTTACAACCAAAAGTTTTTAAATGTTTAACCGAAGGTTTTTTACCACAATTACGATTCAAAAGGGGTTTTTATCTGGTTCTTATGACAAATGCGATTCCATGTATAGGTAAAGCATAATAAAGCCTCTGACCAGAAC